>JAVJIF010000359.1:600000-850647 GCA_038442645.1 Agave tequilana | reverse complement strand
CCGGTCGACCGCCCATACAAAACTGTGGTTGCCCTTTGCGGCCGGTCGACCGGCCGGTCGACCCGAGCCCAATGGCTAGTTACCAACAGGGCTGACGATCGACCGGACCGGTCGACCGACAAGCCTGCCAGCTGCCAACGGTTCTTTCCTCTTTGGTGAAAATCTGAATTCTGATTTTCACCCTGTTTTGTGGCAGGATCTTTCTGACTTTTGGGGGGTTATTTTCTGATCAAATAAACTTAATTTAAATGTGTTTTAATCCCTTCCTCTCCCTATAAATAGAGGAGATTGGTCTCTTGTAAAAACACCAAGAAAAATCCCTAGTTTACATATTTTCAAAGAAAGAAAAAGTTTCAAAGCTCTCAATTCTCTCTTGCATTCTTGGCTATTGTTTTTCAGTTGTGTTCTCAAGCAAGTTTCATTTACAACTGAGTTTGTTTTTCTCACTACACTTCTAGAGCCAAAAATCCCATCCTCATTCTATAAGGAAGTTGTAAAGAGAAAGTTGTAAGAAGTTTTTGATCCTTTTGGTGATCACTTGGCTACTTGTTCCTTCTTCTTGTTCTTGTTGAGATACCTCTTCGGTAGAGGTTTGTAAGTGGTGGGTTCGGTACTCCGTCTTCTTCGGTAGACCTTGTAAAGTCCTCGGTGGATAGTGGAAACCCTTCACGGCGGTGAAGGCGGGGAGTAGAGCGGTGGCTCGAACCTCGAAACAAATACTTTGTGTTTGCGATTTATTTTCTCTTTGCTCTCTATTGTCTTACTTTCTTGCTTGTGATATTGCTATTCTTTCATACCTTGTGATATATATTGTGTGCATTTCATTATTGCTTCAAATTCATTTCTTGCTACATTGTCGATCATTTCTCATACAACAAGATTGCAATACGCACCTCAAACTCATATCTAGAGGAATCACGAGGAAGGAGTTCAGAGCCCTTCACCGGGTATTTCGGCTCTTAGTCTTGTTTTGAGTGATCGTTGCATCATTCATTCATACTTATTTTGAAAAGATTGTTAGATTAGCTTTTACACCTATTCACCCCCCCTCTAGGTGTTTTCAATTGGTATCAGAGCATTGGTCTCTAGGCTCTTGGCTTAACAACCTTACAGAGATCCACTATTTGCTAATCATTTCTCACACTTCCACTTAGTAAATATGGCCGATGGAATTAAGACCCCCCCAAAGTTTGATGGCCTTAACTTTCCCATATGGAAGGTTAAGATGACCGTTTTCTTGCAATCCCTAGGAAGCCGGGTTGCAAAGGCGGTGACCAAACCATTTAGTGCACCCACCGGTGATGAGTCCACTTGGTCCAAAATTGAGACCAAAGAATTTGATGCTAACTCTAGGGCACACTATGCATTACTCCAAGCACTTAATGATGATGATATTGCTAGAGTAATTCATTGCAAATCCGCATTTGAAATTTGGACACACTTGCTTGTAACACATGAGGGGACTTCACAAGTGAAGAGGGCTAAAATAGACCTTCTTCGTTCCCAATATGAGAATTTCTCTATGCATGATAATGAAATCATAGATGATATGGTTACAAGATTTACCAAGATTACTAATGGACTTTCTTCTCTAGGTGATGCTATTGACAACGACCAAAGAGTAAGAAAGATCATCCGGGCTCTCCCTCCTTCTTGGGAAGTAAAAGCTACTACCTTGAAGGAACTCAATGACAAGGAGGAGATGGAGCTTATAGGTCTCATTGGGAACCTCAAGACCAATGAGATGGAGAGAAAAGCAAGAGAAGAAATGGATCCCTCCAAGAAGAAAGCTATAGCCTTCAAGAGTCAATCCTCATACTCCGACGAAGACGATGAAGAAGAAGATGACGAAGAGCTCTCACTTCTTGTGAAGAACGTTCGGAGGATGTACAACAAGGCAAAGTTCCAAGGTAGAAGGAGATGGCAAGGTGGCAAAGAAGAGAGGAAAATTATTTGCTTCATTGCCAAAAACCGGGTCATATTGTTGCGGAATGTCCGGATAAGATCAAGCCCTCCACCTCCAAAAGCCTTACAAGAAGAAAGCTTTAAAGGCCACTTGGGATTCCGAGAGTGGATCCGAGGAGGAAGTTGACACCGCAAACATGTGCTTCATGGCTAATGAAAGCACAAGTAAGGTAACCCCTACCACTTCTTTTGATGATGAGCTTTCCATGAATGAATTAGGAGAAGCATTTGTAGAACTCTCACACAACTATGATTTTCTTAAGAAAAGTATTTGAAAATGAAAAGGAAAATGAGTCTCTTAATCACCAAGTTTTTACTCTTTCTAAAGAAAAAGATGAATTACTTTCCACTCTAGTTTCCACCCAAAAAGATTTTGATAACTATAAGATTTCTTGCAAAGGTAAGTTTCCACAAGTTGATAAAAATGAAATTACCTTGCTTAAAGAGAAAATTGACTCATTAGGAGTAGTTTTGAAAAAGTGTGAATTTGATAAGATAGACTTGAGGCTATGTTTCCTAAGAAACAAGCCCCTAAGAAACAATCTCATGCTCATACTCATGCTCATAAATCACAACCTTTACATCATGCCAAACCTCCCAAACATGCTCACACTCCACACACACATCATGCATTCATGTATGGGAAAGTATTTTCATGTTCATATTGTGGCCGTAAAGGTCACTTAGTTAAGTTTTGCTATGATAGACTTAATGCTTCACATTATAATGTTTGGGTTCGAAATACTAACTTTCAAGGACCCAAGAAAATTTGGGTACCAAAGTCAATAAATTTGTTAAATGATGTAGGTACTTTCCAAGGCGCAACGACGTAGAGGGTTGTGGTATCTTGATAGTGGTTGCTCAAGGCACATGACTTGGGATATCAACAACTTTGCAACCCTATCAAGATACCATGAAGGTGGCTCCGTCACCTTCGGAGATGATACCAAGGGAAAAATCATCGGTATTGGTAATGTTAAACTTGGTACATCCCCTTTAATAGAAAATGTTGTTTTAGTTGATGGCCTCAAGCATAATCTCTTGAGTGTTAGTCAACATTGTGACAAAGTTTTGATGTTGTTTTTGATAACATAGCTTGTAGAGTTTTTGATAGACAATCTAACACATGTATATTTTTCAGTTTTCGTGATAGCAATATATACATGATTGATTTGTCTAATATGTCTTGCAATATTACTTGTTTAAAAGCCCTCGATGATGACTCTTGGTTGTGGCATAGAAGATTAGGCCACATTTCTTTTGACCATCTATCTAGTTAAACAACAAGGACATGGTGAAGGTATTCCTTGCTTGAACTTTGAAAAGGACCGCGTTTGTGACGCGTGCCAACTTGGGAAACAAACCAAGTCCTCTTTCAAGTCAATCAAGGATATCATGACATCACGTCCCTTGGAGTTGATCCATATGGATTTGTTTGGTCCTACTCAAACCAAAAGCCTAAGTGGGAATCGTTTTGCATTTGTTTTGGTTGATGATTTTTGCGTTTTACATGGGTTTTCTTTTTAGAGCACAAAAATTAAGCCTTTTCACATTTTCAAGCCTTTAAGAAAAGAGTTGAAAAGGAAAAAGATTCTTCAATTTTAAGAATAAGAAGTGATAGAGGAGGTGAATTCATTAACCTACCCTTTATCACTTTTTATGAAGAACATAGAATTAAGCATGAACTATCTTGTCCTAGAACTCCACAACAAAATGGAGCAGTTGAACGGAAAAATCGGACATTACAAGAGATGGCTAGGACAATGATTAGTGAATACGGTCTCCCACATTATTTGTGGGCCGAGGCCGTTAATACATCATGCTATATATCAAATCGTGTTTTCTTATGCAAAAATACTTCAAAAACATCTTTTGAGATCTATTTTTCTAGAAAGCCAAATGTTTCTTACTTTAAGGTTTTTGGATGCAAATTCTTTGTTTTAAATACAAAAGATAACTTAGGTAAATTTGATGCTAGATCTTATGAAGCAATTTTGTAGGATACTCAAATACTAGTAAAGCGTATAGAGTCTTCAACAAGTCATCTTTGACTATTGAGAATCTATACATGTAAAATTTGAGGAATCTAATATGTTTGTTAAGAATGTTGTAGAAATAGATTCTTTGCATGAAGGCATGGAGAAAGTCACTTTGGAGGACTCACCTATTATTGAAGACAAGCCAAAGGATGATGAAGGAAATGAAGCTAAAGAAAAGGAGGCTCAAGGAAATGAAATTCAAGGAATTGAAGTGGAGCCTACTCATCAACTTCCAAAGGATTGGAGATACAATCCACATCATCCCAAGGACCTTGTTTTAGGTGAAGTATCTCAAGGGGTAACTACTCGTTCTCAACTTCATGATTTTTGTGGACACTATAATTTTATTTCTCACTTTGAACCCAAAAGCGTCCTCGAAACCGAGGCCGACTCATATTGGTTGCTAGCCATGCAAGAGGAACTCAATCAATTTGAGCGCAACAAAGTTTGGCACCTTGTTCCTAGGCCCCACGATAGACCAACAATTGGTACTAAGTGGATCTTTAAGAACAAGTTGGATGAGTCGGGTAACGTTGTTAGGAATAAAGCTAGGTTAGTTGCCCAAGGTTACACTCAAATCGAAGGTATCGATTTTGAAGAAACCTTTGCACCCGTAGCACGGCTTGAAGCCATACGGATGACACTTGCATTTGCTTCATATAAAGATTTTAAGCTTTTTCAAATGGATGTTAAAAGTGCTTTCTTAATGGTTTTATTGAAGAGGAGGTGTATGTTGAACAACCCCCCGGTTTTGTTGATCCTACACATCCGGATTTTGTTTTCAAACTTGACAAAGCTCTTTATGGTTTAAAACAAGCCCCTAGGGCTTGGTATGAAAGGCTTTCTTCATTTCTAATTTCAAATGGTTTTAAGAAAGGAAAAATTGATACTACTTTATTTACAAAACATGTTGAAAATGATATTCTTATTGTGCAAATTTATGTGAATGATATCATTTTTGGTTCGACTAATGAAACCCTTTGCCAAGCTTTTGAATCATGCATGAAGGAAGAATTCGAAATGTCTATGATGGGTGAGCTCAACTATTTCCTTGGTCTCCAAATCAAGCAAAGAAAGGATGGGATTTTCATCAATCAAGCCAAGTACACAAAGGAACTTATCAAGAGATTTGGAGTTGAAGGAGCTAGAACTAGCAAAACTCCCATGGCAACAACCACCAAGCTTGACAAGGATGAACAAGGTAAAAGTGTAGACATTAAGCTTTATCGTAGCATGATTGGTAGTTTATTGTATTTGACGGCTAGTAGGCCGATATTATGTTTTGTGTATGTCTTTGTGCTCGTTTTCAATCATGTCCTAAGGAGTCTCATTTAGTAGCGGTAAAACGCATTATTAGATACCTTAAGGGCACAATTGAAATGGGTTTGTGGTATCCGAAAATCAGATTATTTGAAATGAAGAGCTTTTCGGATGCCGACTATGCGGGTTGTAGGGTAAATAGGAAGAGTACAAGTGGAACATGTCAATTTCTTGGTAATTGTCTTGTTTCTTGGTCTTTCAAAAAGCAAAATTCGGTAGCCCTTTCAACCGCCGAGGCGGAGTATGTTGCAGCCGGAGCTTGTTGTGCACAAGTTCTTTGGATGAAACATACTCTCCTTGACTATGATTTGCATTTTGATCATATTAAAATATTTTGTGATAATACTAGTACTATTCATATGACTAAAAATGCAAATCAACATAGTAAAACTAAGCACATTGACATTAGATATCACTTTCTTAGAGATCATTATGAGAAAGGTGATATTGATATTGATTCTGTTTCTACCGATTTTCAACTTGCCGATATTTTTACAAACCTCTAGACTATGCTAGATTTTCATTTATTTGTGGTGAGTTGAATGTTTGTATTATAGATTCTTGAAAGAAAATTTCTTATTTTTTTACCCTTTTTTATGTATGACAAAAGGGGGAGAAATAGTTAGTTTTGAAGTTTTATGCACTTGTATTTTGTTTTTGTGCATTGTGTTTTGTATACTTTTTATGCTTTATGTATATAGCCATTCACTTTTACACATAATCAGTCTTTTATACATAGCATAATTTGAGGGGGAGCTTCCAAGCTTTTTTCCCATGTTTAAAATAACTATATGTTTTGTCATCATCAAAAAGGGGGAGATTGTTGGCCCAAAGGTCACAATCACCCGTTTTAGTGTGTTTTGATGATTACAAAACATATATAGTTATTTGTACTAATCATGTTTGTTGTTTTAGTGTGTTTCAGGGTTCTAATGTTTCATGGAGTGTTCTTCCCTAAAGGAAGGTTGTTTTGGCTCAAGTCATTTCATTTCGGGTTCAAGATACAAGACTTTCAAGATCACATATGAAGGAGCCCACTTGAAGACTTAGGAGTCTCCTAGAACCTATGTAAGATTTAGTTTGTTAAAGTTTGAGGTTGTGGTAAAATTGGCTCTAGAACACACACACACACTTTTCCAAAATACGGTTTTTTTTTTGGGATTTATTTTTAAGTTCATGCTTTGGTCACTATACATGAAACAAATTTTTACAAATTTTATATCTTGTTTATATCATGTATATCTATCTCTTCAGCATGATACTTAGCCATATTTCCTACAAAAATTATTTTTCCCAAAATCCCCCTTTTTGTTTTCTGTTTCAGGCCAGGACGGTCGGCCGGCCGGTCGACGGGTCCTGGGTCCAGGACGTGCATGCTTGTGCACGTCTGTCGGTCGACCGACCGGTCGACCGACTGAAAACAGTTTGCTCTCTGTTTTTTGTCGGTCGGCCGACCGGTCGACCGCCCATACAAAACTGTGGTTGCCCTTTGCGGCGGTCGACGGCCGGTCGACCCGAGCCCAACGGCTAGTTGCCAACAGGGCTGACGCTCGACCGGACCGGTCGACTGACAAGCCTGCCAGCTGCCAACGGCTCTTTCCTCTTTGGTGAAAATCTGAATTCTGATTTTCACCCTGTTTTGTGGCAGGATCTTTCTGACTTTTTGGGGGTTATTTTCTGATCAAATAAACTTAATTTAAATGTGTTTTAATTCCTTCCTCTCCCTATAAATAGAGGAGATTGGTCTCTTGCAAAAACACCAAGAAAAATTCCTAGTTTACATATTTTCAAAAGAAAGAAAAAGTTTCAAAGCTCTCAATTCTCTCTTGCATTTTTGGCTATTGTTTTTCAATTGTGTTCTCAAGCAAGTTTCATTTACAACTGAGTTTGTTTTTCTCACTACACTTCTAGAGCCAAAAATCCCATCCTCATTCTATAAGGAAGTTGTAAAGAGAAAGTTGTAAGAAGTTTGTGATCCTTTTGGTGATCACTTGGCTACTTGTTCCTTCTTCTTGTTCTTGTTGAGATACCTCTTCGGTAGAGGTTTGTAAGTGGTGGAGTTCGGTACTCCGGTCTTCGGTAGACCTTGTAAAGTCCTCGGTGGATAGTGGAAACCCTTCACGGCGGTGAAGGCAGGGAGTAGAGCGGTGGCTCGAACCTCGAAACAAATACTTTGTGTTTGCGATTGATTTTCTCTTTTCTCTCTATTGTCTTACTTTCTTGCTTGTGATATTGTTATTCTTTCATACCTTGTGATATATATTGTGTGCATTTCATTATTGCTTCAAATTCATTTCTTGCTACATTGTCGATCATTTCTCATACAACAAGATTGCAATACGCACCTCAAACTCATATCTAGAGGAATCACGAGGAAGGAGTTCAGAGCCCTTCACCGGGTATTCGGCTCTTAGTCTTGTTTTGAGTGATCGTTGCATCATTCATTCATACTTGTTTTGAAAAGATTGTTAGATTAGCTTTTACACCTATTCACCCCCCCCCCTCTAGGTGTTTTCATTCTTTATTAGGGAATTTGAAGAAGCAGGCCTCATGATGCGCATTCCACAGCTAGAAGACGATGTCGTTAGGTTACGTTTCATTCCCTTTCCCCTAAAGGACCTAACTAAGAAATGGTTATATAAATTGGCTGTGGACTCAGTCACAACGTGGGATGATTTCGTCAAGGCTTTCTTGAAGAAATTTTACCCAATCCACAAGACTTATCTCATCAGAAAGAATATCATGCAGTTTAAGTAAGAGCAAAGTGAACCATTCTGGAAATACTTTGAGCGATTCAAAAATCTCTTAGCTCAGTGCTCTCATCACGGTGTAGAAAAATGGCGTCAGTACCAGATTCTCTATGTTGGTTTGGATTATCAAATAAAGTCCTTGTTAGAAACCATGTGTCAGGGGGGATTCTTGCAAAAAGATGAAAACCTGGGTTGAAATTTATTTGAAGATCTAGCTGAGAAAACCCTACAATGGGAGCCAACCTCTAAGCCAAGGAATTCATAATCTATAGCTTTTAAGAAGGGCTCCTATCCTTAGAATCATCAATAGCTGCCAAAGCTAAGATTGTCACGCTGATGAGAATAATAGAGGCTCTAGAAATAAAAGAGCTAGCCAAAGTTAACCAAATCAGCCCACCACTAATCTAGAATCTGGGTTGTTCATATTGTCAGGCACCAAACCATGTTTTCGAAGAGTGTCCCACTCTTCAGATTCATTAAGTACCGCCAGAACACATGAACGCGGCCTACTCGAGGCCGTAACACAATCCTTACTCACAGACTTACAATCCCGGTTGGGAAAATCACCCGAATTTCTCTTGAGGCCCAAACAATTCTCTCAGGGCTAATTTCCCAACAATCTTCACCATCCCTATCATCAAGCAAACTTTTCCAATCAAGCTTCATCTTTCTCCTTCCAAAATTCACCAATAGAGAAAAAACTCAGTAAATTGGAGGAAAGTATGGAGGCATTCCTGAAGTTCCAAACCGCCTTCATGCAAAATCAAGGACAGACATTGAACAACCATTCACAGGCCATATCTAGATTAGAAATTCAGATGAGTCAATTAGAAAATTCTCTAAGTGAAAGCCCAAAGGATACTTTACCTAGTCAACCGCTAGTCAATCCTAAGAATTCCAATCAAGCTTATGAAGTTCAGGATTCTTAGATCAATCAGTGTAATGTGTTCATACACTTAGATCAGGAAAGAAAGTGGACAATCAGGTCTACCAGCTAAAGAATCTAATCCAAATTGATCCTACTCCTGCCTCCACATCTGCTAGCTCATCTCAATCTTCTCCACAAATATCTGATAAGGACACAACTATTGATCAAGTTCACAAGCCTGTAGCACCCTTTCCTAATAGGTTTAGGAACAACAATAAAAACATGCACATGAAAAAGATAATCGAGATGTTCAATCAGGTCAAATTGAATGTTCCTCTTCTTGACGCAATCCAATAAGTCCCAGTGCATGCTAAATTCCTTAAGGATATGTGTACTAAGAAGAGAAAAATGAATGTGCCAAAGAAAGTGTTCTTAGCAACCAACATAAGCGTACTTATGTCTGGTCTTATTTTGGTGAAATACAAAGAACTCGGATGTCCTACAATTTCTTGCACCATAGGACAAACAGAAATTAGCCGAGCACTTCTTGACCTGGGAGCAAGTATCAACTTGCTACCTCTTTCAGTATACCAGTAACTTGGGTTGGGCGAGCTGAGTCCAACTGGAGTAACCATTCAGTTAGCCGATCGATCTGTGAAAGTCCCCAAAAGGGAAATCACAGATGTGCTTATTCGGGTCGGGGATTTCATCTACCCTGTTGACTTCATTGTGCTTGAGACCCAACCTATGTCAAACCCATGGTCTCAAACTCTAGTCATCTTAGGGTATTCATTCCTTATTACAGCTAATGCTATAATCAACTGTAGGAACGGGTTCATACGATTGACCTTGGAGACATGACAAAGGAGGTCAATGTTTTCAATCTAGGAAAACAACCCAGGGACATGAATGATCAAACATTTGAGATCAACTCCATTGAAAATTTGACAAGTGAGCATGAAGCGAGCATGGAGATAGACACGGAGAATGAGGTTGATCTGGAGTCTGAGGATTTCAATTTAGACTAGATCATTGATTCAGCAGAGGATTGGGCGTCAAGCCCAAGTGTACCTAATCCCAAGACCAAAATTCCTATTCTCCCTTCTAATGAATCCAGTCCGTCCTTAAAGTTAAAAGCTTTACACGAACACCTCAAGTATGCCTAACTAGGCGGAAGAGATACCCTGCCTGTCATTATAGCATCCCATTTGACTAGAAAATAAGAGAAAAGCTTGATGTGAATTTTAAGGAAACACAGGGAAGCCATTGGATGGACAATGAATGACATTAAAGAGATAAGTCCAGCGATATCATTTGAACGATGAGGCGATTCCTAGGAGGGACCCACATCATAGGCTTAATCCAATCATGTAAGATGCTGTGAAAACAGAAATTTTGAAACTGTTAGACAATGGGATAATTTATCCCATTTCTGATAGCCAATAGGCTAGCCTAGTCCACGCTGTCCCTAAGAAAGCTGGTTTCATGGTAGTAGAAAATGAACACAAGGAGTTGGTACAAACAAGACTACCTACCAAGGTTCGTGTTTGTATTGACTATCAAAAATTGAATGCGGCTACCCGTAAAGACCACTTCCCGCTACCCTTCATCGATCAAATGCTAGAACACTTGGCTGGACATGAGTACTACTATTTTATGAATGGGTACTCAGAATACAATCAGATTCCTATTACTGCAGAGGACCAAAAGAAGACCACGTTCACTTGCCCATTCGGAATCTTTGCCTACTGACGCATGCATTTGGATTGTGCAACGCTCCTGCTACATTCCAATGGTGCATGCTCAGTCTTTTCTTCGATATGGTAGAATGTTTTCTAGAAATTTTCATGAATGATTTCTCCATCTACGAAGATTCATTTGACCTGCGTCTTCATCATTTTGGTTCTTCAAAGATGCAAGGAAAAGAACTTTGAATTAGGAAAAATGTCACTTCATGGTAAGACAGGAGATTGTCTTAGGCCATGAGATATCGAGGAGAGGGATCGAAGTTGACAAAGTTAAGATAGAAGTAATCGCTAAGCTTCCACTATCCAAATGCATTAAGGATATTCGATCTTTTTTAGGGCATGCTGGGTTCTACCGACGGTTTATTAAGGACTTTAGAAAAATCGCTAGACCCTTAACCAACCTGCTCACAAAAAATGTGCCCTTTGATTTTGATGATTGATATTTTAAATCATGGGAGAAGCTTAAGTAAGAACTGATATCTGCACCCATCATTTCTGCTCTTGACCGGACCCAACCATTTGAGATCATGTGTGATGCTTCAGACCTTGCTATTGGCGTTGTCCTAGGATAACTTATCGATAATCAGCAACATGTGATCTACTATTCGAGTAGGATATTGTGACACTCAACAAAACTACACTACGACTGAGAAAGAATTCTTGGCCGTAGTATTCACGTTGGAAAAGTTCCATCCATACCTGCTAGGATCGAAAATCACAGTCTTCACAGACCGCTCCGCGTTCAGATATCTTATGATAAAGAAGGACGCAAAAGCAAGACTTATTCATTGGATTCTTCTTTTACAAGAATTTGACTTGGAGATTCGAGACAAAAAGGGTATGGAAAACGTAGTGGCCGATCACTTGTCTAGAATTCCTAATGCACCTATTGAGGAAGAACCGATCAACGAGAATTTCCCGGATGAACATATCCTAGTAATCCTCAAGGAACCCTCGTATGCTGACATCGTCAATTACCTTGCCACAGGACAAGTACTCTCTGAACGGACGAAGCAAGATAGATATCGTTTCTTCGCCTAGGTACAGTTCTTCTTTTGGGAAGAGCCTTACTTTTACAAATACTATCCTAACCAAATCATCAGACGGTGTGTACCAGAGGAAAAGTATAGGAATGTATTAACTTTCTGCCATGAACTTGCTTGCGGTGGAAATTTTGATCCCTGCAAAACCGCCAAAATGTTCCTACTAACCCACTTTGTTCAAAGATTCCTTCAACTTTTGCAAGTCATGCGCAAATTGCCAAATGACTGGGAAAATTACTAAAAGAGACATGATGTCCCTAAACCCTATTCTGGAGGTTGAAATTTTTAATGTTGGGGTATTGATTTTATTGGACCCTTTCCAAGTTCATTCGGCAACCAGTACATCTTTGTTGCAGTAGACTGTCTCAAAATGGGTAGAGACAATACCGACAAGGACGAATGATAAGAGGGTGGTTGTCAAATTGCTAAAAGAAAATATTTTCTCTTATTTTGATACCCCACACGCTATTATCAGTGATAATGTGACTCATTTCTGTAACAGGGCTTTCAAAGCCTTGATGCGTAAATACTCTATCACTCATCAATTGTCCACAGCGTATCATTTTCAAAACTAATGGGCAAGTGGAAGTGACGAACAAACAAATTAAGCTCATCTTAGAGAAAACAGTCAGACAGAATAGAAAGGAGTGATCCAGTAAACTGATAGATGCACTATGGGCTTATCAGATTGCTTTTAAAACTGTCCTCGGTATGTCTCCATACCGAGTGGTATTCGGTAAGGCCTGCTACTTGCCAGTGAAATTAGAACACCGTGCTTCGTGGGCCATCAAACAATTGAATTTTGATTTGAACAAAGGCGGCGAATGGAGAAAACTACAAATTTTAGAGTTGGATGAGATAAGAAATGAAACTTAAGAAAACGCAAAAATAACAAAGAGTAGGACCAAGTTCTTTTATGACCAATGCATATACAAAATGAATTTTATCCCTGGATAAAAAGTTCTACTTTATAATTCATAGCTTAACATCTTCGCAGGAAAACTCAAAACTCGTTGGTCCGGGCCCTTCACTGTGCGCACCGTCTTTCCACATAGTGTTGTGGTAATTTTTGATCCCAAGAGTGGTGAAGACTTCAAGGTAAATGGACAAAAATTAAAACTAGTTCTAACCACTGAGCCTGAATCACAAGCAGAAAATGTACTGGATCTTCTCGATCCATCTTACACGTGACCACATCCCACCACAAACCACAAATAAAAATAAAAAAATTAAATTTTTGTAAATATATATAAAGATTAGGAGATCTTTGTAATAATAATAATAACCCTGGTATACTTGTAATTACTCCTTTTATATAGGGTTAAAATTGGAATCTCCCTTCTTTTGGTTTCTATTTATACTCTCTTCTCTTTCTCCCTTTCCCTAACAACAAATATTTTTACAGATACGAGAAGAGGAGCCCAGGAGCCGCAACAGCACCCGAGCCCCTCCCCTCTCTCCCCCAAAATGTTGCAGATAGCCCCTACTGGTCGTGTTTTCACAGTTGTCTAGGAGAGATAGCCGCGCCTCCGACTCCCCATTCGGCAAGTTTTCAAATTATATCACAAATCTACAGCCAATTGTGGTTTTTGCTGTCTGCTTTGCTCCAGGCAGGTCCGTGATTGGTTTTCCCCCAAGGTTTCCAGGGAGATTTATAATTTTCTATCCCTAATCTCTGTTTTAAAATTTAAATCTGTGCCATGGCCCCTGTGATTTTTCCTGATAAAGATTTCTCACGAATTTTTAGCGATGTTCATGGGTATGGTACTGTGTTTCTAGATCGGATTAGGGAGAGGCAACGGGATGGATTGGTTTATGATAACACAGATCTTGATGTCTATTATGACCCAGACTTAGTAAAAAAGTTCTATTTGGATATTGATGTTGCAACCATTGACCATGACCGTTTTGTTGTCCATCTGGATCACGGGGACCTTAAGGTCACTCGAGGTACTATTGAAGAAGCCACAAAATTCCATCCTCCCCTCAGCATGCTGCGCCACTGCCCTTAATAGATTACATGACCTTGATGGGTGTGCTTGCACTGAACTAGATCATGGTATCCGAGCAAATACCACATTCCATAACATTCATTGCGTTGAACGTTGGATCCAACGCAATATTTTGGGGATCGATCATACAACTTCTTTCTACAGACCAGCACTTAAAATAATTCACAGCCTCATGAAAAGCAACACAATGTTTATTTGAACACCATGCTCTTGTAGCAGCTCATTGCAAACTCCCAACACACAAGGGGTGTGAAATACTCTTTACCCCTTCTGTGACCCGTCTATGCAAACATATTCTGTCGGACGTAGAATTTTTTGAGTATGATAGAGTAATAGTAATCCCTGAACGTATTACTAGTGCATACAACAGCTGTATGCACTCGATCTAGACATCTACTGTCCAGCTCGAGGATGCTCCTGCTGAGTCATCATCAGAGGAACAAATGGATGCGGAAGATGAGCCCCACTTTTGGCGATAACCACCCCCTACTAAGACTAATGCAATTCATGTCCTCAATCTAAAAGGGCATGAAAATATTTTTAGAGGACAGATCAAGCGGAGGAGACAATTAAAGGATCAAAACACTAGGCTGGAATGCATTGAGGATACCCTCAGGCGTTCACGCTCGGCTGGCCCTAGAACTTCGGCCGGTCCAGGTAGACGGATACGTTGAGATCGTTCTTTCTACCTATTTATTGCATTTACATTGACATGTCAGACATTGAGGACAATACATTAGATAGCTGTGGGGGAGGGAATATAAATATCTTAAAAAAACTTTTTCCTTAGGATTTCTTTGTTCTTTTCTTTTTACTTAAAAATAAAATAAAATAAAATAAAAAAATAAAAAAATATTCTTAAGTAGTAGAGAATTTTTGATGCTCTTTTGTAAAAATACAAAACAGTTATAAGGATTAAGAAAATCTAAGTTAGAAATTTTTTACTTTAGTCTAAATAAAAGAATATTGGTTGGATTGATAGTTTTGGAGGAATTATGAAAATAACTACTCTCTTTAATCTTGCCTTAGTAAATATGCATTGACTACACACTCTTGAAATTTATAGACAAAGACTCTAAATGCCACACAAAAAGAAAAAATTGATTAAAAAAATGTATATATATAGTTATAAACCCGATTAAGCTGAACAATTGTGCTCAAGAAGCATAATTACTCATGCCTTAAGAAAATAAACCTTAGTTTTGTGGCCTAGTTTACTTGAGTATTTAACCTTAGGGGTGTTATCTCACCTAATGTCCTAAGACCGCTTGGTTTGGCAGTCATCGATTAAAAACTCGTTATAGAAGTAAATTAGAAAGCCTAAGAAAATTAAGGGAAAAAATGGTACATAAGTAAACACTAATAAATTTTGTGGCATTAGAATTTGAGTTGAAAAATTTCATCACTTCACACAATGCATATTATTTAAGGTAAAATTAAAGAATTAGTTTGAAGTACAAAATTCCTCTTAAATTTAAATAAAATCATATTCTTGCATGAATATCAAAGTATAGGAAGGACTAATAAAGATTAGATCTAATGCTTATAGTTATTTAGTTATTTTTTAAAATAAATTAAAAAGCCTTTTCTACTTTAAGAAGAATTTACCAAAACTAACTAACACTTCCATTTTTTCTTGAATTTTGTGGGTGCAATACGCTAAAAACCCTCAGAAGATAAAACTCCTTCTCTAGGAAAAACCTAAAGGTTTAACGGCTTGTTGTACATGCTCAGTGCAATCACATCACCTTTATTTTGCTTAGGGATGAGCAAAAGATAAGTGTGGAGGTGTGATTAGTGTTTAGATTTACATACTTTCATCACATTTTCACATTTAACTTAATAAAATTCTGTTTACTAATGGGTGTTTGTCCTTGTTCTAGGTCCATGGCTTAAAGAAGAGAAGAGGCCCAAAACTCTAACATATTTGAGTATTTTTAGAGCCAAGAAGAAGCCCACTCCCTGGCACCAACAAGCCTCACTCCCTGGCACCAGTCTGCATGCTCCGACACTGGCAGACTTGAGCAAGTATGGCCGCATTTTCGCAGCCCAGGCCGCGTTTCTGCGGCCATCCTGGCACCACACCACTCTGCTAGCACCAGGGGTCATGCTCCCCACTCCGTTCCCCCATGCTCCTGTGCCTATAAATACTTTCCTAGATTTCTAGAGAAGGGGATATTCAGATAATCGGAGTTCTTGTTAGTTGATTGTTGTATTTTTCTTTGCTTTCTTGTATCCCCTTTTTGTTTCTTGTATTAAGTTAGCCATTAGAGAGAGAGAGAGAGAGAGAGAGAGAGAGAGAGAGAGTGAAGCTTGTATCTTGAAAGTGACAATCAAATACAAGTGAAATTTTTTCCTTTACCATATTGTTCTTTGTGTTTTTACCTTATATTTACTTACACTAGTTTAGTATGTCCTTTCATTTTCTCTTTTGTTTTCATATACCATGTCTAACTAACTTTTTTATAGTATGGCTAACTAACTACTAACCCACTAACCTCAAGTAACTTGCTTGAACAACCCATATGAATCAATAAGTGTCAAACAAGCCTTGTGCAAACAAGAGGTATGATATCTTACGATGAGAGTTTTTAATTCTAACTTACTAACAAGTAGACTCACTTTCTTATTTCATGCTTGACTCCTAAGTTTTTGATGATCTATAAAAGTTGTTAACTCTACTTGATTTTTGTAAGTTAGTGAAACTCCCATGCATCCTTCCGATACTAATAGAGCACTTGTTTCTTCCTCCATGCTCGCCTTCAAATAGATCTTGAAGGAGGAATGTTTGAGGTTTGTCATGTGAAGCAAAGTGATGGGAGAAACTTTCATTCGATCTACCATGTGAAAAATTTTTATACACAAGGTTTATGATTGCCTACGATCTATTGTGAGGTTATGTCTTCAAGAAATTATAGGATAGTGGGAGCAATTAGTAGAAGGTTATTCGATCTACCATGTGAAAAAATTTTATACACAAGGTTTGTGATTGCCTATGATCCATTGTGAGGTTATGTCTTCAAGAAGTTAGAGGATAGTGGGAGCAATTAGTAGAAGGTTAGCCATGCATCTTTTCCGTTTCTAAAAATACAAAACATATTTTCAACAACAAAATATTTCAAACCATCTCTACAATCTTTTTTGTTTTTTTTTCAATTCATTCTTTAAATAAAGAAACATCTTTTCTATGAACAAGAAGACTGCACATCAAGCTTCTATCGCCTCCCCTCCTCGTGAACACGACCTGTATAAGCCACTTCACTATTACGAAAGAATCGCTAAAGCTACCACGTCGACCATCTCTCTTTTACATATTCTTGTGCATGCTTTTAATGATCAGCTATATTTTGAATCCTCTATAAATATGGGTTCCTTTAGCCAGTTTTAACTAAGATTTTTTAGAGCAATTTTTCCCATCTTCTTAAAGGTTTTTAGCAAGTTTTCAAAACAAGTTTTTGTGCCAAAAATTCTCTTATCTTTATTTGTTTCATAGTTTTTGGAAAATCAAAGAAAACCAATATTTGAGAATTCTATTTTTGTTCTTATTTCTTTATATATCAAGAAGTTTTTCCAAATTATTTTTCTTTGTATTTTCTTTTCCAAAACACTTTATTTTTCTCACACTTGAGCTATCAATTCAATACCTATCTATAGGATCTTATTTTGTGAGAAAAATTGTTTGTGATTTTTCAAGATCACCAAGAGAGAGTTTGTGATCATTGGATCACCAAGTTTTAAACTTTTTTTTTTACTTTGGCTTTGTGCCTTGCCTCTTGTGTAGAAGTGTTTGTATTGAGAGAGGAGTTGTGCACTTCCGGTGTAGAATTGTAATTCCTCAGTAGAGGTTCCTTTGTGTAAGGTCCTGTATGGAAATAGTGAAAATCCTTCTGTGTAAAGGTGGTGATGTAGAGCAATGGCTCGAATCTCGAAACATATTTTGGTGTTTGCGTTTGATCCAATATCTCTCAACTCATCTCTCTTATATCTTGTATTTCTTTATATTGTTCATATTCATATGCTAGATATTTTTTGTGTGTGCCCACACTTATGTCCGACCAAGAGAGCTTATTAAAGCACCTCAACTCTTAATCTATAGGAATCTGGAGGAGTAGTTCTAGAGCTCTTCACGGGGAATTCGGGCTCACTCTTGGTTACACATAGTGTGTTTACAATTAAGTTTTTAATTCCGCGTCATTTGTCCTAGATTAGTAACTACACCTATTCACCCCCTCTAGATGTATTTCAATTGGTATCAGAGCATTCGTTCCTGATATTCAGTTTAACCATCTAGGAGTAAGATCCTTGGATAGCTAATCTAGATTTACATTTGCACACATATTGTTTATATACAGATGGATTTCTTTGCCCCTCCTATGTATGATGTTTCCAACATCGATATGTGAAAGTTTAAGATGTGTGCATATCTTAAAGCACTAGAATTGCATGTTTATCTTACCACTACTAAGAAATCCTATCGTGGTAACGACAAGTACATTGAGCTAATACACAAGCCTTAGAGGCACTTAGGCACACACTAAGTAAAAATGATCTTTCTATTATTTCTCATTGTGATTCAGCTTTTGCAGTATGGAACACATTGACTTCTCCCAAGGTGCAAACGACACATGTTTTGGAGAAAGAATCTAGTGGAGATGAGTCTGACCAAGCTTGCTTCATGGTCCAAGAGATTGACTCCCTTGAGGTAAAATAGGACACTCAACTAGATGATAGTGCTACTTCTTCATGTGATGATAATGCTGTGGATGCCTATGCTTTAAATGAAGAGCTTTCCCTATTTTGTAAGAACTTGTTAAATAAATATAAACTTTTGAAAAAAATTTGAATTAAAAGAAGAAAATAAAAATTTGTTTTCTAAACTTGATATGATTTTGCAAGAGAAGGTTGAGGTTTCAAATGAAAGGGACTCATTGCAATCCCAACTTGACCTTGCCTTGAAAGAAAATGAACTTTTGAAAAATAAAAATGATTTTGATATTGTTTTAGAGGACAATGAGATTCTGTCTTCAAAACTTAAATTTGTTTTAATAGAAAATGATTCTTTGAAAAACAAAATTGCTTTAATTTTCAAAGAATTAGATTTGATTTCAAAAGAAAAAGTTTCTTTGAAAAATGTTTTTGATTCTCATGTTTGTTATACACCCATTGCTTCATCTTTTAGTGATAAATATGTTGCATGTTCCACTTTTTCTTCAATCATTGAAAATGATATTTATATTTTGAAGAAGAGTGTAGATTGTTTGGGCTCCACTTTGAGCCATTGTGCTTGAACCACACATAATTGGAATCCATATTTCGTAAGAAACATACACCATATATTCATGCACACCCTTCACGGCATACACATGCTCATCATGCTCACACACATGATTCTATGTATGTTCATGTGTACATTTGTACACATTGTAGACTACAGACCACCTTGCAAAATTTTGTTATGATAGAATAAATGTTTCAAATTTTGGAAATAAGTTTGTTTGGGTTAGAAAAGGTGCTAACCCCCTTAGACCCAAAAAGATATGGGTACTAAAAGTCACCCCTACTTTATTTGATGTAGGTGTGGGCTCTCATTTGACGCGAGGGTATTGGTGCCTTGATGGTGGATGTGATCCGAGCCTAAAAATCATATTTATAGATGCATCACTTTCAAGGGATGCTTGGTGGAAGGACCACCATGCTTTGGAGACATAGAGATTAGTTAATTCAGTTTGGTAACTATCTTTAACTCTTTTTTTATTTATGCATTAATGTTAATATTTTAGCACTATTAGTTTTCATGTTCATTATGTTTAAATGCAATGCCTATCAAACTTGTGATATGCATAGATAGTCTTTGAGATACACCCATATCCATATGGATTCACATCTTTTGTGTTCTTACTATAGTTTAGTTATTGTGTATATCCTAGTTCAAAAACACATGTATTTAGCCTAAT
The DNA here is from genome assembly GCA_038442645.1 of Agave tequilana. Lineage (NCBI taxonomy): Eukaryota > Viridiplantae > Streptophyta > Magnoliopsida > Asparagales > Asparagaceae > Agave > Agave tequilana. The sequence continues at coordinate 830,948 of JAVJIF010000359.1, read as the reverse complement.
GATCATATTTGTTTATGTTTTTGCACTTCATATTTTGATTACATGTTTAGATGAAACTTTTGTCAAAACTTATGTATATACTTATACAACTAATGAGCCACATTTGTTTATCATGTGTTTATACTTTATTGCTCATTTGTACCCATTGAATGTACTTATATAATCTTATTTTTATGATTCTTATATCTTTACTTGTTTTCCCTATTTTTGTACATATTTTCATAAAAATGTGTTTAGCTTCATGTATATATTAATTTTGTCTAAAACTAATAGATATACAAGTCTATCCTAGAGTCACTTACTTTTCAAGCAATATTTTTTTATGGACTCATTTATATTTGGGATATATATGTATACTTTTAGTTTTGACAAACATACATATACCTTAAAGCTTGTCTTGTTTGTTGATAAAAAATTGAATTTCTTGAGTTTTGATATTTTTTTAATTTCAATTGAGCTTCAATACCTTATTTCTATGAGTTTGTTAATTACATGATTTTTGTACACTCTATATATCTTTTGTTTACTCATGATTTTTGTTTTATGAGTCTAAATATATGCTTTACTGTTTTTTGAGTGTCGATTCTCTTATATTTTTCATATTTCATGGATACGTTTATGTTTTATTTCTTACTTGAGGGACTTCGTAATAGTTTTCAAAATTATCATAAAACTAGTTTCGTTATTCTTCAATTTGATAATGATTTTTAAATATGTTAATATTTTCAAATTCTATTTATTGAAAACCCTTACCATTAAAGGGCAGATAGTTGGGCGGCCATGCCTTGTGTACCTTAATGACTATGTTTTATCATGTGCATGAAGAGGGTAGTAAGTATGAGATATCTATGATTTCAATGAAAATTTCTTCTGTATACTCATATTTTATTTTCCTATATATGTATGCACCCAATTTCAAGTGATATTTTCATACATACATATATATGATTTTTTATTGTGTTTGTTTTACAATGTCTTTATATATTTTTAAAGCACAAAAGGTTTATGCTAGGCTTGATTTAATTTAATTATTTATTGGTATATCTACAAGCTTATGCATTAATTTCAATTGGTATTTTTGATATCAAAATGCACTTCATGTTTCACTTACAATTGGTATGAAAATGTACTTCAGTTATGATATATACATAATTTTTTAATGAAAATTTATTTTGTATACTCATATTTTTTTGTATGGATCATATCTAAATTGTTTTACTCTGACACATTCATATAAATTTTTTTGTACTTTAAACATACATGTCCATACATTATTAAGCATAAATTATTTCTTGCTAAGCTTGATTATGTCGATAATATCAATCGTTTTTTCAATTGGTATCATATACAAACTTATGCATTATTTTTATTAGTATTTCATAAAGGAGGAGAAAAATTCTTGTTTTATCTTTTAATTGATTTTATTTTCAATTGGTATCTTACTCCCACTTTTATGATGAAAAAAACTTTGTTTTGATATTTGCTAACATTTTCACTATTGGTATCAATAATGTTAAATTGGTATTATTCTCAATTTGGTAACTGTATTGCATAATGGCTTTAGTGTTTACCTCAAAATTTGGTTTTTACTTTCAATTGGTATCATACCTTTCTATTGGTATCAATTGGTAAAAAAAATGTTTAATTTTCAATTAGTAAAAAGATTGTTTTACTTTCAATTAGTTTCTTTCAATTGATTGTTTATTATTGGTATCAAAAATTTTGTTTCAAAATATGTTTTGTTGGCATTGTTTGATTGTCTTTACCCCTTAGTTGATGAGTGACTAAAAGGAGGAGAAAGATTTAGATTTATATATGCATGTTTCATTTAGTGTTTATATATATATATACACATATGTACATACGTATATACGTATGTACATACGTATATACGTATGTACATACGTATATACGTATGTATATACATACGTATATGTATGTACATGTATATGTACATGTATATGTACATGTGTATGTACATGTATATATACATGTATGTATATATATATATATATATATATGTATATATATATATATATATATATATATATATATATATATATATATGTATATATATATATATCTTGTTTTTATTTGGTATCTTGAGCTACATTGCATATCTTTATATATTTATTGATTATGCATATTGAAAAGTCACCTAGAGGGGGGTGAATAGGTGACAATGCTAATCTAGTGAACTAAATGCGGAATTTAAAAACTAATTGCAATTACTATAATGATGCACACACAAGCAAGTACAAGATATAACAATTTGCACAAAGTAAAGAGAGAGAGCAAGAGTCAATGGATCAAGCGCAAACAAAGAGATATGTTCCGAGGTTCGAGCACCCAGCTCTACATCCCCGCCTTCGACACACGAAGGATTTCCAATCCACTAGCTTGTCCACAAAGGACTCCCACAAAGGGAACCTCCACCGAGGATTTGGGGCAATCACAATTACAAGGAGTTCCCAACTCCCTCCTTACAAACACAACCTCCTCCTTGAGGCACTTCTCCAATCCAACAAACAATCACCTCACAACTTGAGGGATTAGCACCAAGCTTACACAAAACACCTCACAACCCAAGTTGCACAACCTCCTCAACACAATGAGGGAAATGGCACAAAGCAAGAATTGGGTTTACAACTTAGTGGTTTCAAACAACAACCACAAAACAATCTCTTTTCCCACACAAAGATCCTATAGAAGAGATAGTAGATTTTTGCTCAAGTGTGGAGAAAATCAAAGGAATGGAAATCAAATCACAAAGAAAATCTTTTGGGAAAAACAGGAAAACAAAGTAGAGAAGATGAATCAAACTCTTTCCCAAAAACCCTCTTCTTGATTTTCCAAACCCTAGTAAAAACACCAAATAGATTGTTCAATTAAAGCCCAAAACTTCTTTTTAATTGCTGTGAAAACACCAGAGAAAGCTCAGAAAATTCGTCCAAAAATTCTTAGAGAAAAACTGTTGCAAATGGGGTATTTATAGGCAAAACTGGAAACTAGCCGTTGGCAGCAGTTTTTGCCAAAATAACCCTGCCGGTCGACCGGCCGGTCGACCGCGCAACGGTCAAATCTTGACCGTTGCCAGCTAACGGTCGACCACCCCGGTCGACCCAAACAAACAGAGAGCAACTGCTCTCAGTCGGTCGACCGGCACGGTCGACCGGCTACAAGTGTAGCCAGCGTGCACGTTTCTGTGCACGTCGGTCGACCCGGACGGTCGACCGGCATGGTGCGGTCGACCGTTCCGGTCGACCGACCTAGCCTGGCAGACACTGTTCAGGTCAGCAAAAACATGAAATTTTTAATCCTAAAAATTCTCATTAAATCTCTAAAAATTCACAAAAATAGTTTTATCATTTTGCATTGATATATAAACATGTGGTAAAAAGTTTAGCTCAAATATCAATCAATAAGGACTATTTTTGTGTTATAGAAATTTTGCCAAAAACCAAAAACTGTATTTTCTAAAACTTGGATCTTTAAATAGAAAATACATTTAGTCTAAAACTCATCCAAATACAAAAACATGATATTTAAACATTTTGAAACATGATGCATATGGATAGAAATCCAATATACATGAAACATATACATATCATAGTTTTTGTCATTAATTCCAAAATATGTTTTGACAAAAATACCAAAACATAATACACATGAAATAGGTAAGTCAAAACTAAGTTTGTCTAGGAAATTAAGCATGCATGTATATAGAACAAATCTAATATACATTAAACCATGTAAACTTGTTTTGATCTATCTATTCATGAAAACCAAGATCGGTTAAAGCTAAAACCGAAAAACCGAAAACCAATATTCAAAACATGAAACGTGTGTGTGTTGTGAACTTGAGCATATCATACTATTCTAATCTTTACAATTTGGATCTAAACACAAAACTAAACTAGGATACCTAAGTCTTCTTGTAGAGCGCAATCTCCAAGCCGACTCGATCCAAAACTCTTTGATCCACCGAGCAAGTGCTATATATGATCTTTGACGCTCGGGCTCTTGAATCAACATGTGAAAGATGTGTGGAAGCTTTCACCAACTAATATCTTGATTAATGATCTGAAACTTAAACATCACAAGATAATTAGTACACATAACTACATGAGTTAATCATCATCAAAACTAGAGTGGAAGGCCTTTGGGCCAACAATCTCCCCCTTTTTGATGATGACAAAACTCATGGAGTTATATATGCATGGATTAAAGTTAAGCTTCAAAGAAGCTCCCCCTTAACTCATGCATAGGATAAACAACTAATAAATGGCTCTAGATACCAATGAAATTATAAAACAAATAAACATGTTCTAGATACCAATTAGCAAAAACAAATAAACATGCTCTTGATACCAATTATTAGCAAAAACAAATAAACATGCTCTTGATACCAACGAAAATCTTTTTTTAAAAATAAACATGCTCTTGATACCAATTAAACTAAACATAACATGCTCTAGATACCAATTAAACACAATATATGCAAAACAAAACTAATGATCTTTTATACAAGCTCTTGATACCAAAACTAAGCAAACTAAACATGTTCTTTAAATAATGCTTTGGATACCAATGGAACTTAATAAAAACATTAAAAACATCAAACATGCATATGCAAACATGCATATAAACTCAAATTCTTCTCCCCCTTTTTGTCAATCATCAACAAAGGGGTTTAAAAAACAAAACTAATGAAAACATATTCTTTTTATACTTAAAAACAAGGAATCAAAACAAGGGATGTTCTCCCCTTTTTGTCTAAAAACAAATATGATACCAATTAGAAGAAAATGTGTCAAGGAAGTGCATATTGATACCAATTAAAAATGAAAGTATACCAATTGAAAAACAAAAATCTAGATACCAATTGATAAGTAAACAATCATCATATCAATTGTAAATAAACAATTTTTGATATCAAACATAACAAATTTTGAATTTCTAAACATAAATGTTGATACAAATTGAAAATTAAATCTAGATCTTAATATCGATTGAAATTATTATTTTTAAGTATATAAACAAATTTGAATTTGATACAAGTTGAAATTATTTTCAATTGAAATTATTATTCTCTATCATAAAGCAAGGGAGTGGAATACTAAATACCAATTGAAAGAAACAATACAAAATTTTCTTCCCCTTTATGAAATACCAATGAAAACTATGATAAGGCTTGAATTAAGATACCAATTGAAAACTAAATCAATTGAAACAAAGTTGAAGCTCAAGCTTATCATAAACAAAATCTTGTGCTTAAAGATATAGGGATATAATAAGCACAAATAAAACATATATATGTATGAAAAGTAGATACCAATTGAAATTTGATATCCTTTGAAATGCAAGCATACATATATGAAAATATATGAGTATACAAGAAATGTCAAAATTGATATCAATTGAAAGAATTCAATGATACCAAATGAAACGACAATAAGATCAAGTGTATACATCATATTCCTATACCTCCCAATCATAGTTCAAGTTTCAAATGGTTTTCACTATAAAGCATACATGAGCATGATCTCCCATCCAACCACCCTTAGATGGTAGGGGTTTTCAAAAATAGGTTTACAACTATAGTATGTTTGAAAACTACTACCAAGGAAGAATATCACAACTAGTTATATGAATCAACTAGTATGAGATCCTTCAAACAAAAATAACAAAAAAAATATTTTTCATGAAGACACATGTAAACCACATGGCACTAAAACACTCAAAATTCATATAGCACAATTTGTACTCATGAAAACTAAATCATGAGAAAACATTAAATAAGGTGAGTGTACAAGTGTTGTGAGAAACATATCAACATGAAAATGGACAATCAAGCTCAATAGTAAAAACATGAAACTCATCTAAGATGTGAAATCACCTATTGAAATCATCTTAAAAACATGATATTCATCATAAATGTGAAATCACCTAAAAACATGAAAATCATCAAAACATGATTTAAACTTCAAGGCATATGTATGTCATGTACAAACTAAAGTATACATACATATCCTAAACACAATGAGTCCACAAAAGTATGTGCATGAAGGCACGTGGCTCAAGGATGTACATGTATACTCAATAGTTTGGACAAGTTAGACATATACATGAAGTTAAAACAAAATATGTAAAATGATGAATACAAGTCAAATGCAAGAATCATCAAAACTAGACTATACTAGTACATCAAGTGAATACAAATGAGCGTTTAAGCACAAACATATATAAAGGTCTATTTGTAGCTCACTAGTTGTACAAGTATAAATCCTAGTCTTAATGAAAACTATCATTCAAGCAAGTAGTCAAAACATGAAGCATAAAACGGGTCAACAATCAACATGATCATGATAATCAAAAACATGAATTATTAAAACAAAAAATCATAGTCAACCATATGATTAGCATGACAAAGACATGTGCATTAGAACTATGATCAACATGATAGCTAAACATAAAGAGAACACAAAATATGGGTCCATACTAAACATGGGTGTCTCAACCACTAATCATGTAAAGCATAAGTCTAATAAACATGGCAAATATTATACTAAAAGATGAGTCATCAAAACAAATCATCATATAATCATAAACATCCAAATGGTCATAATGCAAATGTATGTGCATTAGATCTAGGGCATACATGTTAGTTCTAAAACAAGGTGAGAACACTAAATATAGATCCATATGAACATGGGTGCTCAAGTAACTAAACATGTATAACACTAATCTAACTAACATAGCATAAGCATAATGAACAATGAAACAAAACATGCTATGAATAGATGAATATGTAAAAGCATGCAAATAAAAATGGGAGTTAGAGAATGATACCAAAACCGATGAAGGTGCATCTCTAGTTCTCCAAACCACGGTGGTCCTCCCACCAAATTCCCTTGAGAGTGAAGCATCCAAATGGTTCTCTTTTAGGCCAAGAATGCATCCACCTCAAGGCACCAATACTCTCACGTGATGCGAGAGCTCCCACCTACATCAAAAAGTATAGAGGTGGTCTTTGGTACCCATTTCCTTTTGGGTCCACGGGGGTTGGTATCCTTTCTAACCCAAACAAGATTAGTTGCTAAATTTTCATGATAAATACGATCATAACAAAATCTAGCAAGATGGCCTTTTCGGCCACAATGTGTACATGTGTACACATGAGCATACATGTCATGTTTGTGTCCGTGGAAAGCATGTGTATGCCGTGTAGGGTGTGCATACAAAGATGGACCTTGTTTCTTGTGAACCAAGGTTTCCAAACGTGAATGATTCAATGTGCATTGGCTCAAAGTGGAGCCCAAACATTCAACACTTTTCTTCAAAATATTTATATCATTTTTAATAGTGGAAGATAAAGTGGAGCATGCAATAGGTGTGCAAGTAGAAGAGGAAGCTATACTAGCATGGCACACATGAGAATCAATTTCAATTTTCAAAGATTCATTTTTCTTTAAAACCAAATTCAATTCTTTTGAAATTGAATCAATTTTATTTTTCAAAACAAGATTATCTTTAAAAGTAAAATCCAATTTTGAAGATAAAATCTCATTGTGCTTCACAACATCATCACAATCATTTTAGCCTTTTAAATCTTTAATTTCATTAAGGGCAAGGTCTAGTTGAGATCCTAGTGACGTTCACTAGTGATCTCTTCCTTCTCTTGCAAAACCAACTCAAAATTTGAACATAAATCCTTTAATTCATTTTTCAAAACAAGGTTGTCCTCTTTCAAAAGATTGTGTTTTTCCAATAAATTTTCAAGCTTTTGAGCAAGTTCCAAATTTAAAGTTTGAACTTCAAAACAACCATGGCAATAGGAACTAGAGCTATCATCTAATTGAGTATCCGATTGTACCTCAAGGGAGTTATTCCCTTGGACCATGAAGCAAGGCTCTTCGGACTTTTCTCTCTTAGATCTCTCATCTTGTTGATAATCCTTGGAAGCTCGGGAGACGTCAATAAGCTCCAAACTGCAAAAGCCGAATCATAATGATCAAACACGGGTAAAAGATGTTCACTAAGAGATGCTCTAAGTGCTCTAAGTGCTAATGCATTTGCCTTTTTATGCTTGCTACTATTAGGGAATGATTCTTGTGTGGAGGCTTGATAAACTAGATGACCTAGTGATTTTAAATGCCTACTCATATTTGCCTTCCAAACATCAAGTCTAATATGGTCAAACATAGGAGGGCTATCCATAAGAGCAAACTAAATGAGTGCAAATGAGCAATGCAAATGAAGATTAGCAAACCAAGATCTCACTCCTAGGTGGTTAAACCTAAATATCAGGAGCACTAGCTCTGATACCAATTGAAAAGTCACCTAGAGGGGGGGTGAATAGGTGACAATGCTAATCTAGTGAACTAAATGCGGAATTAAAAACTAATTGCAATTACTATAATGATGCACACACAAGCAAGTACAAGATATAACAATTTGCACAAAGTAAAGAGAGAGAGCAAGAGTTAATGGATCAAGCGCAAACAAAGAGATATGTTCCGAGGTTCGAGCACCCAGCTCTACATCCCCGCCTTCGACACACGAAGGATTTCCAATCCACTAGCTTGTCCACAAAGGACTCCCACAAAGGGAACCTCCACCGAGGATTTGGGGCAATCACAATTATAAGGAGTTCCCAACTCCCCTCCTTACAAACACAACCTCCTCCTTGAGGCACTTCTCCAATCCAACAAACAATCACCTCACAACTTGAGGGATTAGCACCAAGCTTACACAAAACACCTCACAACCCAAGTTGCACAACCTCCTCAACACAATGAGGGAAATGGCACAAAGCAAGAATTGGGTTTACAACTTAGTGGTTTCAAACAACAACCACAAAACAATCTCTTTTCCCACACAAAGATCCTATAGAAGAGATAGTAGATTTTTGCTCAAGTGTGGAGAAAATCAAAGGAATGGAAATCAAATCACAAAGAAAATCTTTTGGGAAAAACAAGAAAACAAAGTAGAGAAGATGAATCAAACTCTTTCCCAAAAACCCTCTTCTTGATTTTCCAAACCCTAGTAAAAACACCAAATAGATTGTTCAATTAAAGCTCAAAACTTCTTTTTAATTGCTGTGAAAACACCAGGAAAGCTCAGAAAATTCGTCCAAAAATTCTTAGAGAAAAACTATTGTAAATGGGGTATTTATAGGTAAAACTGGAAACTAGCCGTTGGCAGCAGTTTTTGCCAAAATAACCCTGCTGGTCGACAGGCCGGTCGACCGCGCAACGGTCAAATTTTGACCGTTGCCAGCTAACGGTCGACCGCCCCGGTCGACCCAAACAAACAGAGAGCAACTGCTCTCAGTTGGTCGACCGGCACGGTCGACCGGCTACAAGTGTAGCCAGCGTGCACGTTTCTGTGCACGTCGGTCGACCCGGACGGTCGACCGGCATGGTGCGGTCGACCGTTCCGGTCAACCGACCTAGCCTGGCAGACATTGTTCAGGTCAGCAAAAACATGAAATTTTTAATCCTAAAAATTCTCATTAAATCTCTAAAAATTCACAAAAATAGTTTTATCATTTTGCATTGATATATAAACATGTGGTAAAAAGTTTAGCTCAAATATCAATCAATAAGGACTATTTTTGTGTTATAGAAATTTTGCCAAAAACCAAAAACTGTATTTTCTAAAACTTGGATCTTTAAATAGAAAATACATTTTGTCTAAAACTCATCCAAATACAAAAACATGATATTTAAACATTTTGAAACATGATGCATATGGATAGAAATCCAATATACATGAAACATATACATATCATAGTTTTTGTCATTAATTCTAAAATATGTTTTGACAAAAATACCAAAACATAATACACATGAAATAGGTAAGTCAAAACTAAGTTTGTCTAGGAAATTAAGCATGCATGTATATAGAACAAATCTAATATACATTAAACCATGTAAACTTGTTTTGATCTATCTATTCATGAAAACCAAGATCGGTTAAACCTAAAACCGAAAAACCGAAAACCAATATTCAAAACATGAAACGTGTGTGTGTTGTGAACTTGAGCATATCATACTATTCTAATCTTTACAATTTGGATCTAAACACAAAACTAAACTAGGATACCTAAATCTTCTTGTAGAGCGCAATCTCCAAGCCGACTCGATCCAAAACTCTTTGATCCACCGAGCAAGTGCTATATATGATCTTTGACGCTCGAGCTCTTGAATCAACATGTGAAAGATGTGTGGAAGCTTTCACCAACTAATATCTTGATTAATGATCTGAAACTTAAACATCACAAGATAATTAGTACACATAACTACATGAGTTAATCATCATCAAAACTAGAGTGGAAGGCCTTTGGGCCAACACATATGTTAAGGGGGAGCTTTAATGAAGCTTAATCTTAATCTATACATATAAAACCTTTTAAGTTTTGTCATTATCAAAAAGGGGGATATTGTTGGCCTAGAGGCCCTTGACCTTAGTTTTGATGATGATTAACTTATGAAGGTTAGTTTACTAATGATTTTGTGTTTAATAAGTTTTAGATATTGATCAAGATCTTAGTAGATGATTAGTTTCAACAAAGAATTTAAAGTCAAGTTTTGGAGCTACACAGTGTTGATTCAAGAGCTCTCATTATAACGATCGCATCTAGCACTCGGTTGGAGTCAAACTCTTTGGATCGTGTTTGGATCAAGTCAGTTTGGAGAAGGAGTTCTACAAGAAGACATCGGTTTGTTTAGTTTAGTTTTGTTTTAGATCTTGTGTAAGGATAGCTTGTCTTGATATGCTCAAGTTCACACACACAGACACAAGTTAAAATAGTTTTTGGTTTCAGTTTAACTAGTTTTGGATTTTCAAAGAACATATCTTTAGTTTTCATCAATAGATTTCATCTAAAGTAGTTTACATGGTTTATATGTATAGTGGATTCATATATATTGCTTGCTTCATAATGTTTAGAAACTTACTTTGATGTATATCTAATTCATGGTTTCAAGTTTTATCTTTTAACAAAACTTAGTTTTGGATTTATTGTCAAAAATGTGGATATATCATTTACCATGTGTATTGGACTCTATCCATACACACTATGCTTCAAAAGTGTTTAAATATCTTGTTTTTATATCAATACAAGTTTTGAAGAAAACAGATTTTCATTTCAAAATCTATGTTTTAAAATATTGTTTTTGGTTTAAAGCATAATTTCTATATCATAAAAATAGTTCAAATTGTTTGTAACATGGGTTAATCTTTGATCAGACATATTTGTATTTCAAGTGCGTACTGAACTTATTTTTTGTGAATTTTATGTGATTTTATGAGATTTTATGGGTATTTATTAGACCAAGTTCTCAAACCCTAAAACCTAACCAGAGCCCACTGGCGGTCGACTGATCAGTCGACCGGGTCAGAGCTCGGTCGATCAAGCGGTCGACCGATGTGCATAGACGTGCACAACCTGCCTTGGCCTAGGGCCAATCGACCGCACGGTCGACCGATTCAGAGAGCTTGCTCTCTGAATCTGACCTCGATCGACCGTGCGGTCGACCGACCAGAGAGTTCACTATCTGGTTCTGGTTTTGGTCGACTGGCCGGTGGATCGACAGGTAAATTACCTTGGAGCGGTCGACCGCCTGGTAAATCGATAGGCCTAACAGTCAAAAATCTGACCGTTGGTCGGTCGATCGGGCGGTCGACTGTAATATTCCCTAACTAATAATACTGTATTTCTATTTTATTAATTATAGTTAGATTTACCTATTGATCAATTTATTTTATACATGTGTATGATACATGTACATACATATTAAGTGTATATGTTTTTGATTTGTATTTATACTAGTATATGTATGCATTATATTTTATACATTATGATTAGCATTATTATTATTATTATGTTACTGTTGGTATTATTCCTAATTGATCTTCTTTTCCAACCCATAATCCAATTATCTAATAAACCATAACCCATTTAACTCATATCCAAAAATAAAGTAAAATAAATAAATAAATAAATTGGCTAAACAAAATATAGTAATAATAATAATAAAATACAAATATGTGCTTAAATTGTTTATTCCAAGTTTCAAACCCATGTCTTTTTACCAAATCCTAATACCTAAACCATGATGCCACATTGGCGTGTGGTTAGGTAGGAGATCTAAATTATTTAAACAAATATAAAGCCAAATTTAAATTCAAATTTCCAACTGAAAGATCTCAAGAGATCTTTAGGGATCTTATCTTAACAACCTGATTGCTAAAAATCCTAAAAGATCCTATCCTGTAACCCTTTTCTCCTACTTCGTCAAAAAAAGAAAAAGAAAAAGAAGAAAGAACGACAATCAGAAAGAACTCCCTACCCATCATTTCTCATCCTCTTCACCCTCCTTGGAGTTGGAGTTGACCGTGATGGGAAACGGGTCCGAGGCGTGGAGGTTGAGAAGCAGACTAAATCCAAGTAAGTAAATATTTAATTTTTATGAATTAAAATATTTAATTGAAATAGCATGATTAAAATTTTATTCTTGTTATAAAACCTAAATCTACCCTAAGATCTAAATCAAATTATATGAATTAAAAAATTTTAATTAAATTAAAATTACCAAGCTTAGAGTTCTTTTCCATGAAACTTTTCTTCAAAAAAAAAAGAAGACAAAACACACTTTTTAAATAATATATATATATGTAATATATTATTATTCTAACTAAATTATAAAAACCAAAAAAAAGGAGAAAGGGCTGCTCTCGGCCGAAGCCGAAAGCAGCAGCATCCCCTCCCCCCTAATTCGGCCAGGCCCAGTGGCCTGCGCCGCCACTGGGCCAACAAAAAAAAAAGAAGAAAGAAACAAGGAAGACTGGGCCGCCATGGCCCAAGTCCAAAAGAAAAAAAAAGAATCCTGGGCCTAGTTTTCGGCCCAGCCCAAAGAAAAAAAAAGAGAGAATAAGTTAAATCTGGGCCTGGTCCAGAAAGAAAAGGAAAATAAAAAATAAAGAAAAAGGAAACTGGGCCTAGTTCACTGGGCCAGGCCAGAAACCAGAAAACGGAAAAAAAAAAAAGAGAGGATATAATTCAGAGCCCATATTCAGAAACCCAACTACAGTCCAGCCCAATTATTGTTAGTTCTAATCCATTTTAACCCGACCCAAATATAAAAACAAACCCGCTAAGTTATTGAAAAACAATTCTTTTGGCTAGATAAAAATTTGAAAAAAATAAATAAATATAGGGATAAATATCTAGATAACCCCTTGCATCTACTAAAAAATTTTGAGGTTAATTGCAAATCATATTAGACTGAAACACTGCCTTCTAAATTGACACCCGCTACTTCAACATTCAGACCCGTTAAGAAAATTGCATGTTTTTAACCATCTAAACTCCACAAAAATCAGTAAATAAAATCTGAATAATATTATAATCTCAGTGTATCATCCTACAACTTGTTTTAAGATCTGAACCATCCATATTTAATTTAAGATACTGAATAAATAGGATATATCATGTAAAATTCAATAAATATAAATTCGATATCTTATATAAATTCATATGTATTTAATGTAGATTCTTCGAATTGGTTATCGGACTCGTGATAAGTCCAGGTGAGTGTTTTTTTCCTCCTTCAGTTAAACAAGAATTTTTGATAAATGATTTTATTTTGTAATTATGCTACTAAAACTTATAAATGATATTGTGAGTGGTTGTTTTGAGCTTTCCTCTATTATTAAATTAGTCATGAGTGATCATCTTATTTGCTTTCTTTAATGCATATGGTATTGTTATGATTTCATGCGAGCGTGTTATTACTCTGTTCTTTAATAGATTCTATTTTTATATCTAAATAATTGTTCATGATGATTTACACCAGTTAATTATTGTTCACGTCCACATATGTATATATACTGTCTTGTGAATGTATTTATCTCCCTTAAATAAATCTTGCATATTATTCTTGATCCTGGACATCATGACACCCCTTAAAAACTTGACTGATTATACATAACATCTACCAGATACTATTGAATTCTTGTTATTGAAAGTTACTGGGAAAATATTGTCGGACCGTAACACTTTCATTGTTCCATTGTTCTACCATTTACACGGTAACACATTGTTATTGTTACATTGCTATTGTTATTGTCACCGTATCATCCCAGTAATCGAAATAATATGGATATTGATTGTTGTAAATGATAATATAAATTGACAACTTACACTGGGATTGGGGAAATTGATGGAGGAGACAGCGTCTGTATTTGGGTGGACCTAGGATACAGGTTGCGCAGCCGAGATACGGTTCCACTGCAGGGTTCCGGGGGATGGCTGACATCCCGTATTGTTCATATTGTCAATGTTATTGACACATTGTTATTGTTATTGTTATTGACTACCTAGCGGTAGGACCTGGTCAGCGCCAGGTGATTGGGTCGTGGTTTCGGGTATGTACGGAACCCATCTAAAGCATAGACAATGTCTCTTCTATTAATTTCAGCAACTTAGGACCCTGACTGACACGTGTAGTAGACGTAGTATGGGATGTGTCTATTACAGGTGGCAATTCGCTAACATAATAAATAACAAAACTGAAATCTTACATTGACATTGTAGACTGAACTTGATATATTGACTGATTGTAAACATCTAATAATACCAATGAACTGACTGTACACGTGACACCCGATTGGACATCTGATTTTGTATTGATTGGCTTTATTATCTTCTATCCATTTTTATATGTTACTTCTGTTTTATTCCAGCATATGTGTTTCCTAGTTTGCTCACATTTATATTCGCATATCCTTCTCTTTTTCTCTTATGCATTCACTAGGAGTTCTGACTCCCTGGATCTGCATATCCCGATCCAGGGCTATTTATTATTGATCAGATATTTGGAGAGGATCATATTTATCTTGAGGAGCTGGAGTCTCTCCCTTTTGATTATCGGTATCCCTGTTCTTTTATGCATATATCGCATCCTGTCACATTCTTTATTCTTATTCATATGCTATCATTGTGTTAGACTTTATATGTATTATTGCAGTGATTCTGATTTATGATAGAGATTTATAGCTTGTTCAGGTTATTTTAGGCTTAGCGTGTATATGTGGGATATTCTCCTCGCGTATATACGTCACCGACCTTCGTCGTGACTCCGTTTTCGCGTATTTTGGGAAGCGGGGCGTGACATCGACCGACAGGTCAGTTTTGACCTGACCTGGACCTCAACTACATATTTTGGATCCCCTGTAAATATAGGTTCCTTTGGCCAGTTTTAACTAAGATTTTTGAGAACAATTTTTCCTATCTTCTTAAGGGTTTTCAGCAAGTTTTCAAAACAAGTTTTTGTGCCAAAAATTCTCTTATCTTTATTTGTTTCAAAGTTTTTGGAAAATCAAAGAAAACCAATATTTGAAAATTCTAGTTTTGTTCTTCATTTCTTTATCTATCAAGAAGTTTTTCCCAAGAGTTTTTCTTTGTGTTTTCTTTTTCAAAACACTTTGTTTTTCTCACACTTGAGCTATCCATTCAATACCTATCTATGGGATCTTGTTTTTGTGAGAAAAATTGTTAATGATCTTTTAAGATCACCAATAGAGAGTTTGTGATAATTGGATCACCAAGTTGTAAACTTTTTCTTTGCTTTGGCTTTGTGCCTTGCCTCTTGTGTAGAGGTGTTTATATTGAGAGAGGAGTTGTGTACTCTTGGTGTAGAGTTGTAATTCCTCAGTTAAGGTCCCTTTGTGGAAGGTCCTGTGTGGACATAGTAGAAATCCCTCTGTATGTTAAGGCGGGACGTAAAGTAGTGACTCGAAGCTCGAAACATATCTTGGTGTTTGCGGTTGATCCACTATTCTCAACTCTATCTCTCTTATATCTTGCATTGCTTTGCATTGTTCATATTCATATACTAGATATTGTTTGTGTGTGCCCACATTTGTGTTAAACCAAGAGAGCTTATTAAAGCACCTCAACTCTTAATATAGAAGAATCTAGAGGAGTAGTTCTAGAGCCCTTCATAGAGAATTCGGGCTCACTCTTGGTTACAATATAGTGTGCTTGTGATTGGAGTCATTTATGCATCATTTTCTACCACCATGCTATGCTTTATCTGAATAAATATTGGATTTTTACTGTTTTTTTCTCTCTTTTTCAGGTCCAATGTTTAATGGAGAAGGAGGCCAACAATTATGATTTTTGAGGAATTAAAGAAACATTTAGAAGCCCACAAGAGAAAAGCCCAAGTCTGAACAGATCCAAAGCGTATCCTCAGTTTCTACAAGATCCAATTAGGATACGAGTTACAACAGAAAGGCACAAAAATCCGCTAGCACAGCGGCCAAGAAACGGCCGCGGAAACGCGGCACTTGCCGCGAAACCGCGGCAATCTTCTGGTCGTTACTTAGCATTTGATCCGGAGCTAAGGTGGGATGACCTCCTCTCATGAAGACTATAAATAGACCCCTAGGGCCTCTGTAATTGGGGAGGAGAAAATAACATTGTTTATAAGGAAATTGTTAGGGTTTCTCTAGCTTTTCTTTTAGTCTCTTATGTAATTTTCTTTTTCTCCTTCTAGAATCCAAAAAAGAGAGAGTGAGAGTGAGTGACCTTTGTAATTGGAGACGGTGACAACAGAATACAAGGATCAAGCTTTCAATCTTTTAATCTTTTCTTATTCTAGTGCACTATTTTCTTTAAAGCTTTTACCTTCTTCTATTTAACTTCTACAATGAACTATTGCTTGTTCTTTATTTTCATGTCTAGCTAATTTATTAACATGACTAACTAACTTTTAATTTTACTAACTATTAACTCTTGGGTGATTGCTACTTTATATGATTCATTGGATGCTTTCTTCTTTTTAGTCTTGCAAACTACAAGTCTATCTTACCTCTAATGAAGATGAGTTGCTTTTTATTCTTTGTAAATTCTATGTTCCCCCTTCATATGATTCATGTGAGCCTCACTTAGAGCCTTGTCTTTGAAATACACCTAGAGGGGGGGTGAATAGGTGTATTGCTAATCTAATGATCTTTTTAAACTTAATTGAATGAGTGATGCAACGATCTCTCAAAACACGACTAAGAGCCGAATACCCCGTGAGAGGTTCTGAACTCCTTCCTCCCAATTCCCCTTAAAAATGGGTTAGAGGTGCGCAATGCAACCGTGTTGTATGAGATATGATCGAACAAGTAAAGAATGAAATGCTATGATGAAATACACACAATCAACAACACAAGTAAAATAAGCAAGAGAATATTGCACAAGTAAAGGGTTAGTTCTCAAGCAAATAGTTGTAGACAATATGAAGCAAGAGAAAAGTAAAGCAAGATGATGCAAGGCAATCGCAAACACAATTGATTTGTTTCGAGGTTCGAGCCACCGCTCTAGTCCCCGCCTTCACCTCCGTGAAGGGTTTCCACTATCCACCGAGGATGCCTTACAAGTTTGGTCTACCGAAGACCCCAAGCCCTTAGCTTCACAACTTACAAAGAACTCCACCTAGGAGTTGTCTCCACAAGAACAAGAATCACAAGAACAATAGTGATCTCCCCAAGATCACAAAACTCTTTCTCAAACTCTTTTACAATTCTCACTCTTTTTACAACTTCACTATAGTATGAGTAAATGGATTTTTGGCTCTATGAAGTGTGGTGAGAAAAACTTCAGTTGTAGAGTGATATTAGCAATCAAACACAACTGAAAAACTAGCTCAAAAGATTGGAATTGAAAGCCTTAAAACAATTTTTCTTTTTCTCTTTGAAAACAATGAAAACTTGAGGATTTTTCTAAGTAAATAACAAAGACCTATTGCCCTCATTTATAAGGAGAGAATAGGTTAAAACTCTTTTCTTTTCACCTAATTTGACCTGCAAAAGGCCCCCAACAACTCTCTAAAACTCTGTTAAAGAAGAAAAAGAAAACAGATTTTCAGACTTGCCCAAAGAGGAAAGAGCCGTTGGCCAGCAGCAGGCTTGGCGGTCGACCGGTCCGGTCGACCGTCGCCTTGCTGGCAAAGAGCCGTTGGGCTCCGGTCGACTGTCCGGTCGACCGTCTCCTCAAAGGAAACACAGTTTCCTTAGAGCGGTCGACCGGGCGGTCGACCGAAACAGACCGAGAGTGGCCTGCTTTCAGTCGGTCGACCGGGCCAGTCGACCGACAGACGTGCACAAACGTGCACGTCCTGACACAGGCGCCGGTCGACCGGGCGGTCGGCCGGTCAACCTGAAACAGGGAAAACTGGGTATTTTTGGAGTTGGAAAATTTTGTGAGAAGAAATATTTTGAAATACTTATAACTAAGTATTATGCAAAAATAGTTTATACACATGTTTTAAACAGGATATTCAATTTGTAAAAAGTTTGGATACATGTATATATAAACTTAGGCATAAGACTTAGAAACAAACATTTTAAAACATAGAATTTTGTAAAGGGAAAAGTGTGTGTGTATCCTAGAGCCAAATATCACATACTCAAACTTTAACATTCTATTCTTACAATGATTCTAAAAGACTTCAAGGCTTCAAGAAGGGCTTTCTCCACATGATCTTCAATTTTGCATCTTGAGCCCAAAGTGAGTTGTCTTGAGTCCAAAGCACTTTCCTTTAGGGAAGAACTCCTCTAGTTGAGGTAGAATCCTGAAACATACTTAAACAACAAACAATATTAGTACTAATAACTAATATGTTTTGTAATCATCAAAACACACTAAAAACGGGTTGATTGTAACCTTGGGCCAACAATCTCCCCCTTTTTGATGATGACAAAACATATAAGTTATTTAAACAAATAATGGAAGAAGAGCTTGGAAAGCTCCCCCTCAAACAATGCTATGTAAAAAATAACTATGAGTGAGATACATGAAGCATTGAAAACACAATATTTTTGTCAAAAACTTAAATACCAATTGAAATCAAACTTAATCTTATATACCAATTTAAACTTATACTTTTTCTCTTAAACTTATAGTTTTAATCGTTTTCTCCCAAAACTCAAGTAAATAAACAAAACTATAAGCAAACTTATTTCTAAGCAAACTTATTTCTTTTTCTCCCCCTTTTTGTCATACATCAAAAAGGGTTAAAATCAAAACAAACAAAACACCAAAATAGAAATATTTTTAAGAATCTATCATGCAAACATTCAACTCACCACAAATAAATGAAAATCTAGCATAATCTAGAGGTTTAGTAAAAATATCGGCAAGTTGAAAATCGGTAGAAACATAATCAATATCAATATCACCTTTCTCATAATGATCTCTAAGAAAGTGATACCTAATGTCAATGTGTTTGGTTTTACTATGTTGATTTGCATTCTTTGTCATGTGAATAGTACTAGTATTATCACAAAATATCTTAACATGATCAAAGTGTAAATCATAGTCAAGGAGAGTATGTTTCATCCAAAGAACTTGTGCACAACAAGCTCCGGCTGCAACATACTCCGCCTCGGCGGTTGAAAGGGCTACCGAATTTTGCTTTTTGGAAGACCAAGATACAAGACAATTACCTAAGAATTGACATGTTCCACTTGTGCTCTTCCTATCTACCCTACAACCCGCATAGTCGGCATCCGAAAAACTCGTCATTGTAAATTGTCTGGTTTTCGGATACCACAAACCCATTTCAATAGTGCCCTTAAGGTATCTAATTATGCGTTTAACCACAATTATGTGAGACTCTTTAGGACAAGATTGAAAACGTGCACAAAGACAAACGGAAAACATAATATCCGGCCTACTAGCCGTCAAATACAATAAACTACCTATCATGCTTCTATAAAGTTTAATGTCTACACTTTTACCTTGTTCATCCTTGTCAAGCTTGGTAGTTGTTGCCATGGGAGTTTTGCTTACTTTAGATTCTTCAAGCCCAAACCTTTTGATTAGTTCCTTTGTGTACTTGGCTTGATTGATGAAGATCCCATCCTTCTTTTACTTGATTTGGAGTCCAAGGAAATAGTTGAGCTCCCCCATCATAGACATTTCAAATTCATCCTTCATGCATGATTCAAAAGCTTGGCAAAGAGATTCATTAGTAGAACCAAAAATAATGTCATCAACATAAATTTGCACAATAAGAATATCATTTTCTACATGTTTTGTAAACAAGGTTGTATCAATTTTACCTTTCTTAAAACCATTTGAAATCAAAAATGAAGAAAGTCTTTCATACCAAGCCCTAGGGGCTTGTTTTAAACCATAAAGAGCTTTATCTAATTTGAAAACAAAATCCGGATGTGTAGGATCAACAAACCCGGGGGGTTGTTCAACATACACCTCCTCTTCAATAAAACCATTTAGAAAAGCACTTTTAACATCCATTTGAAACAATTTAAAATCTTTATATGAGGCAAATGCTAGTGTCATCCGTATGGCTTCAAGCCGTGCTACGGGTGCAAAGGTTTCTTCAAAATCGATACCTTCGATTTGAGTGTAACCTTGGGCAACTAACCTAGCTTTATTCCTAACAACGTTACCCGATTCATCCAACTTGTTCTTAAAGATCCACTTAGTACCAATTGTTGGTCTATCGTGGGGCCTAGGAACAAGGTGCCAAACTTGGTTGCGCTCAAATTGATTGAGTTCCTCTTGCATGGCTAGCAACCAATATGAATCGGCCTCGGCTTCGAGGACGTTCTTGGGTTCAACATGAGAAATAAATGCATAATGTTCACAATAGTCATGAAGTTTAGAGCGAGTTGTTACCCCTTTTGATACTTCACCTATGACGAGGTCCTTGGGATGATGTGGATTGTATCTCCAATCCTTTGGAAGTTGTTGAGTGGGCTCTTCTCCATTTGTTTGATCTTCATTTCCTTGAGCCTCTTGTATTTTAGATTCACTTCCTTCATCATCCTTTGGCTTGTCTCCCATAGTAGGTGTATCCTCCAAGGTCACTTTCTCCAAGCCTTCATGCAAAGCATCTATTTCTACAACATTCTTAACAAATAAGTTAGATTCCTCAAACTTTACATGTATAGATTCCTCAATAGTCAATGATGACCTATTGAAGACTCATAAGCCTTACTAGTACTAGAATAACCCACAAATATAGCCTCATAAGATTTAGGATCAAATTTTCCTAAATTATCTTTTGTATTTAAAACAAAACATTTGCATCCAAAAACCTTGAAATGTGAAACATTTGGTTTTCTAGAAAAGTACATTTCAAAAGAGGTTTTTGTAGTAGTTTTACACAAGAAAACACGATTTGATATATAGCATGATGTATTAACGGCCTCGGCCTACAAATAATGTGGTAGACCATATTCACTAAGCATTGTCCTAGCCATCTCTTGCAAAGTTCGATTTTTCCGTTCAACTACTCCATTTTGTTGTGGAGTTCTAGGACAAGATAGTTCATGCTTTATTCCATGTTCTTCACAAAAAGTGGTAAAGGGTTGGTTAATGAATTCACCTCCTCTATCACTTCTTATTCTTAAAATCGAAACATCTTTTTCTTTTTCAACTCTTTTCTTAAAAGTTTGGAAATACGAAAATGCTTGATTTTTATGCTCAAGAAAGAAAACCCAAGTAAAACGTGAAAAATCATCAACTAAAACAAATGCAAATCTATTCCCACTTAGACTTTTGGTTTGTGTTGGGCCAAATAAATCCATGTGGATCAACTCCAAAGGTCGTGATGTCATGATATCCTTAATTGACTTGAAAGAAGACTTAGTTTGTTTCCCAAATTGACATGCGTCACAAACTCAGTCCTTTTCAAAATTCAAACAAGGAATACCTTTCACCATTTCCTTTGTGTTAAGCCTAGATATATGGTCAAAAGAAATGTGGCCTAATCTTCTATGCCATAACCAAGAGTCGTCATCGAGGGCTTTTAAACATGTTATATTACAAGACATATTTAACATATCTATCATATAAACATTACTTTCACGAAAACCGGAAAACACACAAGCATTAGAAATTCTATCAATTACTTTACAAACAACATTATCAAAAACTACATCAAAACCTTTATCACATAATTGACTAACACTCAAGAGATTATGCTTGAGGCCGTCAACTGAAACTACATTCTCAATTAAAGGGGATGTGCCAAGTTTTACATTACCAATACCGATGATTATACCCTTGGCGTCATCTCCGAAGGTGACGGTGCCACCTTCATGGTATCTTGATAGGGTTCCAAAGTTGTTGATGTCCCAAGTCATGTGCCTTGAGCAACCACTATCAAGATACCACAATCCTCTACGTCGTTGGGCTTTGGAAGGTACCTATATCATTTAACAAAGTTGTTGACTTTGGTACCCAAACTTTCTTGGGTCCTTGAAAGTTAGTGTTTCGAACCCAAACATTATGAAAAGATGCACTTAGTCTATCATAGCAAAAATTGGCTAAGTGTCCTTTCCGCCCACAATGTGAACATGAGAACACTCTACTATACATGAATGCATGATGTGTGTGTGGAGTGTGAGCATGTGTGTGTGAAGTGTGAGCATGCTTTGGGGGTTTGCCATGATGTAAAGGTTGTGTGGTATGAACATGAGCATGAGCATTATGAACATTTTTCTTAGAGGCTTGTTTCTTAGGGAACATAACCTCAATCTTTTTCTTATCAAACTCACTACACTTTTTCAAAACGATACCTAAAGAATCTATTCTTTCCTTAAGCATGGTAATCTCATTAGCATCAACAAATGGGGACTTGCCTTTACAAGAAGTCTTATATTTATCAAATTCATTTTTAGTGGAAACCAAGGTAGAATGCAAGTCATTATTTTCTTTAGAAAGATTTACAACTTGAAGACTAAGAGATTCATTTTCCTTTTTCATTTTTAAATACTTTTTCTTCAAGAAGTCATAATTGTGAGACAATTCTACAAAAGCTTCTCCTAACTCATCCATGGAAAGATCTTCATCAAAAGAAGTGGAAGGGGTTACCTTGCTAGTGCTTTCATTAGCCATGAAGCACATGTTGGCAGTGTCGATCTCCTCCTCGGATTCGCTCTCGGAATCCCATGTCGCCTTCATAGCTTTCTTCTTGAAGGGCTTCTTGGATGAGGATGGCTTCACTTTGTCCGGACATTCCGCAACAATGTGTCCCGGCTTTTGGCAATTGAAGCATATGATCTTTCTTTCTTCTTTGCCTCCTTGCCATCTCCTTCTACCTTGGAATTTCGCCTTGTTGTACATCCTCCGGACATTCTTGACTAGAAGTGAGAGCTCTTCGTCATCTTCTTCTTCATCATCTTCGTCGGAGTGTGATGATTGACACTTGAAGGCAATAGTCTTCTTCTTGGTAGGAGCCATGTCCTCCCTTGCTTTTCTTTCCATCTCATGGGTTTTGAGGTTCCCAATGAGACCAATTAGCTCTATCTCATCCTTGTCGTTGAGTTCCTTCAAGGTTGTAGCCTTGACTTCCCATGAAGGAGGAAGAGCCCGGATGATCTTTCTTACTCTTCGATCATTGTTGATGTCCTCACCTAGAGAAGAAAGTCCATTAGTAATCTTAGTAAATTTTGTAACCATATCATCTATGGTTTCATTCTCTTGCATGCTAAAATTTTCATATTGGGACCGAAGAAGGTCTATCTTGGCCCTCTTCACTTGTGATGTCCCCTCATGTGTGACTAACAAATGGGTCCAAATCTCGTATGCGGATTTGCAATGGATGACTCTAGCTATGTCATCATCATTGAGGGCTTGTAGGAGTGCATAATGAGCCCTAGCATTGGCATCAAACTCCTTGGTCTCAATTCGGACCAAGTAGATTCATCACCGGTGGGTGTGGTAAAAGATTTGGTCACGGCCTTTGCAACTCGGCTACCTAGAGATTGCAAGAACAAGGTCATCTTAACCTTCCATATGGGAAAGTTAAGTCCATCAAACTTAGGGGGTGTTTTGATACCATCGGCCATGTTTACTAAATGAGTATGAATGAAATGATTAGCAATGTGAAGATCTCTCTAAGGTTGTTAAGCCAAATCCTAGAGTCCAAGCTCTGATACCAATTGAAATACACCTAGAGGGGGGGTGAATAGGTGTAATTTCTAATCTAATTATCTTTTTAAACTTAATTGAATGAGTGATGCAACGATCTCTCAAAACACGACTAAGAGCCGAATACCCCGTGAGAGGTTCTGAACTCCTTCCTCCCAATTCCCCTTAAAAATAGGTTAGAGGTGCGCAATGCAACCGTGTTGTATGAGATATGATCGAACAAGTAAAGAATGAAATGCTATGATGAAATACACACAATCAACAACACAAGTAAAATAAGCAAGAGAATATTGCACAAGTAAAGGGTTAGTTCTCAAGCAAATAGTTGTAGACAATATGAAGTAAGAGAAAAGTAAAGCAAGATGACGCAAGGCAATCGCAAACACAATTGATTTGTTTCGAGGTTCGAGCCACCGCTCTAGTCCCCGCCTTCTCCTCCGCGAAGGGTTTCCACTATCCACCGAGGATGCCTTACAAGTTTGGTCTACCGAAGACCCCAAGCCCTTAGCTTCACAACTTACAAAGAACTCCACCTAGGAGTTGTCTCCACAAGAACAAGAATCACAAGAACAATAGTGATCTCCCCAAGATCACAAAACTCTTTCTCAAACTCTTTTACAATTCTCACTCTTTTTACAACTTCACTATAATATGAGTAAATGGATTTTTGGCTCTATGAAGTGTGGTGAGAAAAACTTCAGTTGTAGAGTGATATTAGCAATCAAACACAACTGAAAAACTAGCTCAAAAGATTGGAATTGAAAGCCTTAAAACAATTTTTCTTTTTCTCTTTGAAAACAATGAAAACTTGAGGATTTTTCTAAGTAAATAACAAAGACCTATTGCCCTCTATTTATAAGGAGAGAATAGGTTAAAACTCTTTTCTTTTCACCTAATTTGACCTGCAAAAGGCCCCCAACAACTCTCTAAAACTCTGTTAAAGAAGAAAAAGAAAACAGATTTTCAGACTTGCCCAAAGAGGAAAGAGCCGTTGGCCAGCAGCAGGCGTGGCGGTCGACCGGTCCGGTCGACCGTCGCCTTGCTGGCAAAGAGCCGTTGGGCTTCGGTCGACTGTCCGGTCGACCGTCTCCTCAAGGAAACACAGTTTCCTTAGAGCGGTCGACCGGGCGGTCGACCGAAACAGACCGATAGTGGCCTGCTTTCAGTCGGTCGACCGGGCCGGTCGACCGACAGACGTGCACAAACGTGCACGTCCTGACACAGGTGCCGGTCGACCGGGCGGTCGGCCGGTCAACCTGAAACAGGGAAAACTGGGTATTTTTGGAGTTGGAAAATTTTGTGAGAAGAAATATTTTGAAATACTTATAACTAAGTATTATGCAAAAATAGTTTATACACATGTTTTAAACAGGATATTCAATTTGTAAAAAGTTTGGATACATGTATATATAAACTTAGGCATAAGACTTAGAAACAAACATTTTAAAACATAGAATTTTATAAAGGGAAAAGTGTGTGTGTATCCTAGAGCCAAATATCACATACTCAAACTTTAACATTCTATTCTTACAATGATTCTAAAAGACTTCAAGGCTTCAAGAAGGGCTTTCTCCACATGATCTTCAATTTTGCATCTTGAGCCCAAAGTGAGTTGTCTTGAGTCCAAAGCACTTTCCTTTAGGGAAGAACTCCTCTAGTTGAGGTAGAATCCTGAAACATACTTAAACAACAAACAATATTAGTACTAATAACTAATATGTTTTGTAATCATCAAAACACACTAAAAACGGGTTGATTGTAACCTTGGGCCAACAGTCTTTAGAACAAGTGCCTTGATGGAACATGAAGATGGAGCACTTCACTATGCCAATGATGACATTACAAGTTTCTTATTTCATGCTCGCTTTATTATAGCTTTGATGGACTAATGACTCTTGTATGTTTTCTTAGCATCTTTGAGAGTGACCATCCTTGTTCCACTGTTGAAAATCTATTTAGGGAGCCAATGATTCAAGGAGGTAACTAGCCTAGCCTAGATGAGAAACACCTTCGACGTGGGACAATACAAGGACTTGGCAGAGCAAGATACACCATTGTCGATGAATCAATATGAGGCATGCATCACCCAACGAGAGTAGTAAGTTAGTAAATTAGAATGTTAGTTAGTCATGGCTTCTCTTTCTATCATACTTAAAAAAAAAAAACCTTTATTCTGAAAACTTTCTCTTTTCAAATATCTACGTTTTCCTTCCATCTTTATTTTCATTTCTTCTTTTCCTTTACACAACCACCAAAGATTTTCACTCACTTTCCACATCGTTTTGCTTTTCATTTCTTAAAACAAAGAAGAACCTTCATTTTTCTTCACTAAAATTTCAATATAAAACCTTGAATGCTTCTATTGCTAACCCTCCCTACGGATACGACCCGTCCTAGCTTATGCTACGAACGGTGATTCGGAAGGAGTAAAGTGAACCTGCATATACATTCGAAGTTCTTGATCATTGGTACACGGACATCAACGGTTTACTCTAAACCCTTTTTCAATACAATTAATCCTTCCGAACAAATTTTTGGCGCCGTTGCCGGGGAGGGTAACGGTTTTTATTGAATTTTTAGAACTAAAACGAATTTTTTCTTCTCTGATGCAGCTTACAGGTCAGGGAATAGGAAAAAAGACTGCAGTAACATATAAGTGTCTTGGGCCTCTGTTCTAGAAAGCAGAGACCAAGCACCCTCTGGATTGTCGCGTTTCCTCGGCTTTGGTTGTGGATCCGCGGCAAAAAGGAGTTTACTACTGACTGGCTTTTTGCAGGGCTGCTTGCTTTGCAAATTATAGTTTTCTGCAAATTTTATTTCTTGTATGCCATCACCAGGAGCCTGCTAATAAACCAACAGTAAAACATTTGTTGAAAAAGTTTAAAAATTGATTAGAAGTTTGCATTTTAGGCACGTGTCTTTTCAATTCATTTACTTTACTGCTGAAGAGTGCTAGAGTAAGGTACGTTCACATTGCATTAGAATAGGACTCATCTCTTGGTTGATTTACATCGCTTTGAGTGAATCTTGTTTGCATATCTTGTACACTTGCACAAACTGATCTTAAGGGCACCACCCAATAACAAGATAAGGTGGGGATTTAATCACCCTTCCTTGGCCTAAAAATCAGATTCTAAGCACTCACAATCCCAAACTTTTTAATAAAAATTGATAGACTTTGGCCCTTAGGGACATCCGGACTTGTTAAGAGATTAGCTGAGGTTGAAAATTATTTTTGAGTCACACTCCAGTCAAATCAGTGTCTGAGGTTGGGGATTGAGAGGCAAAACCCCAAAGGCTGGTGGTTTGGCTTAATTAGGCCCGTCGCTTCTGCGCGGATACCTCCCACCAATCTTGCCCCCACCTGGCTGATTAGCTATGGTCTGACTCGAGTAATAACCTTCTTCGGTTCATCGAACATTTAGGAGTCGTCTAGGTCCAGATATCCTAGATAGCTTGTGATTGTTTTTCCTTTTTCTTTTTGTTATTTTTTTTCGCTTGATTGCTTGGTGAACGTTGTCTGTGATTGTGCATGCAAGAGTGGTATCGGGACCCAATTTTAGCAAGACTTGTTAGGACTTCTACACTAGCACAAATACCACCCCCTGACACAAGTCCAATCATGGCTAACAATACTTCTCTCCAAGACAAGTTCTACCCCATTCGCACTTCACTCCCTTCATGCATTCTTTTACCTGAAGCAACTGGAAACAATTTTGAGCTTAAACCACAATTCATAAATACACTCCCAAGATTTCATGGCCTAGAATCCGAGGACGCATATTTCTTCATTCGTGAGTTTGAAGAAGTGTGCTTGATGATGAGAATTCCCCAACTGGGAGAAGACGCTGTTAGATTAAGGTTCATTCCCTTCGCGCTTAAGGATATAACCAAGAAGTGGCTATACAATCTGCCTACCACTTCTATCTCGACATGGGATGAATTTGTCAAAGTCTTTCTTAAGAAATTCTATCCCATTCACAAAACGACCCTCAGAAAAACATAATGCAGTTTAAGCAGGAATCAAGTGAACCCTTCTGGAAGTATTTTGAACTGTTTAAAGATTTACTAGCCCAATGTCCTCATCACGGCATAGAGAAGTGGCGACAGTGCCAAATTCTCTATAACGGACTAGATTATCAAACTAAGACACTCCTCGAGACTATGTGTCAAGGAGAATTTTTAAAGAAAGATGAGAACCAGGGTTGGGATCTATTTGAAGCTTTAGCAGAAAAAACCATTCAGTGAAAGTCTTGTCCTGAGAAAACCAATCTAGAGCTGGTATGCATTCGATTGAATCCTCTATTGTTACCGAGGCAAAGATAACTCAATTGATGAAAAGGTTAGAACTACTCGAGTCTAGGGAACCAAATTCTGTGCATCAGGTCAACCCCCCACCTGTGATCAACCCGGGTTGTACCTACTGCCATGCTCTTAACTACCTATTTGAGGAGTGTTCCATCTACCAAGCTCAAATGTATCCTGAGAATATGAATGCAACATACCAGACCTAATTACAATCCATACTCCAAAACATATAATCTGGGATGGAGGAACCATCCAAATCTTTCTTGGAGTCAGTCTGGTCATGAGCAGCCAAGACCATCATTTCCACACCAATATCCTGCTCAGTCTCATCAACCCAGTTTCCAACAGAGTCCACCAAATTTTCAAACAAGCTTCCAACATAACTTCCAGCCCACATATCAGCAACAACAAATACAAAATCATCCTGATAAAAAATTGTCAGACTTGGAAAGAATGATTAAAACCTTATCTAAAACCCAGGCCTCAATGATGAACACCCACAATCAGGCTATCAATAGGTTAGAGGTTCAGATAGGTCAACTGGCTAGCTCATTGACATTGCCAAGCCAGCCAGTGCCCAATCCTAAGAACCCCTTCCCTCTTCATGAAGCTGAAGAGATAGGTCCAAGTCAGTGTAATATTGTTCATATTTTGAGATCTGGAAAGCAGATAGACAATCAAGTTTCTAGTCATCCTGTTCCAAATAAATCAGTGTCAACATCTCCTGTTCCAGTACCACCAACTAAAAATGATCCATCTTCAAGTTCACAACCTTCAACCTCCAAATCGAATAAAGACAAAGCAGATGAGCAACCATACAAGCCTATTGTACCATTCCCTAATAGGCTAGCAAATCAAAAGACTAATGCTCAAATGGAGAAAATTAGAGAAATGTTTAATCAGGTCCAGATCAATGTACCCCTTCTTGATGCTATATAACAAGTCCCCTCATATGCCAAGTTCTTGAAAGATATGTGCACTAAGAAAAGGAAAACTAATGTCCCAAAGAAGGTCTTCCTTGCTTCTAATATAAGTGAGTTGCTAACTAGGCCAATTCCTGTGAAATATAAAGACCCAGGGAGTCCAACTATTTCTTGTATTATAGGACAGACCACAATCAATAGGGCATTACTTGATCTAGGAGCCAGCATCAATCTTCTTCCTTTCTCTGTGTATCAGCAACTCGGGTTAGGCGACCTCCATCCAACCAGAGTTACTATACAACTGACTGATCGATCTGTAAAGATTTCAAAGGGGGAGATTACAGATGTTCTCATTCGGGTCGGGGAATTCATTTACCCCGTGAATTTCATTATTCTAGAGACGCAACCCGTACATAATCCCAAAGCTCAGACACCTGTCATTCTAGGACAACCATTCCTAGCCACTGCAAATGCAATTATCAATTGTAGGAATGGATCAATGCGTCTAACTTTCGGAGATATGACAAAAGGGGTAAATGTTTTCCACCTGGGAAAACAACCTCGAGATTTGGATAATGAATCATTTGAAGTGAACTTGATCGAGGGATTAGCAAGTGAACATGAAGTGGAGATTAAAAGTAAGTCTGATAGAGAATTTGAATTGGAGTCTGATGACTTTAACCTTGATCAAATAATTGAATCCACAGTGGAGTGGGCAACAGATGCCGCCCCTATCCTTCCCTTACACAAGGAACAACCATTGATCGACCAAGTGCCCTCTTCTGAGCTTAAGGTTCTTCCTAGTCATCTCAAGTATCAGTACTTAGGTGAAAAGGAAGCATTTCCCGTGATAATTGCATCACATCTTACGGAACAACATGAAGAGGATCTTCTTATAGTATTAAGGGAAAATCGAGAAGCCATTGGTTGGACCATCGCTGATATAAAGGGAATCAGTCCATCCATTGTGCAACACCGGATTCATTTGACGGAAGATGCAAAACCTAAATGTGACCCACAACGTAGACTAAACCCGATCATGCAAGAGACTGTTAGAGCTGAAATTTTGAAGCTATTAAACAATGGGATCATCATCCCATATCCGATAGCCAGTGGTTAGACCAGTCCACGCTGTGCCAAAGAAAGCCGGGGTTACCGTGATAGAAAATGATAAGAAAGAATTAGTACAAACTCGTCTTCCAACGAAGATTCGAGTCTGTATTGATTACTGAAAATTAAACGCTGCCACGTGTAAAGACCACTTTCCCCTTCCGTTCATAGATTAAATGCTCGAGAGACTAGCTGGACATGAGTATTACTGCTTCCTGGATGGATATTCAGGATACAATCAAATCCCTATTGCTCCCGAGGATCAAGACAAGACTACCTTCACTTATCCCTTTGGAACATTTGCATACCGAAGAATACCCTACGGCCTGTGCAACGCTCCTGCAACGTTTTAACGTTGCATGCTTAGTCTTTTTTTTGACATGGTGGAAAAATTTTTGGAGATTTTCATGGATAATTTTTTCATTTATGGTGATTCCTTTGAACAATGCTTGCACTATCTTAAGTTAGTTTTACAACGATGCATGGAGAAAAACTTGACACTCAATTAGAAGAAGTGTCACTTTATGATCAAGCAAGGAATTGTCTTAGGGCATGAACTTTCACACAAAGGAATTGAGGTTGATAGATCGAAAGTGAACGTTATAACAAAGCTCCCTGAGCCAAAATGCTTAAAAGACATTAGATCATTTTTAGGGCACGCTGGTTTCTATAGAAGATTTATTCAGGGGTTTAGCAAAATTGCTAGACCTTTAACAAATCTCTTAGGAAAAGATGTACCTTTCAATTTTGATAAAGAGTGTCTACAAGCTTGGGAGGAGCTTAAACACAGACTTGTTTCGGCGCCAATAATCTCAGCGCCTGATTAGACTAGGCCTTTTGAAATCATGTGTGATGCCTCCGATTATGTCATAGGCCCTGTTCTCAGACAACGTACTGATAACAGGTAACACGTGATTTACTATGCTAGTAGGACACTTAACGAGGCCCAACTAAATTACACGACAACTGAAAAGGAATTTTTAGCAGTTGTGTTTGCGTTGGAAAAATTTCGCCAATACCTACTAGGATCTAAGACAACGATTTTCACTGATCACTCTGCCCTTAGATACTTAATGCAAAAGAAGGATCCAAAGGCCAGACTGATTTGATGGATACTTCTTTTACAAGAGTTTGATTTGGAAATTAAGGACAAAAAGGGCGTTGAAAATGTAGTGGCAGATCACCTTTCGAGAATTCCTAATGCACCAATTGAGACTTTACCTATCAATGAAGACTTTCCTGACGAGCAGATCTTCATGATGTGTAAAGAGCCCTGGTATGCTGATATAGCAAACTACCTTGCAACCGGGCAAACACCTTCAAATTGGTCAGGTCAGGACAAGTATCGCTTTATAAAACAAGTACAGTTTTTCTTTTGGGATGAACCGTATTTATTCAAATATTGCCCTGACCAGATAATTAGAAGGTGTCTTTCTGAGGATGAACATCAAAGCGTATTGACATTTTGTCACGAGCAGGCTTGTGGTGGACACTTTGGTCCACGAAAGACTGCTGAGAAAGTCCTTCAGAGTGGGTTCTATTGGCTCACTCTCTTTAAGGACGCTTATACTTACTGCAAGCTCTGTGCCAGAAGTCAAATGACGATTCGAATCACACATAAAGACATGATGCCCCTTACATCGATCCTTGAGGTAGAAATTTTTAATTTGTGGGGCATCGATTTCATGGGACCCTTTCCTCTGTCTTATGGCAACCAATACATTTTTGTGACCGTAGACTACGTTTCTAAATGGGCTGAAGGTATTCCAACTAGGACAAATGATAACCAAGTGGTCATCAAGTTTTTACGTGAAAACATCATTTCTCGCTTCGGAGCCCCCCGTGCGATAATTAGTGACAACGGGAGTCATTTTCTGCAACCGGGCTTTTGAAGTCCTAATATGGAAGTACTCCATCTCTCATAAATTGTCCACGGCCTACCACCCTCAGACGAACGGGCATGTGGAGGTCACCAACAGACAAATTAAACTGATATTGGAGAAAACTGTCGGACAAAATCGTAAGGATTGGTCCATTAAACTCATTGATGCCCTATGGGCATATCGGACCGCCTACAAGACTGTCCTCGGTATGTCTCTATATCGAGTTGTATTTAGAAAACCCTGCCATTTGCCTGTGGAGTTAGAGCACCGTGCTATGTGGGCACTAAAGTAGCTGAATTTAAACTTAGACAAAGCTGGTGATTTGAGAAAACTGCAGATATCCGAGTTAGAAGAGCTACGAAATGATGCATATGATAACGCTCGGATATCTAAACACAGAGCTAAGCTTTTCCATGATAAGTCAATTCATAGGAAAAATTTTGTCTCAGGACAAAAAGTTCTGTTGTACAACACTAGACTCCACCTTTTTCCTGGTAAACTAAAAACCAGGTGGTCAGGCCCCTACATCGTCCAGAACGTCTCTCCTCATGGTGCCATTGAAATTTTCGATCCCAAAGATGGCAACACTTTCAAAGTGAATGGTCAACGCCTAAAACCATTTTTCACCACGGAGTCTGAGTCACACAATGTTATTGAACTGGGTCTTTGTGACCCAGTCTATATGTGACCACGTAATTCCACACTTTTCCCGATGTCTCCTGTAAATCATTTTGGAACCTCCTTTGTAAAAAAAAATTAAATAAAAAAATTGGGACTTAGGTGCTAAAATATCGCCTAGGTTTTTCATCTCTTCCTACACTCCCTTTTCTTTCTAAATAACCTAGGGTTGTAAATTCCTAGTTTCCACTTGGGCAATTTGGGGATTTCGTCCTTCTCAGCTCCTTATAAATATCCCCCCTCCCGTGTTCTCCTCATTACCCTACTTCCAATCTCAAATCTGCAACGCACACATCCAGCGCCGCCCCCCAAATTTTTCTGCACCCCTCTCTTCTCTATACAGCCGCGTTTCCACGACATCTGCCGTGCCCCGCGGCCATAAAGAAGACCCTGGGCCGTGCCAAATTTCTCTGCAGACGCGGCCATCTGAAGATCTCTAATCTACCATCTACACTTCTGCTACCATCACAGATTGCTCTCTGCAATCACGTTTAAGTTTTCCCCCCACGTAGTCCGGGGGAGGTTTGCGTATCCCTTCTCGTTGCTTCTTATTATTCATCATGGCACCATTTATTTTCGCTGAAAAAGATTTTTCTAGAATTCTTAGCGATGTTAACGGAAGGTCATATATTTTTAGATCGTATTCATGCATGGGATTGGTATAGTTAGTCTATGATGACTCTGATCACGAATCTTACTATTGTCCTGAGCTCGTCAAACTTTTCTACAATTCTATAGATTCCGAATCTATCAATTTTGACACATACCAGATCTTGGTGCACATGCCCACTGGGGATATTATTGTCACGCTTCTTCTACTAGAGAAACTCACACATGTCCCTTGCAACACACATCATAGCGACCCCCTACTTTTAATCGATTACATGACTGTCATGGGGGCTCGCTGTACGGAACAAGATAGGAGGCTCAAAGCCAGTACTACATTTAGAAACGTACATTGCGTTGGTCGCTGGATTCAGCACAACATTTTAGGGCTTGACCACACGACCTCCTTTAACAGGCCAGTGCTGCAGATTATACACTACCTGATGACTCGGCAGCACACTATCTGTATTAACAAGATCATCTTTCATAGTATCATCACCAACTCCTCCCGCACACGCGGTGCAAAGTACTCGCACCTAGTTTTGATCACTCGTCTGTGTAGGACTTTCTTACCAGATGCACTTTTTGACTCATATGATAGGGTGTTCGTTGCACAAGAGAGGGCGACTAGCGCTTACAGTAGTTGTCTTCATGCGGTCTGGACTCCTAGTGTCCAGTCCGAAGATGTCCCTGTGGAGTCCTCTTCGGAGGAACTTTTAGAGGAGGAGGATGAGCCGGCTTTTTGGCAATAGGACCACCCAGCTGATTCACGCGCCTTCATGTCTACCATTTGATGAGGCATGAAGAAGATATTTCGGGGCAGATTCGACTACGTAAACAGGTTGCGGAGCAGACATCTCGCCTAGACCGCATTGAGGAGGGTCTGCGGCGATCACAGTCGGCCGGACATGGCACCACTGCAGGTCCAAGCTGAAGGCGGGGGTGACACCTTTCTTTACCTGTTTCATGCGTTTATTTTCTTGCATACATTGAGGACAATGCATGGGATAGGGTATGGGGGGTAGATACTAACATAGAATTTTTCTAGACTTAATCTAGGTTTCTCTTTTCTTATTAAAAATTTTTTTTTTTAAGATTTCTTAGGTTTCTCTTTTCTTACTAACATAGGATTTTTCTAGACTTTTTCTTTTAGATTTCTAGGTTTCTCTTTTCTTATATATATAAAAAAAAAGAAAAAAAATTTTTTGATCCATTTTTTGAAAAGAATTAACTTGATCTTAGGCATTAAGTAAATTCTAAGCTAAGATTTCTTAATATAAGTCGAAATAAGAAATTTTGTTGGATCTTTAGGTTAAGAAAGAAAAGATAGCTAGATTTTGAATTTTTTCTAAGCACTATATACATTTGCAGGTTGAGGGATTAATCAAGGACTTAATGACTTTGTTTACATAAATATATATATATATATATATATAAAAAGAAAAATAATAATAAAACTTAATCACTAATTAAGCTGGTTGGTTGTGCCTTAAGAAGCATGACCAGTCACGCCTAAAAGTGGTTGAGTTCTTAGCATTCGTGGCCTAGTTTACTCGAGACCTTGAACCTTAGGGATGTATCTTCATCTGGTGCCCTAAGACCATCTGGTCTGGGAGTCATCGGTAAAAGGCTCGCTACACGGGTAAATTAGAAAGCCTAATGAAGCTAAGAAAATGTAAATATATAATATATAAAATAACATAAAAAATAAATATAATATATATATATATATATATATATATATATTTATATGTGAACAAATGAACTAAAGTCTAAGAAAAATCCCTCATCCATATGTATATGTGTTAGGCCTGATGCAAAATTCAGTTTTCTCTGTATTCTTAGAAAATTAACCTAAGTTGATAACAAGATTTCAAGTGGAAACTTATAAAAAGAAGGAAAAGTTTAGAATAACCCGAAACCAATAGATCACCGAAATTCTTGAAGAAAATGGAACATAATAAAATCTTTCTCTTTTTCACTAACATTTTTCTTTTTCTTTGGGATTTTGTGGGTGTAATCTGCTGAAAACCCTCAGGAGACAACACTCCTCCTCTAAGGTAACCTAGAGGTTTAAAGGCTTGTTGCACGAGCTCAGTGCAATCGTGTCACCTACGAAAGTGGTGTAATAATTTAGTTAGGATTTTTCTCTTTGCTTATTTTGCTCAGGGACGAGCAAAAGCTAGGTAGGGGGTGTGATTGGAGTCATTTATGCATCATTTTCTACCACCATGCTATGCTTTATCTGAATAAATATTGAATTTTTACTGCTTTTTTTCCCTCTTTTTTCAGGTCCAATGTTTAATGGAGAAGGAGGCCAACAATTATGGTTTTTGAGGAATTAAAGAAACATTTAGAAGTCCACAAGAGAAAAGCCTAAGTCTGAACAGATCCAAAGCGTATTCTCAGTTTCTACAAGATCCAACTGGGGATACGAGATACAACAGAAAGGCACAAAAATCCGCTAGCGCAGCGGCCAAGAAACGGCCGCGAAAACGCGGCACTTGCCGCGGAGCCGCGGCAATCTTCTGGACGTTACTTCAGCGTTTGATCCGGAGCTAAGGTGGGATGACCTCCTCTCATGAAGACTATAAATAGACCCCTAGGGCCTCTGTAATCGGGGAGGAGAAAAGAGCATTGTTTATAGGGAATTGTTAGGGTTTCTCTAAGTTTTCTTTTAGTCTCTTATGTAATTTTCTTTTTATCCTTCTAGAATCCAGAAAAGAGAGAGTGAGAGTGAGTGACCTTCGTAATTGGAGACGGTGACAACGCAATACAAGGATCAAGCTTTCAATCTTTCAATCTTTTCTTGTTCTAGTGCACTATTTTCTTTAAAGCTTTTACCTTCTTCTATTTAACTTCTACAATGAACAATTACTTGTTCTTTATTTTCATGTCTAGCTAATTCATTAACATGACTAACTAACTTTTAATTTTACTAACTACTAACTCTTGGGTGATTGCTACTTTATATGATTCATTGGATGCTTTCTTCTTTTTAGTCTTGCAAACTACAAGTCTATCTTACCTCCAATGAAGATGAGTTGCTTTTTATTCTTTGCAAATACTATGTTCCCCCTCCATATGATTCATGTGAGCCTCACTTAGAGCCTTGTCTTTAGAACAAGTGCCTTGATGGAACATGAAGATGGAGCACTTCCCTATGCCAATGACGACATTACAAGTTTCTTATTTCATGCTCGCTTTATTATAGCTTTGATGGACTAATGACTCTTGTATGTTTTCTTAGCATCTTTAAGAGTGACCATCCTTGTTCCACTGTTGAAAATCTATTTAGGGAGCCAATGATTCAAGGAGGCAACTAGCTGAGCCTAGATGAGAAACACCTTCGACATGGGACAATACAAGGACTTGGCAGAGTAAGACACACCATTGCTGATGAATCAATATAAGGCATGCATCACCCAACGAGAGTAGTAAGTTAGTAAATTAGAATGTTAGTTAGTCATGGCTTCTCTTTCTATCATACTTAAAAAATAACCTTTCTTCTGAAAACTTTCTCTATTCAAATATTTCCATTTTCCTTCCATCTTTATTTTCGTTTCTTCTTTTTCTTTACACAACCACTAAAGATTTTCACTCACTTTCCACATCGTTTTGCTTTTCATTTCTTAAAACAAAGAAGAACCTTCATTTTTCTTCACAAAAATTTCAATATAAAACCTTGAATGCTTCTATTACTAACCCTCCCTGCGGATACGACCGTCATAGCTTATGCTACGAACGGTGATTCGGAAGGAGTAAAGTGAACCTGCATATACATTCGAAGTTCTTGATCATCGGTACACGGACATCAACGGTTTACTCTAAACCCTTTCTCAATACAATTAATCCTTCCGAACAGCTTGCAATTAAGTTTTTAATTCCACATCATCTGTCCTAGATTAGCAAGTACACCTATTCACCCCCTCTAGGTGCATTTCACTTAGCATCTTTCTTCGCCATAAGGTGTCTTAGCATAGATGATTGGTGAAAATTGTGGTTCTGGGCCCTATAGGTAGGGGCGAAATTTCTCTAAAGAAAACACTACTGTCAAGAATTCCTTCTCAGTTGTAGTGCAGTTCATTTGAGCATCGTTGAGAGTCCTACTAGAGTAGTAAATCACATGCTGCTTGTTATCAATGCGCTGTCTTAGAACAGCGCCTATGGCAAAATCAGAAGCATAGCACTGATTTCGATCGGCTTTGACCAATCTGGTGCAGAAATAAGCTCTTTCTTAAGCTTCTCCCAAGAATTTATACATTCATCATCAAAAGTGAAGGACACATCCTTAGCTTAAATATTAGTCAAGGGTCTAGCAATCTTGCTAAAGTCCTTGATAAATCTTCGGTGGAAACTGGCGTGTCCTAAGAAGGATCAAATATCCTTCACGCATTTAGGCATGGGAAGCTTAGCTGTAACCTCAATCTTGGCTTTATCCACTTCAGTTCCTTTCTTAGAGATTCATGACCTAAGAAATTCCATGTCTTACCATGAAGTGGAATTTCTCCCAGTTAAGTGTCAGATTTTTCTCAGCACAATGTTGGAGGACAAGTTCTAGATGGTGAAGACATTGATTGAATGAATCTCTGTAAATAGAGAAATTATTCATGAAGATTTCTAAGAATTCATTCTCAGTTTCTAGTTTTGGTTCTTCTCTATGTTCGCTTGTGATATTCTCAATGAGGTTGACTTCAAATGTTTGGTCTTCTATATCTCGGGGTTACTTTCCTAGGTTGAAGACTGATCGAGGGAAAATCATGCACGAAAAGTGTGAATTTTGAAATTAAGAGTTAAAACTGCGTGCTTTGGTTTTCTTGATACTTCCTTTATAGCATAGAGGTTAAACGGGTCGAATCGACAAGGACGGTAAGTGATATAAGCTTTACTGGTATGTCACGTGTGTGTTAACGGTTCTTCTATGTTTCAAAGAATGAAAAGAGAAGTGTATGGTGGAAACAAAGATAGAAACATTGAAGAGATGATTTTTGTGATTTTTGATATATTTCTAAAAGAAAGTAAAAAAGAAAGAAAAACTCATTGCTACTAACTACTAATTGCTCCACCAATATGCTAACCTCTTAGTGATAGTTGCCTCACATGTATCCTTAACCATCACTAGTCCTTGGTTCAAGAGCTTTACAAATCATGACCCATAAGATCACTTTCACATCCAACTCAACAAGCAAGTTACACTTAAACCATCAAAACTAACTAGAGTAAGCATGAAATAAAGTAATGGTAACTTGTTAGAGAGTTAGATGTTATAGTGTGAAAATCCATCATCATAAGCCATCAATAGCTCTTGCAAGAGCAAGGCCAAGTAGAGACCATTGAATTCATATGGATTATAAAGTAAGGAGTTAGCAAGTTAGTGGTTAGTGGTTAGTTTCCGTGAGAGAAAAGTTAA
This sequence comes from Agave tequilana, assembly GCA_038442645.1. NCBI lineage: Eukaryota > Viridiplantae > Streptophyta > Magnoliopsida > Asparagales > Asparagaceae > Agave > Agave tequilana. The sequence goes on along the minus strand of JAVJIF010000359.1, from coordinate 792,062 downwards.
GCATGTAAAGAGTTAGAAAGAAGAAAATCAATAGAGATAAGGAGAGAACCTTTCATAATGTCACCTTCCATTACAAGAACCCAAACTTTCATCCTATGCATCTCTTTCTTCCCTATTACATTATTTATAAAGGAAATGAAAAACAGAAGAAAGAAGAAAACTAAACTAAACTACACAAATAGAAAAAAAAACTACCCCTAAAAACTCTCTTCACTTCAATTCTGCTCATATTGGGCAATTTATAGGCCAAAGGGGCACCAGAGACAATGTATGGAGCCGCGCGTCAAATCACGATGCACGGCTCCAAGCTATGGCCTCGCTTCTACGGCCATAAAGGCGCCACGCGCACAGCGCCACCTGGCACTTCTTGTTGGTCTGTCCCCCTATCGGTTGTACCTACTGGTTTCAGATTTTCTATTTTGAGTTTTGATAGATCCTCTTTCCAAAGTCAATGGCTATTTTTGTAGGCTTTAAATCACCAAATAAATGAGATTTTTGGGCTTCTTTTTCATTCCACACCATGGGCCTAGGAAAATACAATAGAGGTGTTATTAATAGAATTTAATATTGAATAAATGTGAAGATGTGATATGAAATATGCAATTTTAGAGACTAATCACATTCCCACACTGATCTTCTGCTCGTCCCGAGCAAAACAGAAAAACTAAGAAGATTATTATACCACTTTTGCACGTGACGCGATTGCACTGACCGTGTGCAACAAGCCGTTAAATCTCTAGGTTTCCCCTAGAGAAGGAGTTTTGTCTCCTGAGAATTTTCAGCGGATTACACCCACAAAATCAATAAAGAAAGAAATCAAATGTTAGTATTTTGAAAATACATTTTGAAATAGAGGAAAGTGTTAAAATATTTTTGTGAAAATTTAAGTGATCCAATGTCATAGGTTAACCAGAATTATTCTTCCTTAAACTAAATGCAAGATCTTGTTATAAATTAAATGTAAGAATTTAAAATTGAATCAATTCTGTGATCTTTCATAAAAACTCTTAGAAAATGCGCACTTTGTGAATTGTGAAGATTTTTATGATATCGACTCTAACTTTCATGCCATTTATTTATATGATTTTTTTTCTTTCATTAGTTTTCTTAGGCTTTTCAGCTTCCCCGGATAGTGAGCCTTTAGCCGGTTACTCTCAAACAAATAGTTTTAGGGCACCAGATGAGAAAACATTCCTCGGGCTTAAGGATTTGAGTAACCAAGGCCACAAAACTAAAGGTATTATTTTGTTTTTGTCCACCAGTTTAGGCATGAATAATCATGCTTCTTGAGGCATAACTATTTAGCTCCAATAAGTGATTTTTATTATTATTTTAAAATATTTTTTATGACAATTTCAGTCTTTGTTTCAATCCCAAAAAATTGTGCAAGTGTGAAGTGCATATATCTAAGGCAAAAAATTTAAGATCAAATTATCTTTCCAATCTTACTCTAAAATTTAAATAAGATTTATTATTTTAATTCAGTTTAAGAATTCATAATTTTAGGTCTTCTTAATTCCTAATATCCTCTTAACTTTCTTAAAAATAATTCAAAACTATTTCTCTTATTTCAAAAAATTTTATAAAAAGAAAAGAAAATAGTTTCTAAAAGAAAAACTAAAAAATTTTCTAAAAAATGTAAAAGAAAGAAAATTTAAAGCTAACTATGTTAGTAAATCCTGGCCATGGCCGCGTATCCCCGGCATTGGCTGCAAAATTTGATCGAGGGAAAATCGTGCACGAAAAGTGTGAAAATTGAAATCAAGAGTTAAAATTGCGTGCTTTAGCTTCCTCAATACTTTTGTTATAGCATAGAGGCTAAACGGGTTGAATCCACATAGATGAGAATTCATAGAAGCTTTATCGGTATGTTCACCGTGTGTTAACGGTTCTTCTATGTTTCAAAGAATGAAAAGAAAAGAAAACAAAAAATGAAAAGGAAATGTATGGTGGAAACAAAAATAAAAACATTGAAGAGATGGTTTTGTGATTTTTGATATATTTCTAAAACAAAGTAAAAAAGAAAAAACTCATGGCTACTAATTGCTTTACCAATATGCTAACCTCTTAGTGATAGTTGCCTCACATGTATCCTTGGCCATCACTAGTCATTAGTTCCAGAGCTTTATAAAGCATGACTCATAAGATCACTTTCACATCCAACTCAACAAAAAGAGCAAGGTACACTTAAACCATCAAAACTAACTAGAGCAAGTATGGAATAAAATAATGGTAACTTGTTGAAGAGTTAGATGTAATAGTTTTAGAATTCACCATCATGAGCCATCAATGGCTCTTGCAAGAGCAAGGCCAAGTAGAGGCTATTAGATTCATGTGAATTATCAAGTAAGGAGTTAGCAAGTTAGTGGTTAGTTATGTTGGCCCAAAAGGTTACACTCTCCATTTGTTTAGAGTTTTGATGATAACAAAACAAACAAGAGCTATTTGGTACTAATAAGTTTGTTTAAGATAAGTTTCAGGTTAGTACCATATCTGGAGGCCATTGCTTAGCTTTTGCAAGAAATTCTAGGTTCATGGAGCAAAGAAGGCTTATGGCACATCAAGGAAGGAACATAGAAGAGAAGGCTCTAGCAAAGCATTGCATGGCTCAAGACTTCATTTTGGCTCAAGAAGACTTCATTAGATTTGTTTTTAGTTTTATAGTTTTGTTAAAGAATTGTGAATAGGTTTGAAGCTCAAAGTTCCTACACACACATTTTTGCGCACATATATTTCCTAGAAATATTCCCTATAAATATATACAAAATATTTTAATACGAAGCCTTTTGATTATAAACTCAATTTTGTATATTATACTTTGTTCAAATCAAAAATATTTTGTTAGATATCAAAATCTTCTCAAAATTCTGTTTCAGTTTCTGTTTTTGGCCTGAGCCGGTCGACCGGTCGGTCGACCGACACTTAGTCAGGTCATATCGGTCGACTGACCCAGTCGACCGAACTTCTGGCAGTTTGGTGCGTATCCGTGTGCACGTTTCACGGTCGACCGGGCGGTCGACCGAAGCCCTTCAGTCGACCGACCGGTCGACTGACTATAGTGCAGTTGCTCTCTGTTTCTGCCCAGTCGACCGGGCGGTTGACCGGAAGCCCGCAACGGTTATTTTATTTGAACCCCGGTCGACCGACCGGTCGACCGAGAGAGTCGTTTCAACAGTAACGGCTACTTTTTAAACTTGTTTTATTTTTGTCTTTTTCTTTCCTAAAAGTGTTTAAATGATATTTTCTGAACCTAATACTTTCTAATTAGCATTAAGTGGGTTTATTCCTTAATCCCTAGCCTTCTTCTATAAATAGGGGTGATTAGGGAGAGATTTTTTTTACAATAAAAGTTTACAAAAGTTTCAAAAGTTTAAGGCATTCAAAAGAGATTTTGTTCTTGGTTTTTGTGCTGAAAATCTCTCTCATTTTCTGACGTGTTTTTCAAAACTCTCTGATTTCATTTTCTTTTCCCACTTACATACAAGAGCTTCAATCCTACTTATTGTTCTACAAGGATTTTGTAAGGGAAGAGAATTTCACAAAAGAGAGTTTGTGGTCTTTTGATCACCAAGAGAGAACTTGTACTTGAGATTGTGGAGTTGGGTACTCCGGTGTGATTATAATTCTTTGTGAAGTTATAGTGGTTAGAAATCCTTCTGGGTGAAGGCGGGGACGTAGAGCTGGGTGCTCGAACCTCGAAAAAATTCTCGGTGTTTGCGTTTGGTTTACTTGCTCTTATTTCTTGCTTTACTTTCATTGCTCTTATTACTTGCTCTCTACATTCACTGCTATATTCACTTGTTTCATATTCATATTGTCAATCTTATACTCATACAACAAGATTGCATTGTGCTCCTCCAACTCTTATCTAGAGGAATCAGGAGGAAGGAGTTCAGAGCCCTTCACGGGGTATTCGACTTCTAGTCTTGTTTTGGGTGATTGTTGCATCATCAAATTTTTAATTGTGCATTGATTAACATTATCACCTATTCACCCCCCCTCTAGGTGATTATCAATTGGTATCAGAGCTTGGACTCTAGGTTTGGCTTAACATCCTTAGAGAGATCCTTAAAATTTGCTAATCATCATTTGCATCCTTCATTCATACACTAGTAAACATGGCCGACAACATCAAAACCCCTCCTAAATTTGATGGACTTAATTTCCCTATTTGGAAGGTTAGGATGACTATTTTCTTACAATCCTTAGGTAGCTTAGTTGCAAAATCCTTGACCAAGCCCTATGTTATACCCGATAGTGAGGAAAGCACTTGGTCCGACTTTACCTTTAGAGAATATGAGGCTAACTCCAAGGCCCAAAATTCCCTCCTAACCGCCTTGAATGAGGATGACCTTACACGGGTAATACATTGCCAATCCGCCTATGAGATTTGGCAACATTTGTTGGTCACACACGAGGGGACATCACAAGTAAAGAGAGCTAAGATAAATCTCTTGAGGTCCCAATATGAAAGCTTTAAAATGATTGATGATGAATCTATTGATTGCATGATTACAAGATTTACTAAAATTACCAATGCTCTTTCCTCTTTAGGTGATGATCTTAGTAATGACCAAAAGGTGCGAAAAGTGATTCGGGCTCTTCCTTCATCATGGGAGATAAAGGCCACCACCTTGAAAGAGTTGAATGACAAGGATGAAATGGATCTCATAAGTCTCATTGGAAACTTGAAGACTCATGAGATGGAAAAGAAGGCGAGAGAAGAAGTGGCTCCTCAAAAGAAGAAATCCATAGCCTTCAAGTCTTCCTCCACTCTTGATGACGATGAAGTAGATGAAGAAGAAGATGAGGAGCTATCCCTCCTTGTGCGAAACGTGAAGAGAATGTACCGGAAGAACAAGCTCAACTTTAGAAGGAAATTTGAAGGAAAAGATGAGAGAAAAATCATTTGCTATAATTGCCGAAAGCCCGGACACATCATGGCCGATTGCCCAAAATTCAAGAAAAAGGTGACTTTCTCCTTCAAGCAAAAGAAGCCGGTTGAAAAGAAAGCTTACAAAGCCACTTGGGATTCGGAGAGCGAGTCCGAAGATGAGGTGGACACGGCAAACATGTGTTTCATGGCAAACACTCCCAAGGTAACCACTCAACCTCTTGATGAAGAAGATGAATTGAGTAAAGAAGTGCTTGTACATGCTTTTGTTGAACTTTCGGAAACCTATGATGTTAAAAAGGTAGAATGTTCAAAATTGGAAAAGGAAGTTGCTTTTCTTAAAAATCTACTTGCTATTGTTTCAAAAGAAAGGGATGAAATTTCTTCTAATCTTATTTCCACTCAAAAAGAATTTAGTGCTTACAAAGTTGCTTGCAAAGCAAAATTTCCAAAGATTGATGAAAAAGAAATTTCTTCGTTAAAAACTAGAATTGTTGATTTTGAAAAGGTTTTGAGGGATTGTGCTTTCAACACTAAGAAACTTGAGGAAATGTTTTCTAAAAAGCACACTTCTCATGCTAAAGCTTCTCATGTCAAAATTCCTCATGCTCACACTACACACAACACTCATGCTAAATCTACACATGCTCACAAGTCACACACTCACTATGCTTTTAAATATGGTAGAGTGTATAGATGTACTTATTGTGGTAAGAATGGACATTTGGCTAAGTTTTGTTATGACCAAATAAATAGAACAAATAATCTTGTATGGGTTCATGACACTAACACTTTAGGACCCAAGAAAATGTGGGTACCAAAATCAAGTCCTAAATTATTTGATGTAGGTACACACCAAGGCTCCAAGACGTAAGGAGCGGTGGTACCTTGATAGTGGTTGTTCAAGACACATGACATGTGATATCAACAACTTTACAACCCTATCAAGGTACGTTGAAGGTGGCACCGTTACCTTCGGGGATGACTCCAAGGGCAATATCATCGGTATAGGTAACATTCAAATTGGTGCATCTCCTATTATAGAAAATGTTGTTCTTGTTGATGGTTTGAAACATAACTTGCTTAGTATTAGTCAACTTTGTGACCGTGGACTTAAAGTTGTTTTTGATGATTCTTCTTGCAAAATCTTTGATTGTAAAACCAATGATTGTATTCTCACCGGATTTCGTGATAATAATGTTTATATCATTGACATGCTTAATTTGGATTGTTCTACTAAATGCTTGAATGCTTTTGATGAGAATTCTTGGCTTTGGCATAAGATTAGGACATGCATCTTTTGACCATCTTTCTAGGATCAATTCTAAGGAATTGGTGAAGGGTATTCCTTACTTGAAGTTTGAGAAAGACCGCATTTGTGGTGCGTGCCAACTTGGGAAACAAACCAAGTCTTCCTTCAAACCAATCAAGGATATCATGTCAACTAGGCCATTAGAATTAATTCATATGGATCTTTTTGGACCAACTAAAACTAAGAGCTTAAATGGTAGTAGATATGCATTTGTTTTAGTTGATGATTTTTCCCGTTTCACTTGGGTTTTCTTTTTGGAACATAAAGATCAAACTTTTTCTCATTTCAAGAATTTTCGAAAAAGGGTTGAAAAAGAAAATGGTTTTTCGATTTTGAAAATAAGGAGTGATAGAGGTGGTGAGTTTGTTAACCAACTCTTCATGACTTATTGTGATGAAAAGGGAATCAAGCATGAAATGTCATGTCCTAGAACTCCACAACAAAAAGGAGTTGTAGAAAGAAAGAATAGAACACTTCAAGAGATGGCTAGGACCATGATAAGTGAATATGACCTCCCTCAATATCTATGGGCCGAGGCCGTAAACACCGCATGCTATATTTCAAATCGTATTTATTTGTGTAAAAATTCTTCCAAAACATCTTTTGAAATGTATCATTCTAGAAAACCTAATGTTGCATATTTCAAAGTCTTTGGATGCAAGTGTTTTGTTTTGAATACTAGAGATAACTTGGGTAAATTTGATGCTAAGGCTTATGAAGCTATCTTTGTTGGATACTCTACTACTAGTAAAGCTTATAGAGTATTCAATAGATCTTCCCTTACCATTGAAGAATCCATGCATGTTAAATTTGAAGAATCTAATGTGGTTGTTGAGAATGTTGTAGAGATTGACCCATTAAGTGAAGACATGGAGAGACTATCCTTGAAGGACTCACCCGCTCAAGAAGAAAAGAAGAACCCATTGGTGATGTTCAAGAGGATAAAGAGGAAAGCTCTCAATCGCTTCCTAAAGATTGGAGATACGCTACAAATCACCCCAAGGAACTCATTTTAGGTGATGTCTCTAAAGGGGTAACAACTCGCTCCAAACTCCATGACTTATGTGGTAACTTTGCATTCATTTCTCATTTTGAACCCAAAAACATCCTCGAAGCCGAGGGGGACTCATATTGGTTGCTAGCCATGCAAGAGGAACTCAATCAATTTGAGCGCAACCAAGTTTGGCACCTTGTTCCTAGGCCTCACGATAGACCAATAATTGGTACTAAGTGGATCTTTAGGAACAAGATGGATGAGTCCGGAAATGTCATTAGGAATAAAGCTAAGTTAGTGGCCCAAGGTTACACTCAAGTTGAGGGAATTGACTTTGAGGAGACCTTTGCACCCGTAGCATGGCTTGAAGCCATACGGATGACACTAGCTTTTGCATCTTTTAAAAATTTTAAACTTTTTCAAATGGATGTGAAAAGTGCATTTTTGAATGGTTTTATAAATGAAAAAGTTTATGTTGAATAACCTCCCGGTTTTGTTGATCATGTTCATCCTAATTTTATTTTTAAACTTGATAAAGCTTTGTATGGATTGAAACAAGCTCCAAGAGCTTGGTATGAAAGGCTTTCTAGTTTTCTCATTTCAAATGATTTTGTTAAAGGCAAAGTAGACACAACATTATTCACTAAGCATGTTGATAATGACATTTTAATTGTGCAAATTTATGTGGATGATATAATTTTTGGTTCTACTAATGAGTTTTTATGCAAGGAATTTGAAAAGGTTATGCAATGTGAGTTTCAAATGTCTTCCATGGGTGAATTGAATTTCTTTCTTGGACTCCAAATCAAGCAATTGCAAGATGGGAACTTCATATGTCAAGCCAAGTATGCAAAGGAACTCGTAAAGAAGTTTGGACTTGAAGGCTCAAAAGTTTGCAACACTCCCATGGCAACTACAACCAAGCTTGATAAGGATGACCAAGGTAAATGTGTTGATATTAAGTTATATAGAAGCATGATAGGAAGTTTGTTGTATTTGACGGCAAGTAGGCCGGACATCATGTTTAGTGTGTGTCTTTGTGCTAGATTCCAATCGTGTCCTAAAGAGTCCCATCTTATTGCGGTAAAACGCATCATTCGTTATATTAAGGGCACAATTGGAATGGGTCTTTGGTATCCGAAAACCGTAGATTTCTCAATGACGAGTTATTCGGATGCCGACTATGCGGGTTGTAGAGTAGATATAAAGAGTACTAGTGGGACATGTCAATTTCTTGGTAATTGTCTTGTTTCATGGTCCTCTAGGAAACAAAATTCCGTAGCTCTCTCAACCGCCGAGGCGGAGTATGTTGCCGCGGGGGCTTGTTGTGCACAAGTCCTTTGGATGAAACATACTCTCCTTGATTATGATTTGCATTATAACCATATAAAAATATTTTGTGATAATACTAGTACTATACATATGACTAAGAATGCAAATCAACATGGTAAGACCAAGCACATTGAGATTAGATATCACTTTCTTAGAGATCATTTTGAGAAAGGTGATATAGATATTGAGTATGTTTCTACGGATTTGCAACTTGCCGATATTTTCACTAAACCACTTGATTTTGCTAGATTTTCTTTTATATGTGGTGAACTTAATGTTTGCGTTATTGAATAAACAAAATTTTCTTATCCCTTTTTGATGTATGACAAAAAGGGGGAGAATGCGTTTATATGAATATAAGTTTATATGGTTTTGGTTCCATATGAGCTTATATTGTTTTTTTATATGATTTGGTTTATATGATTTTGTTTTTTTTGCAAAGTGTTTTTATGATTTCTTGTATTTAAGTTTAAGTGTTTTGCAAGTGTTTTATACCTCATGATTTTTAGTCTCATGGTTTTTACTTGCAATTCACCTCTTTTTTATTTGTTTAATATAGCACAATTTGAGGGGGAGCTTTCTCCTCCCCTATATTTTTGTTCATAGCCTATTTGTTTTGTCATCATCAAAAAGGGGGAGATTGTTGGCCCAAAAGGTTACACTCTCCATTTGTTTAGAGTTTTGATGATAACAAAACAAACAAGAGCTATTTGGTACTAATAAGTTTGTTTAAGATAAGTTTCAGGTTAGTACCATATCTGGAGGCCATTGCTTAGCTTTTGCAAGAAATTCTAGGTTCATGGAGCAAAGAAGGCTTATGGCACATCAAGGAAGGAACATAGAAGAGAAGGCTCTAGCAAAGCATTGCATGGCTCAAGACTTCATTTTGGCTCAAGAAGACTTCATTAGATTTGTTTTTAGTTTTATAGTTTTGTTAAAGAATTGTGAATAGGTTTGAAGCTCAAAGTTCCTACACACACATTTTTGCGCACATATATTTCCTAGAAATATTCCCTATAAATATATACAAAATATTTTAATACGAAGCCTTTTGATTATAAACTCAATTTTGTATATTATACTTTGTTCAAATCAAAACTATTTTGTTAGATATCAAAATCTCCTCAAAATTCTGTTTCAGTTTCTGTTTTTGGCCTGAGCCGGTCGACCGGTCGGTCGACCGACACTTAGTCAGGTCATATCGGTCGACCGACCCAGTCGACCGAACTTCTGGCAGTTTGGTGCGTATCCGTGTGCACGTTTCACGGTTGACTGAAGCCCTTCAGTCGATCGACCGGTCGACTGACTGTAGTGCAGTTGCTCTCTGTTTCTGCCCAGTCGACTGGGCGGTCGACCGGAAGCTCTCAACGGTTATTTTATTTGAACCCCGGTCGACCGAGAGAGTCGTTTCAACAATAATGGCTACTTTTTAAACTTGTTTTATTTTTTTCTTTTTCTTTCCTAAAAGTGTTTAAATGATATTTTCTGAACCTAATACTACATTAAGTGGGTTTATTCCTTAATCCCTAGCCCTCTCCTATAAATAGGGGTGATTAAGGAGAGATTTTTTTTACAACAAAAGTTTACAAAAGTTTCAAAAGTTTAAGGCATTCGAAAGAGATTTTGTTCTTGGTTTTTGTGCTGAAAATCTCTCTCATTTTCTGAAGTGTTTTTCAAAACTCTTTGATTTCATTTTCTTTTTCCACTTACATACAAGAGCTTCAATCCTACTCATTTTTCTACAAGGATTTTGTAAGGGAAGAGAATTTCACAAAAGAGAGTTTGTGGTCTTTTGATCACCAAGAGAGAACTTGTACTTGAGATTGTGGAGTTGGGTACTCCGGTGTGATTGTAATTCTTTGTGAAGTTATAGTGGTTAGAAATCCTTCTGGGTGAAGGCGGGGACGTAGAGCTGGGTGCTCGAACCTCGGAAAAATTCTCGGTGTTTGCGTTTGGTTTACTTGCTCTTATTTCTTGCTTTACTTTCATTGCTCTTATTACTTGCTCTCTACATTCATTGCTATATTCACTTGTTTCATATTCATATTGTCAATCTTATACTCATACAACAAGATTGCATTGTGCACCTCCAACTCTTATCTAGAGGAATCAGGAGGAAGGAGTTCAGAGCCCTTCACGGGGTATTCGGCTTCTAGTCTTATTTTGGGTGATTGTTGCATCATCAAATTTTTAATTGTGCATTGATTAACATTATCACCTATTCACCCCCCCCCCCTCTAGGTGATTTTCAAGTTACCATGAGGGAAAAAACTAAGCATGTAAAGAGTTAGAGAGAAGAAAACCAATAGAGATAAGGAAAGAATCTTTCATAGAATATCTCCTTCCATTACGAGAACCCTAACATTCACCTATGCATCTCTCTCTTCCCTATTACATGATTTAAAAAGGAAATGAAAAACAAAAAAAAAAGAAAATTAAATTAAACTACACAAATGGGAGAAACTACCCCTAAATGCTCTCTTCAGTTCTGCTCATACTGGGTAATTTATAGGCCAAAGGGGGCACCATGGATAGTGTACGGACTCCTGCGTCAAATCATGACACGCGGCTCCAAGCTATGGCCACAGAAACGTGGCCATGGCCGCGTTTCTGTAGCCATAAAGGTGTTGTGTGCGCGACATCGCCTGGCACTTCTTGCTGGTCTGTCCCCCTGCCGGTTGTACCTATTGATTTCAGATTTTCTGCTCCAGCTTTGACAGATTCTCCTTCCAAAGTCAATGGATATTTTTGTAGGTTTTAAATCACCAAATAAATGAGATTTTTGGGCTTCTTCTTCATTCCACATCATGGACCTAGGAACATTCAAAAGAGGTGTTATTAACAAAATTTAATATTGAATAAATGTGAAAATGTGGTATGAAAAATTAATTTTAGAGACTAATCAAAGACATTGACTTCTCTAGTCATGCCTCCAAAGGTTAACTTCATGGATCCATTTCTACAATTGATTATTGCATTGGCAGTTGCAAGAAATGGACGCTCTAAGATAATGAGAGTTTGAGACCTAGGGTTGGAAACAGGTTGCGTTTCAAGAACTATGAAATCAACGGGGTAGATAAACTCTCCGACTCAGATAAGAAGATCATTAATTTCCCTTTGGAAACTTTCACTGACCGGTCAGCCAGTTGGATGGTGATTCGGGTTGGACTAAACTCACCCAACTCGAGTTGTTGATAAACTGAGAAGGGGAGCAAGTTGATACTTGCTCCCAAGCCAAGTAGGGCACGACTAATTTGTAACACCCCGCTCCCGGTATACGTACTTAGTTGCGTATTCGTATTTTTGATCGTATTTTTTGATTTGGTTTCAGTATTTGTTTTGTATTATGAATTTTTTATATGATCATTTTGCTGTGGATCTGGATTCGTGAACTTGGAGTCAGCCATTGTCTGAACCGGGAGCCCGATCCTAGGGTATAGCTCGATTTGGTCTTTCTGCTATTCTGATTTGACCGATTTTAGTTTCAAATATCATTTTCAATATTCTAGATTTTTCATGATTTTTTGGAATTTTCCTGAATTAAGTTGTAAATCTTCAAATCGGGGTCGACCAATACCGCTGCTCGATTCTCAGATTTTTAATTTACAAACGGAATTGAAATTCTAAAAACGGCTTTCCCATAACTTCTTAAAATCACATTTTCTATCTAAATACTTTTTCTGAGAATTTTTTAAATTTATCAAAATTCCCCTGGATTTGGTGTCGACCAGTATCACTGGTTGATTCCAGGAATTTTAGTTTACAATTGGAATCAAATTTTTGAATTCCGCTTTCATATTTTTTCTTAGAATTATATTTTCTCCTTTTAGAAATTTTCTGAGATTTTTCAGATTTTATCAAATCCGGCCGACCCGGTATAGACCGGTATTGACTGTTGACTTCAGGATTTTTATTTTAAAAATGGGATTGAATTTCTAAAAACCAATTTCACCAAAAATCTTTAAATAATATTTATTATTTTTGAGAATTTTTGGGAAGCTTTCCAAGCTACTTAAATTTTTGGACTTTTCCGGAGTTTTCAGTGTTTTCCCGGATACCGGAATTTTATCCAGATATTTTACTTTTATCTTTTTTCATTTTTCTCTCTCCTCGCTAGACGCGAGTCTCACCAAATCTGGATTCGATCATTTAATGCAGAGATCCTCTCCATGCTGCATTTAATGTTACGTCCTTTAAGTCAATCTGACTTTTGTCCTTTCTGTTAAACGCAACATTCGCGTTTTTCCCAGAATGCGAGTTCATCCTCGCGTCTGGGCAATTGCCAGACGCGAGCCTCAGTTGAATGAGGACGCGGCTCCTTTTTCTAAGAGACGCAACTCATTTTTAGGGATGGCAAAGTTGTAATAATCATAACACTCCATATATATATACCCACCCCCCTTTTCTCTCTCTTTCATTTTTTTCCTTTCTTCTTCTCCATTTCCAGCCAACAATAGGCCACGAACAGCAGCAAATGCAGCCGCCTTGCCTCCCTTGGCCGGCCACTCTCCCCTCCATTTCCACCACCAATTCCACCATCTTTCTCTCCTCCATCTCCTCCTTCATTCCAACAACAACAACAACCACCACACCACCTTCTCCTTCCTCTTCTTTTTCCACTAAATAACCCATTTCCACCACCACCTTCTCCACCATCTCCACCACCACATACTCCATCTTGGCCACCAACGACCATGCCATCTTCCTCTCCTCATCGTGCTCTTTCTAACGAGCTATTGCTTCGCTCTCCGAAACACCATTTCCAAAACTCCAATCTTCCATTTTTAACTAGACTTGCACTCCCATTCTTGCCATGGGCTTAGGGCTTTGGCCACCCTCCTTCGGCCTCCGGCCACCTCCGGCCACCGCCGGCGACCGCCGACTATGGCCGGCCATCCTCCCTTCTCCCTTCTTTCTTTCCTTTCCTTTCTTTCTTTCCTTCTTTCTTCATTTTCCTTCCTTCTTTATTTCTTTCTTTTCTTTCCTTTATTTTCATCCTTGCGTCTTCCATCACTGCGTCCCTCTCTCCCTTTTTCCCCACTTCTGTATCTCTCTCATTTCCCTGTATCTGTCTTTCTCTTGTAGAATATTTGCCAGAGACGCGGAGCTAAACCCCGCGTCTAGGTAATTCCTTAACGCAATCTTCGCGTTCTTGATATTTGTATAACGCGGCCTTCGCGTTCTTGTATCAACGCAACGTGGAGCCCATGCCCGCGTCTGTGTTCTTCTCGTGTTAACGCGACGAGGAACCCACGTCCGCGTCCGCGTTCTTCTCGTGTTATAACTTAAACACGGGTCTCGAACCTCGCGCTTGTGGCCTCTACGCGACGCGACCCCCGCGTCTGCGACCCCCGCGTCTCACTCTCAAACTCGCGTCCCCCTGTACACAATCTCTCTCCCTGTACTCTCTCTCTCCATGGACTTCTCTCTCTAGCTCTCACTTTCTCTCTCTCTCTCTCTCTCTCATTCTCTTTCTCTCTCTTGGTTTTCTCCTCTCTCTATCACTTTCTCTTTAATGCACTGACTGTTGATTACCTGGATTCCGGAGATCGGGAATTTCACTGTGTTTTCTAAAGACTTAGGCGAGTGTTCTCGCTTTCCTCTTGACTTTCCCGCTTCGTTGGAACGACTTGATTGTCTTATGTATTTGTATCTGGAACTAACACCTTCTCTGCAGGTACCCTAACCTCTGGGTACAACCTTTGAGGTTTAAAGTCCTCTGGACTTTCTCTATGCTACGCCTGGTAGGCGGACCTAGCGTCAACATTTTACCGCTTGCTCCGTTCTAGCGTAGTTACCCCGTGAGCATGGCTTCCCCATGAGCGATAGTGTGGCGTTCATACGCTTGCTGCGACATGTGTGTCTAGCTACGCTGCGAGCGGTAACCACGCCGAGTGTGATAGAATTTAGTGTTGTACATTAGCTTCGCTCCAGCTTGCTCAGCTCTGCTTGATTGTACTCAGCTATTACTTTATCACTTGCCAAGTACATGCTTGATATGTTAACACTTGACATGCTAATACCTGACACCTGTCCGTATCACTTGACAACAGATGTGACATCACCTGACACCCGACTTGCTTCTACTTAACACTTGCATCCTGCAATGATATGACTTATCACCTGCCTTCTAACATATTAATACTTGACCTGTGATTATCACATTTATGGGAATACTATACTTGTTATCCTTTATTATATATACAATGACCTGAATCTACAGTACTCATGTACTCCTGAACTCCTGATCATGTTTTGCACCCGCTATTCCCGTAAATTGATAACTACATAATAAATCATAAAAAGGAGCAACTTGCATCGGGTCGGGGGAAACTTGCGGCTATCAATATATGTTCGTGTTTACAGTGGTACTAGGTATGTTGTACAACTAAAACTTTCGGTCTGACCTGTGGGCCTCCAGGCGACCGAGGGGAGTGCTGGCTCCCTCCTACTTAGTACCATCTTGATAAGGGCATTCTATAAGACCCTCCTGTAGGCCTTGCGGCCGGTTCCATACACCAGCAATGGAACATCCTAGACCGTGGTCCTGGGCATGTACGGGACCCACTGTAAACATTATTCGTTGATACCCCCGTTGGTTTCCAATAACTACCTTGCTTTACTCAGATGTGGATATATGTGCGCTGGGACGCTAGTTCACATATCTAGACATTAGGGTAAGACGAGTAATAATAATAATAAAAGATGCCAGCTATGAATCTATAGTATGCCTTGCCATGTTTGCTTGTATCGGATTTTACTTCAGATTTCCAGTTTTATGATCATTATACTATACCTGTTCATATCCTGTCTTTCCATTTGTATTCTATTCCACCTGTCTCCTGCTCTTATCTTATCATATCATGAGTCTTCCCTGCCTGATATCATTTGCTGTATATCTACTTGCTCCTGCATGCTTGTGCCCACGACACGGTTATTCAATGCATGTTTATGATTCGAATTTATCGATACACGTGTGCTTATCTATGCTCGCCACTCGCCACCTGGCATTCGCATCACCACTCGCCGGGGAGTTCTGACTCCTCTGGATCCTCATGTCCAGGTCTTGGAGCTTGGAGCGCGTGGATTCTCCCAGTTGCTAATCAGAGTGGCGTAGCGGTAGCATGGATCTCCAGCAGACCATCCAGAGCCCCATCCTTCCAAGCCCCCTGCTCGGCTCTAGAGTTTTCCTGTTGTGACTCTGAGCCTCCATTTGTACTATTCATACATGTATATCACCTTGTATTCTCGCATTTGCGCTTGTTGGTGATGTAATATTATTGTAATATTTATCACTTCCTGTGATAACTTTGTAACTGTACTCATGTGTTGGAATGTATAATGTACCACGTGCTCCCGTACTCTGATTCTTACCTGTACTGATGCTTAGCGTATATACGTGAGGGTATTTCTGACCTGCGTATATACGTCGCAGTAACGTCTTCGTACCCGCCGGACCGGGGCGTTACAGGGTGGTATCAGAGCTTAGGCTCTCACATCCTCAGTACAACCAGTCGGCAAATTAATGGTAAAGAAATTTGCAACTGGAATGCATGAGTCATGGTTATACAATCCAACTACAAGTACAGAGTTATCCATTCTCTCTTGATAATCTTATCCTTGAATTCTGAAGTTCTCCCATCCTTTCATACTTCAGTTTCTCGTTATTCTTAGACCAACTCGGACATAAAAAGACGGGGAAATCATAACAGTTCTGGTTCTTCTTAGAGTGGCCCTAATGGAGGAAGTGTTGATTTGGGATGATTTCTACAAAATATGATGAAAAACTAACAAGAACAGACGATGGTCCCGCACCAAAGACTATTGGTTGCACTCCGGGAACGGAAGCCAGGCAACATGTCGGATTTCAGGAAATTATAGCCAACAATCTTTTCGGGCATGGAGAAGCCCTGAATGCATAACAGTGGCTGGTAAAAACATGACAGATCTTCTGAAGGCAACTCGAATCCCTGACGAAAACCCAGTGGAAGTGACCAAGATTTAGTTGAAAGATGTAGCCAGGACGTGGTGATTGACGAAAGCAACGAGACTGGAAAAGCCCATCACTTGGGACCAGTTCTCGAAGGATTTCTATGAGAAGATTCTTCTCTGTAATAGCTTAGAAAGATATGAAAGAACGATTTATCAAATTGCAGTAAGGAGATCGAATTGTAAAAAAAAAAAAGTACACTATAAAATTCCTAAGGCATAATCGGTCGGTGTCTTACATGGTGGCTGACAAGGAGAACCGAGCAAGTAAGATTTTAGTAAGAAATGAAGATGAGGATCAAGATGTTTCTTATTCTCAAGCAGCCCAAGAAGTATTCTCAAGTTTTCACCATCGTTCGGGGAGTAGAACGGACCTGGAAAAGAAAGATTAGGATGAGATGCAGATGAAGTTGGCGAAGAGACCCTCTCAGTTGATGGAAGTTGAAGACTTAGACAGGCCACTAGATGCCCCACTAGCTAAGCCATCCCTCCAACCTCGCCCTCAGCATAAGATATGTGAGTATTGTCTGAAGTCGGGCACCTACAACGCAACCGCTAGATAGGTTATGAATTATGTCGTATACGGGCCCGGAGATCAATTGAAAAGTGACTGTCTGTTCAAGGAGACAGAGAATATCGCACCAATCAGATCAACTGATCCAGTATCACCATTGGGAGGGAATCCAGGACCTACTGGCAGAATAACCTCCCCAGCATCCAGCATGGAGTCATACACGAAAGAGACCAAGAGTTAGGGCACATGGTAGGAGGGGGCAAACATATAATCTGACTGAAGAGGAAGGCAGGATACTGATGGAGTGAGAACAGAAAAGGATGCTCAATATCTGAAAAAGGAACCCTGAAGGTACTGACTGTAACCATTGTCCCCATTTTTAGCATGTCTAGGAGTTGGTAAATTCTCTATATCATATCCTTCTCATTGCACTATCATCACCAATCTTAGTCCGTCCGTGTCTATCTCCCTATTTCATGATTTCTATCTCTTCTATTTTTACTATTCTGATTTTCGTAATCCTTATGCCAACTTAAGATATGCGTAGACTAGTGTGGTAACAACAGAGCAGATGTGGTTTGCTCTCATTATGTTCTGACATTCCTCGACTCTGGTACATCACATTGTCTTATATTGGACAGATCTTTGTGAATCACCTAGAGGGGGGTGAATAGGTGATATGGCTAATCTAATAAACTAAATGCGGAAATTAAAACTAATTTGCAACTACACTTAGTACAACTAACGAGTGTAGCCGAATTCCCCGTGAAGGGCTCTGGACTAACTCCTCTTGATTCCTCTGAATAAGAGTTGAGGTGCTATATGAAGCTCTCGTGGTTAAGTATAAGTGAGGCACACAAACACAAGCCAAGCATATAAAGATGATACAAGCAATATGAATGATGCAAGGCACAACACAAGCAAATAATATATGATGATATGAATGATGCACAACACAAATAAAGAGAGAGGGTTAAGAGACAATGGATCAAACACAAACACAAAGATATGTTTCGAGGTTCGAGCCCCTAGCTCTACGTCCCCGCCTTCACCGAGAAGGATTTCCAATCCACTAGGAGTACCGAACTCCTCTCTCAACCAATACAATGCCACCGAGGCAATACAAACTCAGTCCACCTCACAAAGAGGGATAGGCCCTTAGCCAAACAACCACAATCCTCCTCACCAAGAGGGAAACAAATACCAACTCCACCTCACCAAGAGGGAGTAAACCAACAACCTCAACCTCTACCAAAGAGGGAGCAACCAACAAAGGGTTTTTACAACAAGTGATATATCTCAACCACAAACAATCTCTTTTTCCCACAAATAATGATCCTAATAGAATAGGATAGAAGATAGCTCAAGTGTGGAAAAACTAGAGTTTGAAAAACAAAAACTCAAAGAAAAATACTTGAGAAAACTCTTTGTAAAAGATAGAAATGAAGAACAATACAAATCTCCCAAATTTCTATTTTCTTTAATTTTTCCAAAACCCTAAAACAATATAAAGATAGATCTTTTGAAGCTTTAAACACTTTTGAAAACTTGTTTTAAACACCAAGAAAAGAGAGAAATTTTAGCTCTTGAAATCTTATCCAAAATCTCAAAACAATGGGGTATTTATAGCCCCAAAACAAAACTAGCCGTTAGGCTGATTTTTCAGGCTGTGACGGCTGGCGGTCGACCGCCCGGTCGACCGCCAACGGTCATAAATATGACCGTTGGAGGAACCCGGTCGACCGTCCGGTCGACCGCCCAAAAACAGAGAGCAAAGCTCTCTGGCCGGTCGACCGACCGGTCGACCGAGCCCTGTGCCTGGCCAACGTGCACAGGTCTGTGCACGTCGGTCGACCGAGCGGTCGACCGACTCTGGAATCCGGTCGACCGTACCGGTCGACCGCCAGATCCTGGCAGGCAATAATTTGGGTCAGAAAAACTTGTTTAAAAATATTCTAATAAATCCCATAAATCTTGTAAAAATCTACAAAAATAGTTTTATCATTTTACATTGATATATAAACTTGTGTTAAAAATTTCAACACAAATTTCAAACATTTTGAACCATTTTTGTGTCTTACAAATTTTGTCAAAAACCAAAAACTGTATTTTTTCAAACTTTGATTTTTCAACACATGAATAGGAAAGTCAAAATAAGTTTGTTTAGGAAGTTAAGCATGCATGTATATAGAATGAATCTACTATACATAAACCATGTAAACTTGTATTGATCTAACTATTCATGAAAACCAAAGTCGGTTAAACCAAAAACCAAAAAACCAATATTCAAAAAAAAAAAAACGTGTGTGTTGTGCACTTGAGCATATCAACTATCTAATCTTTACACATGGATCTAAAACAAAAACTAAACTAGAATACATAAGTCTTCTT
This sequence comes from Agave tequilana, assembly GCA_038442645.1. Classification (NCBI taxonomy): domain Eukaryota; kingdom Viridiplantae; phylum Streptophyta; class Magnoliopsida; order Asparagales; family Asparagaceae; genus Agave; species Agave tequilana. The sequence continues at coordinate 772,636 of JAVJIF010000359.1, read as the reverse complement.
GACGATCTCCATCTTCAAGTCGACTCGATCCAAAACTGTGATCCACCGAGCTAGACTCCAACGAGTGCAATGTATGATCTTGATGCTCGGGCTCTGGAATCACCATGTGAAAGGCTTCAAAACTCCTTTGTTGAAGCAATCACCAACTAATATCTTGATTAATGATCTGAAACTAAACATCACAAGATAATTAGTAAACATAACTACATGAGTTAATCATCATCAAAACTAGAGTGGAAGGCCTTTGGGCCAACAATCTCCCCCTTTTTGATGATGACAAAACTCATGGAGTTATATATGCATGGATTAAAGTTAAGCTTCAAATAAGCTCCCCCTTAACTCATGCATAGGAAATAAACAATAAGATATGGCAATGAAGCACATGCAAAAATAAACATCTATGCAAATATAAGGAGATAAACATGTCAATCAAACATAAAACTCATAAATTCTTTTTCTCCTATTTGCAAAACAAAACATATATGCATAAACATAAATCCTGAAAACATGCATATATACCAAATACTTCTCCCCCTTTTTGTCAATCATCAACAAAGGTTCAAAGTAAAAACAAATCAATAAAGTCTTCTCCCCCCTTTTTGTTCGAATCAAAGAATCAACAAAGGGGTTAAAAACAATAAATGCAATGTTCTCCCCCTTTTTGTCTAAAAACAAAAATGATGTAAATAAGGGGTGACAATCAATTAAGATACCAAAAAAAATATGTCAAATAAACATCTTGATATCAATAAAGAGTATTATTCTTTTTAAGCATATGATACCAATTGAAATTATAATATTCTACAATTTTTTTAATTCATTTTCTATCATAAAGTAAGAGAGTGGGAATCTAGGGTAAACAAAATACCAATTGAAAGACAAAATATAAGTTTTCTCCCCCTTTATGAAATACCAATTGAAATTATGCAAAAGCTTGTATTAGCATACCAATTGAAAAATCTAATCAATTGAAATATGATATTCATTAAAAATTCAAGCTTTAGCATAAACATATATATGTATGAAAATTATATACCAATCGAAATTGATACAATTTGAAGAGCAAGCATACATACACAAAAACAATATATGAGTATACAAGAAATGTCAATATTGATACCAATTGAAAGATTCCAATGATACCAAATGAAACAATAATAATATCAAGTGTATACCTCATATAACCTACCACCCATTCATGCTCAAGTTTAAAATGATTTTCAATAAAAGCATACAAGGCATGGTCTCCCATCCAACCACCCTTGGAAGGTAGGGGTTTTCAAAAATAAGTTTAAAAATATAATATGTTTGAAAACTCTACCAAACCGAAGAATACGAACTAGTTAAATGAAAAAACTTGTTAACTAGTACGAAATCCTTCAAGTAAGGAATAAAATAAAAATATTTTTCATGAAACATATGTAAATCACACGGCACTAATCACTCGAAATCAATAGGGCACAAAACATACTCATGAAAACAAAATCATGAGAAACCAATAAAGTGAGTGCACAAGTGTAATGTGAAACATGGCATCATGAAAATATGCAATCAAGCTCAATATTCCTTAAAAAAAACATGAAGATCATCAAAAATCGATTTCTTCAAGGCATATGTATGTCAAGTACAAACTAAAGCATACATACATATCCAAAACATAACGAGTCCACAAATGTATATGCATGAAGGCACGTGGCTCAAAAGGATGTATATGTATAATCAATAGTTTGGACAAGATGGACATATACATGAAGTTAAACACAAACACATGAACATGAAAAATATGAATACAAGTCAAATGCATGAATCATCAAAACTAGACTATACTAGCACATCTAATGGGTACAAATAGGCGTGTAAGAACAAACATATATAGATTTATTTGTGGACCACTATATGTACAAGTATAAATCCTAATCTTAATGAAAACTAACATTTAAACATATATTCAAATCGTGAAGCATAAAACAAGATGTAAATCAACATGATAAACATAAAAACGATCATTATGTAAATCCACATGTTATTAGAACTATGATAAACATGATAGCTAAACATATGCGAGAACACAAAAATAATGATCCATATTAAACATGGGTGTCTCAAAAGCTATACATGTATGTCAAGGATCTAATAATCATGGCATTATCATAATAATCTATAAACATCAAAACATGCTATAAATAATGAACATGAAAACATGCATAAATAAATAAGGAGTAAGAGACCGTTACCAAAACTTATGAGGCAACTCTCCATGTCTCCAAACAAGGTGGTCCTCCCACCAAACATCCCTTGAAAGTGATGCATCCAAATAGTCAACATGTAGCTCGGAACGCATCCACTCCAAGGCACCATTACTCTCACGTCATGTGAGAGCCCACACCTACATCAAATACAATAGGGGTGGTCTTTGGTACCCACAACTTTTTGGGTCCATGGGGGTTAGCATATTTCCTAACCCAAACAAATTTAGTTGCTAAATTGACATCATGTATACGATCATAGCAAAATTTAGTAAGGTGGCCCTTACGTCCACAATGTGTACAAGTGTACACATGAGCATACATAGTGTGATGTTGTGACCATGGGTAGCATGTGTATGCCGTGATGGGCGTGCATGCAAAGATGAAACTTGTTTCTTTCGAAACAAAGATTCCAAACGTGTATGGTTCATGGCACATTGGCTCAAAGTGGAGCCCAAACAATCTATATTCTTCTTTAGCATGGATATATCATTTTTAATTAAAGAAGAAGAGGAGCATGCAATAGGAGAATTAGATGAAACTATCCTAGCATGGCAAACATGTGAATCCATATTATTTTTCAAAGATTCATTTTTCTTTAAACAAATTTCTAAATCCTTAGAAATAGAAGCAATTTTCATTTTTAAAGATTCATTTTCTTTTAAAACAAAGTCAACTTTTGAAGACAATTTTTCATTTTTCTTTAAAACATCATTACAATCATTTGTAGATTTCAAAAATTTATTTTCTTTTAGTGCAAGATCAAGTTGAGATTTCAATGAATCCCTCTCATTTGAAATCTCCTCTTTTTCTTGCAAAATCATGTCAAGTCTAGAAAGAAAATTTTTATTTTCATTGTTAAGTCCTAGACTTTTCTTTTTCAACAAACTATATTTTTCTAATAATTTTTCACAAACAATGGATAGTTCTTCATTCATGGCATTTGCATCCATATACTCATTTGAAGAAGAACAAGCATCATCAACATCTAGTTGAGTTTCCGAGTTTACCTCAAGGGAGTCATTCCCTTGGACCATGAAGCATTGTGACTCGGATTCTCCACTAGATTCTTCCTCCGGTTGAATTGGCAATTGAATCTTGGAGGTGGTCGTCAACTTGTTCCACACTGCAAAGGCGGAATCAAAGTTAGAAACAAGCATAAGATAATCTTTTGAAAGCGTGCTTCTAATAGCCTCAAGGGAAAGTGTATTGGGCCTTATATGATTGCGGTTACCAAGATAGCATTTCTTGGTAGCGGCAAGGAAAACATGCAAGCCTAGGGTTTTCAAATACATGGACATCCGATATTTCCATGTGTCAATGTTGGAGACATCGAACATGGGTGGTGACAAGCAACCCATGAGTGTGTGCAAATAAATAGTGTGCAAATGCAAAAGATAGATTAGCAAGTCCAAGATCACACTCCTAGGTTGTTAAACCAAGTATCAGGAGCGGAGGCTCTGATACCAATTGAAATCACCTAGAGGGGGGGTGAATAGGTGATATGGCTAATCTAATGAACTAAATGTAAAAATTAAAACTAATTTGCAACTACACTTTGTACAACTAACGAGTGTAGCCGAATTCCCCGTGAAGGGCTCTGGACTAACTCCTCTTGATTCCTCTGAATAAGAGTTGAGGTGCTATATGAAGCTCTCGTGGTTAAGTACAAGTGAGGCACACAAACACAAGCCAAGCATATAAAGATGATACAAGCAATATGAATGATGCAAGGCACAACACAAGCAAATAATATATGATGATATGAATGATGCACAACACAAATAAAGAGAGAGGGTTAAGAGACAATGGATCAAACGCAAACACAAAGATATGTTTCGAGGTTCGAGCCCCTAGCTCTACGTCCCCGCCTTCACCGAGAAGTATTTCCAATCCACTAGGAGTACCGAACTCCTCTCTCAACCAATACAATGCCACCGAGGCAATACAAACTCAATCCACCTCACAAAGAGGGATAGGCCCTTAGCCAAACAACCACAATCCTCCTCACCAAGAGGGAAACAAATACCAACTCCACCTCACCAAGAGGGAGTAAACCAACAACCTCAACCTCTACCAAAGAGGGAGCAACCAACAAAGGGTTTTTACAACAAGTGATATATCTCAACCACAAACAATCTCTTTTTCCCACAAATAATGATCCTAATAGAATAGGATAGAAGATAGCTCAAGTGTGGAAAAACTAGAGTTTGAAAAACAAAAACTCAAAGAAAAATACTTGAGAAAACTCTTTGTAAAAGATAGAAATGAAGAACAATACAAATCTCCCAAATTTCTATTTTCTTTGATTTTTCAAAACCCTAAAACAATATAAAGATAGATCTTTTGAAGCTTTAAACACTTTTGAAAACTTGTTTTAAACACCAAGAAAAGAGAGAAATTTTAGCTCTTGAAATCTTATCCAAAATCTCAAAACAATGGGGTATTTATAGCCCCAAAACAAAACTAGCCGTTAGGCTGATTTTTCAGCCTGTGACGGCTGGCGGTCGACCGCCCAGTCGACCGCCAACGATCATAAATATGACCGTTGGAGGAACCCGGTCGACCGTCCGGTCGACCGCCCAAAAACATAGAGCAAAGCTCTCTGGCCGGTTGACCGACCGGTCGACCGAGCCCTGTGCCTGGCCAACGTGCACAGGTCTGTGCACGTCGGTCGACCGAGCGGTCGACCGACTCTGGAATCCGGTCGACCGTACCGGTCGACCGCCAGAGCCTGGCAGGCAATAATTTGGGTCAGAAAAACTTGTTTAAAAATATTCTAATAAATCCCATAAATCTTCTAAAAATCCACAAAAATAGTTTTATCATTTTACATTGATATATAAACTTGTGTTAAAAATTTCAACACAAATTTCAAACATTTTGAACCATTTTTGTGTCTTACAAATTTTGTCAAAAACCAAAAACTGTATTTTTCCAAACTTTGATTTTTCAACACATGAATAGGAAAGTCAAAATAAGTTTGTCTAGGAAGTTAAGCATGCATGTATATAGAATGAATCTACTATACATAAACCATGTAAACTTGTATTGATCTAACTATTCATGAAAACCAAAGTCGGTTAAACCAAAAATCGAAAAACCAATATTCAAAAAAAAAAAAACGTGTGTGTTGTGCACTTGAGCATATCAACTATCTAATCTTTACACATGGATTTAAAATAAAAACTAAACTAGGATACCTAAGTCTTCTTGACGATCTCCATCTTCAAGTCGACTCGATCCAAAACTGTGATCCACCGAGCTAGACTCCAACGAGTGCAATGTATGATCTTGATGCTCGGGCTCTGGAATCACCATGTGAAAGGCTTCAAAACTCCTTTGTTGAAGCAATCACCAACTAATATCTTGATTAATGATCTGAAACTAAACATCACAAGATAATTAGTAAACATAACTACATGAGTTAATCATCATCAAAACTAGAGTGGAAGGCCTTTGGGCCAACACTTTGGCCTCGCATTATATTCTTGTATTTATGGATACATCATAGGAGACTAGTACATCAAGCGGAGTAGTCATCGCTTATATAATCAGATAGACTGTACATGAGAAGTGTCTATATAAAGCAGTATCCGGATTCAGGACTTCTGGCAGACAGAGTTATTGTATTTTTCATTTCTATTACTCCAATATTGATCATGATTTCTTCGACTATGTTCATGGAACTCGGGTATTCTCAGAGCTAATCTGCAGTCAGGTTATTATTTAGAAGACAGCATTCGGCACACGTTTCGGTTATTATAATTTCTTGATCGTGTTCTCAGAGCCACTAACTTCTGGCAGTCTTTATTGATTTGGTGGACCAAAGGCTCCGCTAGCCTCGCCAAGCGAGGGTCGTGTTCTAGTCACCCGTGGACCTAACCGGGTGTGGGCTTTGCTGCACCCTGGTGCTTAGCATTTAGCGTTGTGTTATGCGCTGGCTTTGCCGCGTGAGTTTCGCCATATGCGAGCCTCGCAGAGCGTTAGCTTCGCTGCACCCTAATGTTTAACACCTGAGCTGTGCTACGCGATGGCCTCATCTAGGCTTGGCTTCATCTGTGGCTAGTTCCTTCAGTGCTTAGCACTCTAGCCCATTCCTCGGATTTCTTATGCCTAGTGTGCTTTCATGGATCTGCTGAACAGAGTTTCATCACTGTATCGAGCTATCGCCATGATCCTTGTCGATGATCTATTCGACCAATCTTGCAGGGCTCAGATATCTTCTACATGTTTCATCTGCAGTCGGGTTATCATTCAGAAGTCAGTATTTAGAATTCTTCAGGGTTATTCTATATTCTTGGTTATGTCTTTCAGAGTTAGCAACACCCAGTATGCAGAAATTCTTAATTATTGGTCTTCTTGGTTCATGCTCAGTATTATCAGAGTTTTCTTTACCTAGGATATTCTGGTCTATACTCAGGGAATTATTATGTATGCAGTACATCAGAAATTCTACTGCAGACTCTTTATTAAGGACAACATCATGCCATGCAGGATTTTATATTTATGGATTTCAGCACTACGGATTTCTATGGATTTCATCAGCTTTGGCTCACAGTCTGATTGAAGAATTATTGCTTATCTCACCAAGTCAGCTCACTTTATATTATTCAGAATGGATTAGTCTTTTGAAGTTCTGACAATGTTCTTTTATAAGCAGACATCATATCAGTATTATTATGGCACCGTCAGAGGATGTATATATACGGTAGAAGGGCAGAGATGTCTCAGTCCTGAGTTTACCGTTCAGTCGATTAGGGAGAACAACTCATAGTTATTCATATCTTGATTGGCATAATCCTCATTCCTATCCTTTCTGTGTTCATCTTCCCCTTATTGAAATTGCGAGGACGCAATTTTTTATAAGGTGGATGGAGTGTAACACCCCGCTCCCGGAATACGTACTTAGTTTCGTATTCATATTTTTGATCATATTTTTTTATTTAGTTTCAGTATTTGTTTTGTATTATGAATTATTTATATGATCGTTTTGCTGTGGATCAGGATTCGTGAACTCGGAGTCAGCCCTTGTCTAAACCGGGAGCCCGATCCTAGGGTATAGCTCGATTTGGTCTTTCTGCTATTCTGATTTGACCGATTTTAGTTTCAAATATCATTTTTCAATATTCTAGATTTTTCATGATTTTCTGAAATTTTCCTAAATTAAGTTGTAAATCTTCAAAACTGGGGTCGACCAATACCGCTGCTCGATTCTCGGATTTTTAATTTACAAACGGAGTTGAAATTCTAAAAACAGCTTTCTCATAACTTCTTAAAATCACATTTTCTATCTAAATACTTTTTCTGAGAATTTTCTAAATTTATCAAAATTCCCCTGGATTTGGTGTCGGCCAGTATCACTGGTTGATTTCAGGAATTTATTTTACAATTGGAATCAAATTTTTGAATTTCGCTTTCATATTTCTTCTTAGAATTATATTTTCTCCTTTTAGGAATTTTCTGAGATTTTTCAGATTTTATCAAATCCGGCCGACCCGGTATAGACCGGTATTGACTGTTGACTTCAAGATTTTTATTTTGAAAATGGGATTGAATTTCTGAAAACCTATTTCACCAAAAATTTTTAAATAATATTTATTATTTTTGAGAATTTTTGGGAAGCTTTCCAAGCTACTTAAATTTTTGGACTTTTTCGGAGTTTTCGGTGTTTTCCCAGATACCGGAATTTTATCCAGATATTTTACTTTTATCTTTTTCCATTTTTCTCTCTCCTTACTAGACGCGAGTCTCACCAAATCTAGATTCGATCATTTAATGCAGAGATCCTCTCCATGCTGCATTTAATGTTACGTCCTTCAAGTCAATCTGACTTTTGTCCTTTCTGTTAAACGCAACATTCGCGTTTTTCCTAGAATGCGAGTTTCATCCTCGCGTCTGGGCAATTGCCAGACGCGAGCCTCAGTTGAATGAGGACGCGGCTCCTTTTTCTAAGAGACGCAACTCATTTTTAGTGATGGCAAAGTTGTAATAATCATAACACTCCACATATATATACCCACCCCCCTTTTCTCTCTCTTTCATTTTTTCCTTTCTTCTTCTCCATTTCCAGCCAACAACAGGCCACGAACAGCAGCAAAGGCAGCCGCCTTGCCTCCCTTGGCCGGCCACTCTCCCCTCCATTTCCACCACCAATTCCACCATCTTTCTCTCCTCCATCTCCTCCTTCATTCCAACAACAACAACAACAACCACACCACCTTCTCCTTCCTCTTCTTTTTCCCCCAAATAATCCATTTCCACCACCACCTTCTCCACCATCTCCACCACCACATACTCCATCTTGGCCACCAACGACCATGCCATCTTCCTCTTCTCATCGTGCTCTTTCTAACGAGCTATTGCTTCGCTCTCCGAAACACCATTTTCAAAACTCCAATCTTCCATTTTTAACTAGACTTGCACTCCCATTCTTGCCTTGGGCTTCGGGCTTTGGCCGCCCGCCTTCGGCCTCCGGCCGCCGCCGGCGACCGCCGACTATGGCCAGCCATCCTCCCTTCTCCCTTCTTTCTTTCCTTTCCTTTCTTTCTTTCCTTCTTTCTTTCTTTCTTTCCTTCTTTCTTCATTTTCCTTCCTTCTCTCTTTCTTTCTTTTCTTTCCTTTATTTTCATCCTTACGTCTCCCATCACTGCGTCCCTCTCTCCCTCTTTCCCCACTTTTGTATCTCTCTCATTTCCCTGTATCTGTCTTTCTCTTGTTGATTATTTGGCAGAGACGCGGAGCTGAACCCCGCGTCTAGGCAATTCCTTAACGCGATCTTCGCGTTCTTGATATTTGTATAACGCGGCCTTCGCGTTCTTGTATCAACGCAACGCGGAGCCCATGCCCGTGTCTGTGTTCTTCTCGTGTTAACGCGACGAGGAACCCACATCCGCGTCCGCGTTCTTCTCGTGTTATAACTTAAACGCGGGTCTCGAACCTCGCGCTTGTGGCATCGACGCGACGCGACTCCCGCGTCTGCGACTCCCGCGTCTCACTCTCAAACTCGCGTCCCCCTGTACACAATCTCTCTCCCTGTACTCTCTCTCTCCATGGACTTCTCTCTCTAGCTCTCACTTTCTCTCTCCTCTCTCTCTCATTCTCTTTCTCTCTCTTAGTTTTCTCCTCTCTCAATCACTTTCTCTTTAACGCACTGACGCGTTGATTACCTGGATTCCAGAGATCGGGGATTTCACTGTGTTTTCTAAAGACTTAGGCGAGTGTTCTTGCTTTCCTCTTGTCTTTCCCGCTTTGTTGGAACGACTTGATTGTCTTATGTATTTGTATCTAGAACTAACAGCTTCTCTGTAGGTACCCTAACCTCTGGGTACAACCTTTGAGGTTTAAAGTCCTCTGGACTTTCTCTATGCTACGCCTGGTAGGCGGACCTAGCGTCAACATTTTACCGCTTGCTCCGTTCTAGCGTAGTTACCCCGTGAGCATGGCTTCCCCGTGAGCGGTAGTGTGGCGTTCATACGCTTGCTGCGACACGTGTGTCTAGCTACGCTGCGAGCGGTAATCACGCCGAGCGTGATAGCATTTAGTGTTGTACATTAGCTTCGCTCCAACTTGCTCTGCTCTGCTTGATTGTACTCAGCTATTACTTTATCACTTGTCAAGTACATGCTTGATATGTTAACACTTGACATGCTAATACCTGACACCTGTCCGTATCACTTGACAACAGATGTGACATCACCTGACACCCGACTTGCTTCTACTTAACACTTGCATCCTGCTATGATATGACTTATCACCTGCCTTCTAACATATTAATACTTGACCTGTGATTATCACATTTACGGGAATATTATACTTGTTATCCTTTATTATATATACAGTGACCTGAATCTACAGTACTCATGTACTCCTGAACTCCTGATCATGTTTTGCACCCGCTATTCCCGTAAATTGATAATTACATAATAAATCATAAAAAGGAACAACTTGCATCGGGTCGGGGGAAACTTGCAGCTATCAATATATGTTCGTGTTTACAGTGGTACTAGGCATGTTGTGCAACTAAAACTTCCGGTCTGACCTGTGGGCCTCCAGGCGACCGAGGGGAGTGCTGGCTCCCTCCTTCTTGGTACCATCTTGATAAGGGCATTCTATAAGACCCTCCTGTAGGCCTTGCGGCCGGTTCCATACACCAGCAATGGAACGTCCTGGACCGTGGTCCCGGGCATGTACGGGACCCACTGTAAACATTGTTCGTTGATATCCCCATTGGTTTCCAATAACAACCTTACTTTACTCAGATGTGGATAAATGTGCGCTGGGACGCTAGTTCACATATCTAGACATCAGGGTAAGATGAGTAATAATTATAATAAAAGATGCCAGCTATGAATCTTTAGTATGCCTTGCCATGTTTGCTTGTATCGGATTTTACTTCGGATTTCCAGTTTTATGATCATTATACTATACCTGTTCATATCCTGCCTTTCCATTTATATTCTATTTCACCTGTCTCCTGCTCTTATCTTATCATATCATGAGTCTTCCCTGCCTGATATCATTTGCTGTATATCTACTTGCTCCTGCATGCTTGTGCCCACGACACGGTTATTCAATGCATGTTTATGATTCGGATTTATCGATACACGTGTGCTTATCTATGCTCGCCACCTGGCATTCGCATCACCACTCGCTGGGGAGTTCTGATTACTCTGGATCCTCATGTCCAGGTCTTGGAGCTTGGTCCGTGTGGATTCTCCCAGTTGCTGATCAGAGTGGCGCAGCGGTAGCGTGGATCTCCAGCAAACCGTCTAGAGCCCCATCCTTCCAAGCCCCCTGCTCGGCTCTAGAGTTTTCCTGTTGTGACTCTGAGCCTCCATTTGTACTATTCATACATGTATATCACCTTGTATTCTCGCATTTGCGCCTGTTGGTGATGTAATATTATTGTAATATTTATCACTTCCTGTGATAACTTTGTAACTGTACTCATGTGTTGGAATGTATAATGCACCACGTGCTCCCGTACTCTGATTCTTGCCTGTACTGATGCGTAGCGTATATACGTGAGGGTATTTCTGACCTGCGTATATACGTCGCAGTAACGTCTCCGTACCCGCCGGACCAGGGCGTTACATAATTTCAGCTTGTCGTATTGTACAAGTAATGGTAGAACAACCGGGATCCTTGTACTTGACAGGGATCGGTCTCGACAGTAGCTCAATATTATTAGTGGCTAAGAGGACCTTTTTGGGTATGTTAGTCTTTCTCTTCTTGGTGCAGATATCCTTAAGAAATTTGGCATATGATAGGACTTATTGAATCGCATCAAGAAGAGGCACGTTTATCTTAACTTGATTAAAAATCTCAATTATCTTATCCATGTATGCATTTTGCTTGTTGTTCTTCAACCTATTAGGAAATAGTACTATAGGCTTATGCACCTGACTGGTTGACTTATCTTTTACAGACTCGTCATATTTGGAAATATTGGGACTAGATGATGTGGATGCTTGTGTGTGGTTGTGCTGAATGAGAATGGATAGTGTTGACACTTGATTATCAACTTTCTTTCCCGACCTCAATGTATGAACAATATTACATTGATTCAATGGTTGATCCTCAGCCAAATGGCTTTGTGAGAACTCTTAGGATTCGTTACTAGCTGATTGGGCAAGGTACCCTTTAGCCTCTCATTCTTTGAATTGGCTAATTAGCTCATTTGAGCTTCTAGCCTCGTTATGGCTTGTGTATAGTTATTCTGTATTGTTTGCATGAGGCTTGGTTCTTCATGTATCTTTTCATGTTCTTCTCAAAATCAGTCATTCTCTTCTCAAGTGAAGGATTTTGGAAGAAAGATTATGGAGCTTAGTTGGGAAAGTTTTATTGATAATTGAAAAAATTGGGTTGATGGTTAGAAGAATTATGATGGTAATTTGAAAAGTTGGGCTGATAATTGGAAGAATTTTTAGAATATTAGAAGTGGTTTGAATGGTTTGTCCGTCATTGTTGTTTTGGCTCCATGAGAAATTCGGGTGATTTCTCCAGCTAGGATTGTATGTTTGTGCTAAGGATTATTGTTGAGCCTTGACACTCCTCAAACAATGAGAAAGTTGTTGTTGAGTTTGGAACACTGGACACTCCTCAAACAAATGATTCATGACTAGACAGTAAGTACAGTCTGGAGTTGAAAATTGGTTTGGGCTGATTTGGTTAGCTGGACTGGTTCCTTAGTTTCTAAAGCTTCCAGTTTTCTCGCTAAGTTTGCTATTCTAGCCTCGGTAGCTATAGATGATTCAATTGAGACCTTCTTTTGAAGAGACAGAGTTTGAATTCCTAGAGTTTTCATTAGTTGGTTCCTATTGGATCATTTTTTCAGTTAGATTCTCATATAAATCTCATCCTTCATTTTCATCCTTTTGCAATATCCCCCTTGGCATATGGTTTCTAAGAGGGTCTTGGTTGAGTAGTCTAACCATCATAGAGAATTTTGCATTGTCGCTATTTCTTTATTTCATGATGAGGACATTGAACAAGGAGGTCTTTGAAGCGTTCAACGTACCTCCAAAATAGTTCACTAGGTTCCTACTTGAACTACATGATTTTCTTTCCAATGAGAGCGGTCTTATGAATTAGAAAGAATTTTTTTAAGAAGACATTGATGAAACCATCCCATGATGTGATAGAGCCGGCCGCTAAGCTGTAAAGCCATTTCTTGGTTCAGTGCTTAAGAGCAAATGGGACAAATCTTAACCTAATAGCATCATCTATAAAGTGTAGGATTTTCATCATTAAGCATACTTTCTCAAATTCTCTTATGAAGAAATACGCATCTCGGGACTCTAAGCCATGAAACTTAAGGAATGTGTTGATGAACTGAGGCTTGAGCTCAAAATTGTGTTTACCAGCCGATGGAAGTTGGATGCAAGATGGAAGTGTGGTTCTAATGGGATATAACCTATTCTGCAAAGATGTCAATTGAGTTATAACTAGATCTGGTTTGGATTCTTGCTTGGGTAGTGATGTATTTCTAGTTAACCTAGATGTATCTGGGTCTCTCGACCATGATTGCATATACAAACACTCCCACAAACAAGTTCACCAATAGTCAACAAGAAAAAGAGAAAGCAATTAAGCCTACTCGAAGGTAAACCTTGACCTAAACAACTCCTAACTGGTTGATTGTCCATAAGAGGTAATTATTTTTTAAGAGCGTTTTCTACTTTCAAGCACTTAAATCTAATTTCTTTATGGCCCTGAAATATAACACCAAACTTCTTAAAAAATAATTACACCATTCCCTCCCCGGCAACGGCGCCAAAAATTGATTATAAGAAAATGTAGTGAGAATTACTGTGTAGCTTAGGTTTAATGAGTCATGTCCACGAGGAAGAATGCGATGTAAGCATTTTGATATTTTGTTTTTAAAACAAGGATTGGTGTTGGTGTTTTTTTAGTTGAAAAGAAAAAGGAGAGTAATTCTGTGATTCAAAGAAAAACTGAAAATTTTGGATAGGTTTTGGAGAAGATGATCTTTTATAAAATGCTTTGAGAGTGATTTTGTTGTGATTTAAATTATGAAAAAGATCCGGGCTCACTAATCTACTACTCAACTATTTACTTATCTCAAAAATATTTTGGTACATCACTTTTATCATAGGCAAAAACTTTTAGTTTCTTTTAATGTTCAAGTAAAACAAATAAGATGATTTTGATTTAAATCTTAATGCTTTTTTAACACAATATCAAAAATAAAATGTTAAACCATCAAGCAAAGAAGTTACAGAATCAAAATGATTTAGAAATAGTTGTGCTTTAAATGTCCAAGTTTAAAAAGAAATATCCTCATGTGCTTTCAAGAACAAAGTTTAATTTAGGCATTATTATGATTCAAGAAAGTTGCTTTCATAAAAATCGATCAAGAAAAAGAAGGTAGAAGAGATTTATTAGTGAGCCCAGAAGATAATTTAGTTACTCATGATAAAAAGAAAACAAATAAGAGAATGAAAATAAAATATAGACATACCGAATTGAGTTGAGTTGAATAAGTAAGTTGAATCTCCTTTGATTGTCACTTCAAGGATGAATTACATACTCATTTCCAGTCTTCTCTCTTTACTGGTCTAAATTAAAAAAGTAAAAATGAGATACAACTTCTCAGAACTAACTAACAATACTCATAAATCCTAAAAATGAACAAGAATTTTAATCCTAATATTTGGTTCCTTCTTCAGTAAACTTTCTGCCTTTTATAAGCAAAATCCCAGAGGGAGAGGAGTGAAGATAAAGGGGGAGAAAACGCTCCCCTTATCTCCAAGAGATAGCCACAGAAACGCGACCAAATCCTCATTTCCACGACCTGGATGTGGCTATTTGGCCACATCCAGGGGAGATATTGCTGGTGTTTGATTTTATCCCCTTATATTCGACGGATTTTCTGTTTGATATCTGGTATTGATCTGATCTTCGATGATCCTCAAGCTAGCCAATTTGGATTCAATAAAACTGAATTAACTGATTTTATTTGATGTGATCCTCCATGATATGCTTTGATCTTCAACTAGGATCATGGCTATCCTCCTGAATATTTATTCCTTCTTTAATTTAGATTCAAATCAGAGTTTAAAGTGGGCTTATGGGCTCAATTTTCTTTTCCACCTCTATTAGTAATAGGCCTGCACATTATTAAATAAAAATAAGACTAAACAATATGATTTATTAGATAATAAACATGAGAATGTGACAATATATATGCAATATCGGTGACTGATCATAGGGGCAAGACTAGTGGGAGGTATTTGTACCAGAGCAACGGGTCTAATCATGCTAAAACACTGTTCTTCGAGGTTTCGCCTTTCAATCCCCAACCTTTTAACACCAATTTGACAAGAGTCGAATTCTAACTTCCTCTTTAGGTCAATCTCTTAATGAGTCTGAGATGTCCCTAAGAGCCAACATCTAGCGAGTTTTATTTAGACTTAGGTTGTGTGAGTGGGGAGGTGATTTTTGGGCTGAGGGAGAGTAATAACCTTTCACACCTTATGTTATATCAGGATACACCCTTAAGTTCAATTCATGCAAGTGTGCAATATATATAAGAATGAACACAAAAAGCGAGTAGATCACCCACGTGTTTGTCCTAACTATATGTAATGTAATATATACACCTCGGTCCAGATCACAACAATAGAAGAACAAAAAATAGGATATTGGAATTGAAATCGACATGTGCCTAGATGCAAATGTCTAAACCGTTGTAAAACATCCAATTATCATATTTTAGTTCTTAATTTATTGTAGTGTTCAGATAAACCAATACAGAAACTGACAGTAGGTGATAGCAATATACAAAGATTTACTTAACCACACAAAATTTTGTGCCTTGAAACCAAAATTTTGCCAAGCAAATTCCTTGGAAGCTGCGTTGCGTGACAACTTTTGGAGCACTTGCTCCCTGCTTTCTTGAGCTGGGAGCCTGGGAGATGCAAGCAAGTATGAACTTTAGCAATGCTAAATTTCTGAAAATTTTGACCTGCACACAAAAAACAAAGAATAAAAGTTAACAAAAATATGAAATCAAATCATTCCCATTCCCGACAATGGCGCCAAAATTTGATCTCGGTGAAATCGTGCACGAAAAGTGTCATTTTGAAATTAGAAATTAAAGTGGTGTGCTTTGGCTTCCTCGACACTTCCGTTATAGCACAGTGGCTAAACGGGTTGAGTCCTCAAGGATGGGAGGTGATAAAAGCATTAACGGTATATTCACGTGTGTATTAACGATTCTTCTATATTTCAGAGAATCAAAAAAGGAAAACAAAAAATAAAAGAGAAGAGTGCAGTGAAAACAAAGATAGAAACATTGAAGAGAAGGTATCTGTGATTTTTGATATATTTCTAAAATAAAATAAAAGAAGAAAAAAACTCATGGCTACTAACTACTGATGGCTCCACTAACCATGCTAACCTCTTAGTGATGTTGCCACACATGTATCCTTGGCCATCACTAGTCCTTAATTCAAGAGCTTTTCAAAGCATGACCCATAAGATCACTTTCACATCCAAACTCAACAAACAAGTACAGGCTACACTTAAATCGTCAAAACTAAATTAGAGAAAGCATGAAATAAAATAATATTAGCATGTTAGAGAGTTAATGTTACAGTGTTAAAATCCATTATCATGACCCATCAATGGCTCTTACAAGAGCAAGGGCAAGTAGAGACTATTAGATTCATGTGGATTATCAAGTAAGGAGTTAGCAAGTTAGTAGTTAGTAGTAGATGCCATGAGAGAAAAATTAGTTAAGCATGTAAAAGGTTAGAGAGAAAAAATAAGTAGAGATAAAGAGAAATCTTTCATAGAGTGTCACCCTTTATTACAAGAACTCTAACTTTCATCCTAAGAATCACTCTCTTCATTTTTACAAGTGAAATACACCTAGAGGGGGGGGGTGAATAGGTGTAATTGCTAATCTAACAATCCTTTTAAAATTAAGATGGATGAATGATGCAACGATCTCTCAAAACAAGACTAAGAGCCGAATACCCCGTGAGAGGTTCTGAACTCCTTCCTCCCAATTCCCCTTAAATGGGTTAGAGGTGCGCAATGCAACCTTGTTGTATGAGAATTGATCGAACAAGGAATGAATAATATGCAATGATGAAATGCACACAAGATATATCACAAGTATCACAAACTAGAGGCAATAACACAAGGTAAGAAAACTAGATCTCAAGCAAGTAAGTTAAAGCAATAGAGTGCAAGAGAAATTTAAAGCAATATGGACACAAAGTAATCGCAAACACAAGATGTTTGTTTCGAGGTTCGAGCCACCGCTCTACTCCCCGCCTTCACCTCCGTGAAGGGTTTCCACTATCCACCGAGGATGATTACAACGGTCTACCGAAGACCCGAGCACCGAGCTCCACCACTTACAAGAACCTCTACCGAAGAGGTGTCTCCACAAGAACAAGATGAACACAAGTAGCCAAAGTGATCACAACAAGATCACTAAACTTCTTATAAACTCTCACTCTTTTACAACTTCCTTATAGATTGAGTAGGGAATTTTTGTCTCTAAGAAGTGTAGTGAGAAAACTCAGTTGTAGAGATGATTTTTGCTAGGGAACACAACTGAAAACAAGCTCAAGAAAGAATGGAAAATAGAGAGCTTAAAAACTTTTCTTCTCTTTTAAAACTTAGGTATATTTCTTAGTGTTTTGCAAGAGACTCTCCTCCTCTATTTATAGGGAGAGAAATAGGTTAAAAATAATTTATTTTAACCTTATTTGCTCTGGAAAAGATCTGTAAAACCCTGAAAAAGTCTGCCAAAAAAACAGTCTAAAAAACAGATTTCAGAATTGCACAAAAGAGGAAAGAGCCGTTGGGCTTTTGCAGGCCTGGCGGTCGACCGGGCCGGTCGGCCGCCAGCTCTGCTGGCAAAGAGCCGTTGGGCTCGGGTCGACCGGTCGGGTCGACCGTCCTCTAAGAGAAAACACAGTTTTCTTCGGGCGGTCGACCCAGAAAACCCGAGAGCAACTGCTTTCAGTCGGTCGACCCAAGCGGTCGGCCGATAGACCTGCACAAACGTGCACGTCCTGACACGGGCGCCGGTCGACCGTGCCGGTCGGCCGGTCAAGCCAGAAACAGAAAAACAGCAGCAGGACTTGGAATTTTTTGTTGTAAAAATTATTTTGAAGTAAAGAGTATCTAAGTATCATGATGAAAAGAGTATACATGATTTAAAAATGATATATGTCTTTGTAAAACTTGGAGTCATGTATATTCATGAGAAAAAACTTAGAAACAAAAACTTTAAGATTGAAAACTTGTATTTAAAAGTGTGTGTGTGTATCCTAGAGCCAATTTTCCAAACCAACCTTTAACAAACTATTTCTTACATTGGTTCTAAGTACTACAAGTGCTTCAAGAGGGCTTTCCACCATATGATCTTCAAAACTTCATTCTTGAGCCCAATTTGAGTTGACTTGAGTCCAAAACACTTTCCTTTAGGGAAGAAACCTTCTAGTTTAGTTAGAACCCTGAAACACACTTAACCAATAAACAATATTAGTACAAATAACTAACATGTTTTGTAATCATCAAAACACACTAAAAACGGGTGATTGTAACCTTGGGCCAACAATCTCCCCCTTTTGATGATGACAAAACATATACGTTATTTAAACAAAAATGGAAGAAGAGCTTGGAAAGCTCCCCCTCAAATAATGCTATGTATAAAGCATGACAATGAGTAAGATCATAAAGCATTGAAAACACAATAGTTTTGTTGAAAACTAAAATAAACAATAAACAACAAGCAAACTTATACTTTTTCTCCCCCTTTTTGTCATACATCAAAAAGGGTTAAACAAAACAAAAACAAAAGAAATTTTTCTTTAAGAATCCAAAATGCAAACATTCAACTCACCACAAATAAAAGAGAATCTAGCATAATCTAATGGTTTAGTAAAAATATCGGCAAGTTGAAAATCGGTAGAAACATAATCAATATCAATATCACCTTTCTCATAATGATCTCTAAGAAAGTGATACCTAATGTCAATGTGTTTGGTTTTACTATGTTGATTTGCATTCTTTGTCATGTGAATAGTACTAGTATTATCACAAAATATTTTAATATGATCAAAGTGTAAATCATAGTCGAGGAGAGTATGTTTCATCCAAAGAATTTGTGCACAACAAGCTCCGGCTGCAACATACTCCGCCTCGGCGATTGAAAGGGCTACCGAATTTTGCTTTTTGGAAGACCAAGATACAAGACAATTACCTAGGAATTGACATGTTCCACTTGTGCTCTTCCTATCTACCCTACAACCCGCATAGTCGGCATCCGAAAAACTCATCATTGAAAATTGGCCGGTTTTCGGATACCACAAACCCATTTCAATAGTGCCCTTAAGGTATCTAATTATGCGTTTAACTGCAATTATATGAGACTCTTTAGGACAAGATTGAAAATGTGCACAAAGACAAACGGAAAACATAATATCCGGCCTACTAGCCGTCAAATACAATAAACTACCAATCATGCTACGATAAAGCTTAATGTCTACACTTTTACCTTGTTCATCCTTGTCAAGCTTGGTAGTTGTTGCCATGGGAGTTTTGCTCACTTTAGATCCTTCAAGCCCGAACCTTTTGATTAATTCCTTTGTGTACTTGGCTTGATTGATGAAGATCCCATCCTTCCTTTGCTTGATTTGGAGTCCAAGGAAATAGTTGAGTTCACCCATCATAGACATTTCAAATTCTTCCTTCATGCATGATTCAAAAGCTTGGCAAAGAGATTCATTAGTAGAACCAAAAATAATGTCATCAACATAAATTTGCACAATAAGAATATCATTTTCTACATGTTTTGTAAACAATGTTGTATCAATTTTTCCTTTCTTAAAACCATTTGAAATTAAAAATGAAGAAAGTCTTTCATACCAAGCCCTTGGGGCTTGTTTTAAACCATAAAGAGCTTTATCTAATTTAAACACAAAATCCGGATGTGTAGGATCAACAAACCCGGGGGGTTGTTCAACATACACCTCCTCTTCAATAAAACCATTTAGAAAAGCACTTTTAACATCCATTTGAAACAATTTAAAATCTTTATAAGAGGCAAAAGCTAGTGTCATCCGTATGGCTTCAAGCCGTGCTACGGGTGCAAAGGTTTCTTCAAAATCGATTCCTTCGATTTGAGTGTAACCTTGGGCAACTAACCTAGCTTTATTCCTAACAACGTTACCCGATTCATCCAACTTGTTCTTAAAGATCCACTTAGTACCAATTGTTGGTCTATCGTGGGGCCTAGGAACAAGGTGCCAAACTTGGTTGCGCTCAAATTGATTGAGTTCCTCTTGCATGGCTAGCAACCAATATGAATCGGCCTCGGCTTCGAGGACGTTCTTGGGTTCAACATGAGAAATAAATGCATAATGACCACAAAAATCATGAAGTTTAGAGCGAGTGGTTAACCCTTTTGATACTTCACCTATGACGAGGTCCTTGGGATGATGAGGATTGTATCTCCAATCCTTTGGAAGTTGTTGAGTAGGCTCCACTTCAATTGATTGAATTTCATTTCCTTGAGCCTCTCTTACTTTAGCTTCACCTCCTTCATCATCCTTTGGCTTGTCTCCCATAGTAGGTGTATCCTCCAAGGTCACTTTCTCCATGCCTTCATCCAATGCATCTATTTCTACAACATTCTTAACAAACAAGTTAGATTCTTCAAACTTAACATGTATAGATTCCTCAATAGTCAAAGATGATCTATTGAAGATTCTATAAGCCTTACTAGTATTAGAATAACCCACAAAAATTGCCTCATAAGATCTAGCATCAAATTTTCCTAAATTATCTTTTGTATTTAAAACAAAACATTTGCATCCAAAAACCTTGAAATATGAAACATTTGGTTTTCTAGAAAAGTACATTTCAAAAGAAGTTTTTGAAGTATTTTTACACAAGAAAACACGATTTGATATATAGCATGATGTATTAACGGCCTCGGCCCACAAATAATGTGATAGACCATATTCACTTAGCATTGTCCTAGCCATCTCTTGTAAAGTTCGATTTTTCCGTTCAACTACTCCATTTTGTTGTGGAGTTCTAGGACAAGAAAGTTCATGCTTTATTCCATGTTCTTCACAAAAAGTGGTAAAGGGTAGGTTAATGAATTCACCTCCTCTATCACTTCTTCTCCTTAAAATTGAAACATCTTTTTCTTTTTCAACTCTTTTCTTAAAAGATTGGAAATATGAAAATGCTTGATTTTTGTGTTCAAGAAAGAAAACCCAAGTAAACCGTGAAAAGTCATCAACCAAAACAAATGCAAATCTATTCCCACTTAGACTTTTGGTTTGTGTAGGGCCAAATAGATCCATATGGATTAGCTCCAAAGGACGTGATGTCATGATATCCTTAATTGACTTGAAAGAAGACTTAGTTTGTTTCCCAAATTGACATGCGTCACAAACTCGGTCCTTTTCAAAATTCAAACAAGGAATACCTTTCACCATTTCCTTTGTGTTTAACCTAGATATATGGTCAAATGAAATATGGCCTAATCTTCTATGCCACAACCAAGAGTCGTCATCGAGGGCTTTTAAACAAGTAATATTACAAGACATATTAGACATATCTATCATATAAACATTACTTTCACGAAAACCGAAAAACACACAAGTATTAGAAATTCTATCAATTACTTTACAAACTACATTATCAAAAACAACATCAAAGCTTTTATCACAAAGTTGACTAACACTCAAGAGGTTATGCTTGAGGCCATCAACTAAAACTACATTCTCAATTAAAGGGGATGTGCCGAGTTTTACATTACCAATACCGATGATTTTACCCTTGGCATCATCTCCGAAGGTGACGGTGCCACCTTCATGGTATCTTGATAAGGTTGCAAAGTTGTTGATGTCCCAAGTCATGTGCCTTGAGCAACCACTATCAAGATACCACAATCCTCTACGTCGTTGGGACTTGGAAGATACCTACATCATTTAACAAATTCATTGACTTTGGTACCCAAATTTTCTTGGGTCCTTGAAAGATAGTGTTTCGAACCCAAACATTATGACATGATGCACTTAGTCTATCATAGCAAAAATTAGCTAAGTGCCCTTTCCGCCCACAATGTGAACATGAGTACACTCTACCATACATGAATGCATGATGTGTGTGTGAAGTGTGAGTATGTTTTGGGGGTTTGCCACGATGTAAAGGTTGTGTAGTATGAACATGAGCATGAGCACGGTAAACATTTTTCTTAGGGGCTTGTTTCTTAGGAAACATGGCCTCTATCTTCTTCTTGTCAAACTCACAATTTTTCAAAACAATTCCTAATGAGTCTATTCTTTCTTTAAGCATGGTAATCTCATTAGAATTAATTAGTGGGGACTTGCCTTTACAAGAAATCTTATATTTGTCAAAATCTTTTTGGGTGGAAACAAGAGTGGAAAGTAATTCATCTTTTTCTTTAGAAAGAGTAAAAACTTGATGATTAAGAGATTCATTTTCCTTTTTCATTTTTAAATACTTTTTCTTAAGAAAATCATAGTTATGTGATAGTTCTACAAATGCTTCTCCTAATTCATCCATGGAAAGTTCATCATTAAGAGAAGTGGAAGGGTTTACCTTACTTGTGCTTTCATTTGCCATGAAGCACATGTTGGCGGTATCAATCTCCTCCTCGGATTCGCTCTCGGAATCCCATGTAGCTTTCATTGCCTTCTTCTTGTAGGGTTTCTTTGAGGTGGAGGGCTTTACTTTATCCGGGCACTCCGCAACAATGTGTCCCGGTCTTTGGCAATTGAAGCAAATAATCTTTCTTTCTTCTTTGCCTCCTTGCCATCTCCTTCTTCCTTGGAATTTAGCCTTGTTATACATCCTCCGGACGTTCTTTACAAGAAGTGAGAGCTCTTCGTCATCTTCTTCTTCATCGTCTTCGTCGGAGTGTGTGGATTGACTTTTGAAGGCTATAGTTTTCTTCTTGGAAGGAGCCATGTCCTCCCTTGCTTTTCTCTCCATCTCATGGGTTTTGAGGTTCCCAATGAGACCTATTAGCTCCATCTCCTCCTTGTCATTGAGTTCCTTCAAGGTGGTTGCTTTGACTTCCCATGAAGGAGGAAGGGCCCGAATGATCTTTCTAACTCTTTGGTCATTGTCAATACCATCACCTAGAGAAGAAAGTCCATTAGTAATCTTAGTAAATTTTGTAACCATATCATCTATGGTTTCATTTTCTTGCATGCAAAAGTTTTCATATTGGGACCGAAGAAGGTCTATCTTAGCCCTCTTTACTTGTGAAGTCCCTTCATGTGTAACTAGCAAATGTGTCCAAATTTCATATGCGGACTTGCAATGAATAACTCTAGCTATATCATCATCATTAAGGGCTTGAAGGAGTGCATAATGAGCCCTAGCATTGGCATCAAATTCCTTAGTCTCAATTTCGGACCAAGTGGATTCATCACCGGGGGGTGCACTAAAGGGTTTGGTCACGGCCTTTGCAACTCGACTTCCTAGAGATTGCAAGAAAACGGTCATCTTAACCTTCCATATGGGAAAGTTAAGTCCATCAAACTTAGGAGGGGTTTTAATTCCATCGGCCATTTTTACTAAGTGAGAATGAATGCAATGATTAGCAATATTAGGATCTCTCTAAGGTTGTTAAGCCAAAAGCCTAGAGTCCAAGCTCTGATACCAATTGAAAAACACCTAGAGGGGGGGTGAATAGGCGTAATTGCTAATCTAACAATCCTTTTAAAATTAAGATGGATGAATGATGCAACGATCTCTCAAAACAAGACTAAGAGCCGAATACCCCGTGAGAGGTTCTGAACTCCTTCCTCCCAATTCCCCTTAAATGGGTTAGAGGTGCGCAATGCAACCTTGTTGTATGAGAATTGATCGAACAAGGAATGAATAATATGCAATGATGAAATGCACACAAGATATATCACAAGTATCACAAACTAGAGGCAATAACACAAGGTAAGAAACTAGATCTCAAGCAAGTAAGTTAAAGTAATAGAGTGCAAGAGAAATTTAAAGCAATATGGACACAAAGCAATCGCAAACACAAGATGTTTGTTTCGAGGTTCGAGCCACCGCTCTACTCCCCGCCTTCACCTCCGTGAAGGGTTTCCACTATCCACCGAGGACGATTACAACGGTCTACCGAAGACCCGAGCACCGAGCTCCACCACTTACAAGAACCTCTACCGAAGAGGTGTCTCCACAAGAACAAGATGAACACAAGTAGCCAAAGTGATCACAACAAGATCACTAAACTTCTTACAAACTCTCACTCTTTTACAACTTCCTTATAGATTGAGTAGGGAATTTTTGTCTCTAAGAAGTGTAGTGAGAAAACTCAGTTGTAGAGATGATTTTTTCTAGGGAACACAACTGAAAACAAGCTCAAGAAAGAATGGAAAATAGAGAGCTTAAAAACTTTTCTTCTCTTTTAAAACTTAGGTATATTTCTTAGTGTTTTGCAAGAGACTCTCCTCCTCTATTTATAGGGAGAGAAATAGGTTAAAAACAATTTATTTTAACCTTATTTGCTCTGGAAAAGATCTGTAAAACCCTGAAAAAGTCTGCCAAAAAAACAGTCTAAAAAACAGATTTCAGAATTGCACAAAAGAGGAAAGAGCCGTTGGGGTTTTGCAGGCCTGGCGGTCGACCGGGCCGGTCGGCCGCCAGCTCTGCTGGCAAAGAGCCGTTGGGCTCGGGACCGGTCGGATCCACCGTCCTCTAAGAGAAAACACAGTTTTCTTCGGGCGGTCGACCGGGCGGTCGACCCAGAAAACCCGAGAGCAACTGCTTTCAGTCGGTCGACCCGAGCGGTCGGCCGACAGATGTGCACAAACGTGCACGTCCTGACACGGGCGCCGGTCGACCGTGCCGGTCGGCCGGTCAAGCCAGAAACAGAAAAACAGCAGCAGGACTTGGAATTTTTTGTTGTAAAAATTATTTTGAAGTAAAGAGTATCTAAGTATCATGATGAAAAGAGTATACATGATTTAAAAATGATATATGTCTTTGTAAAACTTGGAGTCATGTATATTCATGAGAAAAAACTTAGAAACAAAAACTTTAAGATTGAAAACTTGTATTTAAAAGTGTGTGTGTGTATCCTAGAGCCAATTTTCCAAACTCAACCTTTAACAAACTATTTCTTACATTGGTTCTAAGTACTACAAGTGCTTCAAGAGGGCTTTCCACCATATGATCTTCAAAACTTGATTCTTGAGCCCAATTTGAGTTGACTTGAGTCCAAAACACTTTCCTTTAGGGAAGAAACCTTCTAGTTTAGTTAGAACCCTGAAACACACTTAACCAATAAACAATATTAGTACAAATAACTAACATGTTTTGTAATCATCAAAACACACTAAAAACGGGTGATTGTAACCTTGGGCCAACAACAAGATCTAAAAGAAATGAAAAATATAAAAGAAGAAGAAGAATAACTAATATACACTAAAGAGAAAAAAAACTACCCTAAAATATCTTCCTCCCCTATATTCTCCTCAATCAGGGCAATATATATAGCAACTGGGGCCTCTGGGGGTCAAGACGAGGCCACAGGTTGAAAATTATCACGTGGCTCCGTTGTACTGCTGCGGTTCGCCACAATAGGGCGCCACACGCACAGTGCCAAAGTGTGTAGCTTTCTGCTGTACACTAGTCCTTGTACAGCCTTTTGGTTTCTTGATATCTTCTCTCAGATTTAACAGATTTGGCTTCCAAAGTCAACGATTATATCTAGGCACTAAAAATCACCAAATAAATTGGATTTTTGGGCTTCTTCTTCATTTCATGCAATGGACCTAGAAACGTACAAGAAAGCTATTATTAACAAAATTTTATTCAGAATAATTATGAAGATGTGGTATGAAATATGCATATTTAGAGACTAATCAATAACATCTAGTCAATGGAGGACTGATGGGTCCTATAACATTGATTCTCCATGCTTCAAACAGCCATGAAGCGATTGTCGTTGGAGCAACTCCCAGAGTTGGTGTATGAAATCGACATGGATTTGATAAGCCTTACACCTCTTGCATATTGCACCGCTTCGGTAATTATTATCTGC
This sequence comes from Agave tequilana, assembly GCA_038442645.1. NCBI lineage: Eukaryota > Viridiplantae > Streptophyta > Magnoliopsida > Asparagales > Asparagaceae > Agave > Agave tequilana. The sequence continues at coordinate 746,788 of JAVJIF010000359.1, read as the reverse complement.
CAATAATAGCCAAGCCTGTGCAGTCGATCCTTGAGCTTCGGACCTGGATGATGGGCACCGCATATGCCATCATGATCTTCTTTGAGTACTTTCTGAACTTCTGTGCTAGATAGGCAACTGAGAAGCATAATGTTATATGATCGATGATAGAGTGCCTTTACCACTGAATCATGATAAAAATGAGGAGATCTTCATCAAATTGAAGCCGCCTCTTTGGGATCATAGGGTAACATGCCATGCAAGGCATAGTTGATGATAGGAAATTGCTGGTATCTAGGTTTGAAGTTGGTTGAAGTCATATGAACTTTGTTGACTTCTAGACCATACTTGGACAAAAGAGGAGACGAGTAGCCACTGTAAGTTGATAGGTGGTGTCGGCTAGCAAGGCCAATGTAGTTGCAAGTGCAGTTAGAGCATCTGCCCTCGTATTCTGGAGGCCAGATATATGGCTAATGTAAAAGTCGTCAAATATGTTAGCCAATTTAATGGCTGCCTGGTGATAAGTGTTGGTCCCGAGATGATGCCAATTATAGGATCTAAGATATACGTCAACACTCAAACAAAGATATTAGCGTTTAAATATAAAGTACTTGCAGTAAAGGAAAATAAATCACAGAAAAGATAACAAATGCAAACACAAGTGATTTATCCTGGTTCGCTCCTTGTGACCTACATCCAGTACCCAAGCCACCCGCTTGAGATTTTCCTTTATCCTTTAACTTTGTGCACCCAAAATCAACACCTTGCACACCACTTGGCAAATCCCCTTTCCCAAATGTGTACAACTCTTCTTACAACCAAGAAGACCACAACACCTTGTACAAACTTTCTTCAACCCGAAGACGCTCTTGTACAATGCTCTTCTTTGAGTGATTACAATTGATCCTATAAGCCTTGAATCTATATGTGATCATGGATAAGGGCTCTTATAGGTGGACTCTCAGAAATCTTCACTATAGAGTAGGAATTTGAATGAAAAACTGAAAATGGAAGCAAGTTTTCAGAAAATAGATTTTTGAATAGAGTTTTTGGGCAGAAAACTTGTATCTTGAATTGGTGTTTTTAGCCTAGGATAACATACCTATTTATAGCTAAAATCTATAGTCAGTTAGGGTCAGATAGGGTAGTTATCAGGACAAATTTGAATATTAAAACGTTAGATAAAATATCAGAAAACAGAAACTGTCCAACAGTCAGAAACTGCCATTAGTCGACTAGGGGTTGGGGGTTAGTCGACTAGGGTATGCAATTTATACTAGGATAGTCGACTAGTATAGGAACCAAGTCGACTAGGTCAAGATTGAAACACCCAAGTTTTTGGAAACTGAAACTAGTCGACCAGAACAATATGATTAGTCGACTAAGTTATGTATTAGTCGATTATAAGGACTGTCAAGTCGACTAATAGTGCATGCAAGTCAGAAACAGAAAGTTGGTATGCAGCTTGAGGCAAACTAAATCGACTATAGTTAAAGAGTTAGTCAACTATAGTTGTTATTAGTCTACTAATCAAGTCTATAAGTTGACTAATATGACTAAGATGTGTGTGTGTGTATTCAAGGCTTTTAACATTCTATTAAATATTACAAAACTTATCCATAGCCACTCTCTTTGGGAAGTCTTAAGCATGTAGAACTCTTGAATAGGCTTTGAGATAGAGCTCCAATGATATGTCTTTACAAATATATCATCAAAAACAAGTTCTAATATTCTTCCCCTTTTTGATGATAACACTTTGTGTGCACAAATACTCCCCCTGTAGAGAATATGTTATATGTTCTCCCCCTACAAAAAAAAGGTTATAATAGATATAGAAAAACATGTGTTCTCCCCCTGTAATAAATATATCATAACAAATATATATATGATAAATATTTGAAATATTTTTCTTTATCAACCTTTTTATATGATACCTGAAAGATAAACATTAGAATGATACCAATCATTATAAGATCAAAGCATTAACCTTTAGGAGATCAAACCGAATTTGAGTTTGGTTTCTATCGTTAGTATATACATAATTGCATGAATTACATATATCATGTATGTATGATGCAATATAAGTATTTTTATCAACAATGCTTAAGTTTTTAGGAATCCATATGAACTTGTTCTTAATTCTTTTTGAAATAATATCAGTATTTCTTTTCACAAAAGAATTATATGGATTACTAACATATGTAAATTTTTCAAAAAATTCAAGATCATAATGATTATGTGACATCTTTTGATATGATAACAAATCATTCAACTTTTCTTTTCCTTGATTAAATTTAGTCACATTTTTCAAAATCTCGTCATACTTCATTTTGAAAATTGACATGTTTTTATCTAAAACAGAAATTCTTTCATTTGAAGACATAATTTCTCTTTTCAATAAAACATTATTTTTTAATAAATTCTCATTATCTTTTTTTAATGATGATATTACTTTTTCAAAATCATCTTTTTGAGAATTTATAGAAGAAATATGAAAAGCATAACAAGAATTTCCTTTGATAAGTTTTTCATTTTCTTTTGACAAAACTTTATTCTTTATCTTTTCATTCTTAAGATCATTGTATAATTCATGAAATGCATCAAAAAATTTAGTATATTGTATCTCATCTTCTTCTAGTGCCATGTAACAGATGTTGGCATGTTCAGTGGCTTCTTCTTTGTCAGAGGAAGAGGAATCACTATTTTCCCATGAAGCTTGGTGGTCTTTCTTCTTTCTGAACTTTTTGCTCTTGAATTTACCTTTGTTTTTGAGCAATGAGAAATCCTTCCTCATATGACCTGTTTTATTACAATTAAAACATTTAAACTTACCTTGCTTCAAGAATTTTCTGAATTTTCTTGAAAGTATTGCCATCTCCTCTTCATCATTATCTGAATTGTCCGTGTCTGAGGATGCATGGAAGGCAAGTTCTTTCTTCTTTGAGAGAGATTGCTGTTCATCCTTCTTTTTGTCTTCGAGTTGCACTTCATATGCCATTAGATTACCAATAAGGTTTTCTAATGACATTGTTGAGATATCATTCGCTTCTTCTATTGCAGTTATCTTCTTCTCCCAATCTGATGTGAGTGCACGAAGGATCTTGTGAACTTTCGACTTGGGTGTATTCCTTTCCAAGAGATGCTAAGGAATTTGTTATGTCGGTGAACCTTGTAACCATTTCTGAGATGGTTTCATTCTCCTTCATTTTGAAAAGTTCGAACCTGTGGATAAGAATAGAAATTTTAGATTCTTTAACCTTATTTGTACCTTCATGTGTTACCTGTAGAGTGTGCCATATTTGATTTACAGAAGTGACTATTGACACACGATTGAATTCTTCTTTGGTTAAGGCACAGAATAAAGCATTCATTGCTTTGGCATCAAGGTTCGCATTCTTCTTTTGATCATCACTCCAAGCGGTGTAGTTGGTTGTTGGTTTGGTGTACGGTGCTTCTACTATATTCTATAGTTCGTAGTTGAGAGATTGTAAGTAGATCTTCATTCTACACTTCCAGTAGTTGTAGTTCGATCCATCGAATAGCGGTGGACTTTGTGCAGAATGTCCTTCTTTGAATTGTGATGAAGGAAACTCCGTTGCCATCCTTGTATGTTGTTGACTGGGTATGCAGGGCTCTGATACCAATTGTTGGTCCCGAGATCATGCCAATTGTAGGATCTAAGATATACGTTAACACTCAAAAAAATATTAAAGTTTAAATATAAAGTACTTGCAGTAAAGGAAAATAAATCACAAAAAAGATAACAAACGCAAACACAAGTGATTTATCCTGGTTCGGTCCTTATGACCTACATCCAGTCCCCAAACCACCCGCTTGAGATTTTCCTTTATCCTTTGACTTTGTACACCCAAAATCAACACCTTGTACACCACTTGACAAATCCCTTTGCCAAATATGTACAACTCTTCTTACAACCAAGAAGACCACAATACCTTATACAAACTCTCTTCAACCCGAAGATGCTCTTATACAATGCTCCTCTTTGAGTGATTATAAATGATCCTATAAGCCTTGAATCTGTATGTGATCGTGGACAAGGGTTCTTATAGGTGGACTCTCAGAAATTTTCACTATAGAGTAGGAATTGGAATGAAGAACTGAAAGTGGGGACAAGTTTTCAGAAAACAGATTTTTGAACAAAGTTTTTGGGTAGAAAACTTATATCTTGAATTGGTGTTTTTAGCCTAGGACAACATACCTATTTATAGCTGAAATTTATAGTCAGTTAGGGTCAGATAGGGTAGTTATCTGGACAAATTTGAATATTGAAACGTTAGATAAAACACCAGAAAACAGAAACTGTCTAAAAGTCAGAAACTGCCATTAGTCGACTAGGGGTTAGGGGTTAGTCGACTAGGGTAGGCAATTTAGACTGGGTTAGTCGACTAGTATAGGCTCCAAGTTGACTAGGTCAAGATTGAAACACAGGACAAGTTTCTGAAAACTGAAAGTAGTCGACCAGAACAATATGATTAGTCGACTAAGTCATGTATTAGTCGACTATAAGGACTGTCAAGTCGACTAATAGTGCATGCAAGTCAGAAACAGAAAGTTGGTATGCATCTTGAGACAAACTAAGTCGACTATAGTTAAAGGGTTAGTCGATTATAGTTGTTATTAGTCGACTAGTCAAGTCTATAAGTCGACTAATATGACTAAGATGTGTGTGTGTGTGTGTATTTAAGGCTTTTAACATTCTATTAAATATTACAAAACACATCCATATACACTCTCTTTGGGAAGTCTTGAGAATGTAGAACTCTTGAATAGGCTTTGAGATAGAGCTCCAATGATATGTCTTCACAAATGTATCATCAAAAGCAAGTTTCAACAATAAGATACTAGGTCTTCATGATGAACCTCAATTCTCTTTTGATTTGATTGATGATCAATTTGGAGTCATCGTAGGCTTCAAAGTATTGCATCCCAATTTGTTGAGCAAGTTGGAGGCCAATGAGCAGAGTATTGTACTTAGCTACATTATTGAAGCAGGGTTCCATTAATGAGAGGCATGAAGGAGAACATGGTTACACGGTTAAAAAAACACCACCCCCACTCCAGCAACTATATTGCCTTTAGGGCCCTTCCTTGACGCGTCGTCAAAGAATATTTGCCAAACTTTGTCTTCTGAGGTCATGTTGGCTTCGATGACCTCGTCTAGAATATCTTCGTGCAGCTTCAAAGTTTCTGGAACTGGGGAGCTGTCAGAAAGTCTGCAAGAGTTTGACCCTTAGTCACTTTCTGGGGTACAAAGGTCGTGTCATATTGAGACAACAATTTGGCCCTATTGACCCATCTAGAGTTTAAAGATCCTGGCTTTGTCATGAGGATCCTTAAAGGATTCACTCTAGCAATGACATGAATAGTCTGGCTAACCAAATAATACCGCGTCTTCTGGATGGCGAAGACAAGGGCTAGGCATTCTTTTTCATTAGGATTGTAATGACATTCAACCCCGATCAAAGTTTGGTTTAGGTAGTAGATGGCTTGCTCGAAGCCTTTATCATTTTTTTGCACAAGCATAGCTCCCAAAGAATTATCATAACTTTTATATAAAGTAAGAATGATTTTCTAAAAATGGGAGCTACCAAGACCAGAGGCTTAGTGAGGTATTCTTTGATATTCTCAAAAGCCTTTTGATAAGCATCATCCCAGACAAAGGAGACACCCTTCTTTATTAACCTTGTGAAAGGTTGACATTGACCGAGAGATTTGCAATTAACCTTCGGATGTAGGTGGATCTGTCTTGTATGCTTTAAGCTCTTTAAGAACCTTTGGAGGCTGTATATTCTGGATAACATTGATCTTGTCGGGGTCCAGGTAAATCCCTTTGGATGTAACAATGAAGGAATTTACCACTTGACACTCTCAAGAATGACTTTGTCGGGTTTATTTTCAATTGATTAGCCCGCATGATGCCAAATACTATTCTTAGGTCATGAAAGTGGTTACTTTTGCTGCGACTCTTGACTTTTTGTTGCGAGTCTTAACTGGAATGTCGTCAACATAGCATTCCACTGTCTGCCATAGATGATCGGAAAAATTGTGCTTATCGCACATTGGTAGGTAGCATCGGCATTCTTCAAGCTGAATGGCATTACTGTGTAGAAGTACACTCCCAACGGTGTTCAGAATGACGTATGCTTCCCGTCATCCGAGTACATCTTGATTTAGTTCTACCCTGAAAACTCATCCATAAAAGATATTCTTTTGAAGCCGCATGTGTTGTCAATCATGACCAATAATGGGCAACAGAAATTTATTCTTAGGATATGCTGTGTTAAGATCCTGAAAGTCAATGCAAAGTCTGATCACTCCATTCTTTTTAAGTACAGATACAATATTAGTAACTCAGTCTGGGTCCTGTTCCTATCGAATGAAGCCACATTCGTTGAATTTTTGAACTTCGGTTTCAATAGCTTGCATGAGTCGGGGCGAATCTGTTGTTGCTATTGCTTAACTGTCATGGCATCCGGCTAGACATTGAGATGATACATAGCCACCTGAGGGTCAAGGTTAGGCATGTCTTCATAGCTCCATGCAAAGACTTCTATATACTCTCGTATAAGAGATAGGTCTCATTTTCATCCGGAGATATACTTTCGCTTATAGGGATAAGCTTTGGATTAGCTTGGTCGCCTACTAATTGTACACGTACATTGCATATTTAGTCTCACATGTATCACATTTTCACATTTATTTTGTAATATAATCTGCTATTTAATTCATTTTAATGTTTAATGGTATGCAGGGTAATTAATGGCGAAAGAGGAGAAATGGTGAAATGCCCAGATCCCGTGGGTACGGAGACGTTACTGTGATGTATATACGTAGGTCAAAAATACCCTCACATATATACGCTAAGTATCAGTACAGGTAAGAATCAGAGTTCAAAAATATGTGGTGCATTATACATTCTAATATATAAGTACATGTACAAAGTTATCATAAGATGTGACACAATATTATAAGAATATTGCATCACCGGTAGGCGCAATTATGGGAATACAAAGAGATATATAAGTATGTACAATACAAAAGCGCTCACGAGCAACAAAAGGAAAACTCGAGAGCCGAGTAGGGGGCCTGAAGGGATTGAGCCTCAGACGATCTGCTGATGATCCACACTACAGCTGCGCATCTCTTATCAGCTACTGGGAGAATCCACAAGCCCAAGCTCTTGGATCTGGACATGAGGATACAGGGGAGTCAGAAACTCCCTAACGAGTGGCGTGGTGAATGCCATGTGGCGTGCAGGGACAAGCACACATGTATCGATAAATTCAAATCTAAAGAACATGTATTGAAAATCGTGTCATGAGCACAGGCAAATAGAATCAGGCAGAGAGATAGTAAGTGATATCAAGTAGGGAATATGCCTAGTATAATATGATAAGAACAAGAGACCAAAGAGATATAACACAAGTGGTAAGCCAAGATGAATACATATTTAATATAATAATAATAAAAAAACTAGAAATCCAAAATAAAAACTGATGAAATCAAATACGGCAAAATCAGCGGTACCAACCCAGTTTATAGCTTCATGAGATAAGTACATCGAAGGAATAATCCAAATAAGGAAACCCTCATCTATATACCATATATTTCACGTCATCGTAAGCTAAGTCCATAAGACCCGAATTGTAAAACACACAACGAATTATTAATTGGCATCTTTTATTATTATTATTACTTGTCTTACTCAAATGTCTAGGTATGTGGACTACCGTCCCAGCACACATATATCCACATCTAAGTAAAATAAGATTGTTATTAGAAACTAATGATGAGATCCATAAATTATATTTACAATGGGTTCCGTGCCTATCCAGAACAACGACCCAATAACCTGACATTTAGCCAGGCCCGTGCCGCTAAGCACTCAAGATGGATAGATTACAATAGTCGGGCTGTAAGAACCCAAAGGCCCATCACTCTAGTTTTGATGATGATTAACTCATGTAATTATAGTTTACTAATGATCTTATTCTTATTTATTTTCAGTTATCTATCAAGATCTTAGTAGGTGTGTAGCTTCAACAAAGGTGTTTTTAGAGCTTACACATGTTGATTCAAGACCTTGCACATCAAGATCGCATCTAGTAAGAAGACATCAGTTTGTATTGTTTAGATCTTATGTAAGATAGATAGTGTTGATATGCTCAAGTTCACACACACAAGTTTCTATATGTTTGGTTTTCATTTAACCGGTTTTGGATTTCATATCAAAAACATAGATATAATATCTTTCATGTGTATTGAATTTTATCCATACACTCTATGATTCAAAAGAGTTTCAATATCTTATTTTTGTGTATATACGTGTTTTGGAGAAAATGGTATTTCATTTCAAAATACAAGTTTTGGAAAATACGGTTTTCGATTTTAAGCTTAACTTCTAAATCACAAAAATGATTCAAAATGTTTGTAATATGTGTTGAATTTTGGTCACACATATTTGTTCTTCAAAGAACTTATAAGAACTTATTTTTGTGAAATTAATGTGATTTTATGGGATTTTAATTGAATCAAAAAGACCAGTTTCATGTCCTTTATCCTTGACTGTTTTGTGCTAGCGGTCGACCGGGCCAGTTGACCGATGTGCACAAACATGTGCACGTAGCCAGCCTCTTAGGCCGGTCGGTCGACCGACTGAATTCCCTTACTCTCGAGTAAGGGCGGTCGACCGAGCAGTCGACCGGAGGTAGGCAACGGTCAAGTATTTGACCGTTGGCCGGTCGACTAGCCGGTCAACCGGAAGGTCAAGTCTGACCATATTTGGCTACCAACAGCTGTATTTTTAAAGCCTATAAAAAGGGTTTCCTTGGACTATTTTCAACAACAATTTTGAGAGCTTTTATTTTCCATCTTACAAGTGTTTTTGTAGCAATTCAAAAGAAGTTTTTGAGCAAAAAGTTTGATCTTTTTATTTGTGTTTTAAGGGTTGGAAATAAAACAAAAAGAGATTTTGGGAATTTGATTTTTGGTTTATCTTCTTCATCTATATCTATTGTTTCTTTCTTTGAGATTTTATCTTCCAAGCTCCTTGGTTTTTCTTACAACTTGAGCTATTATATCTATCTTATCATTAGGATCTTTTTGTTGGTGAGAAAAAGTGTTTGTGATCCATTGAGATCACCAAGAGTGATTTGTGGTCCTTGAGATCACCAAATTGTAAATCTTACCTTTGTTTTGGTTGGTTATTATCCTTCTTGTGGAGAGGTGATAGTTTTGTTGGCTTTGTGCCTATACCTCTTGTGGAGAGATGATAGTTGTTTTGGCATTGGTGCCTTCCCTCTTGTGTAGAGGTGGTTGTTGTTAGAGAAAGGAGTTGTGTTCTCCTTGTATTGTATTAACCAAATCCTCGTGGAGGTTCCCTGTGTGGGAAGTCCTTTGTGGACGCATTAGTGAAAATCCTTCTGTGTGAAGGCCGGGACGTAGAGCGGTGGCTCGAACCTTGAAACACATCTTGGTGTTTGTGATTGATCCACTTTCTCTAAACTCTCTCTCTTTTATATTTAGCATTTATCATATTGCACATATCATATATATATATATATATATATATATATATATATATATATATATATATATATATATATATATATATATATATATATATATATATATATATATATATATATATATATATATATATATATATATATGCATGGTGTTGATTGTGTCATCATATTTGTGTTAAACCAAGAGAGCTTCACATAGCGCCTCAACTCTTATCTAAGAGAAATCTAAAGGAGATAGTTCAGAGCCCTTCACGGAAATTTTGCTACACTCTTTGGTTACACATAGTGTGTTGCTTTAGATTTGAATTCCGCATCATTTCGTTTTAGATTACATTGAATTTTTAATAGATTAGCCTTACACCTATTCACCCCCCTCTAGGTGTAATTTCAATTGGTATCAGAGTAAGGTCTCTAGTTTTTGGCTTAACATCTTTAAAGAGATCCTAATTTGCTAATCATTCTACTAATCTCTTCATTCATCCACTAGTAAAGATGGCCGATAATATTAGGACCCCTCCCAAGTTTGATGGCCTAGGATGATCGTATTTTTGCAATCCCTAGGAAGCTGGGTTACAAAGGCGGTGACCAAACCCTATAGTGCACCTACCGGTGAGGAGGACACTTGGTCCGATCTTGCCTCCAAGGAATATGATGCTAATTCAAAGGCTCAAAATGCCTTATTTTCAGCATTGAATGAAGATGACACTACACGGGTTATTCATTGAAAATCCGCTTATGAGATTTGGTAACACTTATTGGTCACTCATGAGAACATCACAAGTCAAGAGAGCTAAAATTGATCTCCTGCGTTCCCAATATAAAAGCTTTAAAATGCATTAAATGAGTCTATTGATGATATGATTACGAAGTTTACTAAAATAAGTAATGGTCTTGCTTCTCTAGGTGATGAAATTAATAATGATCAAAAGGTCTGAAAGGTCATTCGCGCACTTCCACCATCTTGGGAAGTCAAAGCTACCACATTAAAGGAGTTGAACGATAAAGATGAGATGGAGCTCATTGGTCTTATCGGTAACCTTAAGACCCATGAGATGGAGAAAAAGGCAAGAGAAGAAATGGCGCCACAAAAGAAAACGACTATCGCTTTCAAGTCTACTCCCGCCATCTCGATGATGAAGAAGGAGAACAAGAAGATGATGAGCTCCTCGTAAGAAATGTAATAAGAATATACAACAAGGAAAAATACAACCACAGGAGACGACGACAAGGAAAGGAGGAAAAGAAAATCATTTACTTCAACTGTTGAAAACCCGGACATATCATGGCTGAATGTCCAGATTTCAGAAACAAGATATCTTCTTCTATCAAGCAAAAGAAGCCATTTATGAAGAAAGCTCTCAAAGCCACTTGGGATTCAGAAAATGAATCCAAAGAGGAGGTGGACACTACAAACGTCTGTTTTATGGCAAACACACTCAAGGTAAATTCTGAACCATCTTTTGATGATAGTGGAGTAACTCAAGATGATTTATTAAATGCTTTATAGAACATTCAAATAGTTATGATTCTTCAAAGAAAAATTGTCTAACAATGAAAAAGGAAATGAAGTTCTTCAAAACAAAGTTATTATTCTTTCCAAAAAAAAGATGATTTGTCTTCCACTGTTTTATCAACCCAAAGGGATTTTGATACATACAAGGTTTCATGTAAAGCTAAGTTTTTCAAGATTGATGAAAATGAAATTTCTATCTTAAAAACTAAAATCAACAATTTGGGAAATGTTTTAAAGAAATGTGAGTTTAACAAAGCCAAATTAGAAGACATGTTTTCAAAGAAAAATGCTTCAAAGAAACATATTCATACTACGCATGCTCACACTTCTAAAACACACACCAAGCATGTTCATACACCACATGTTCACTATGCTCATAAATCATATGTTCATCATGCACATCATGCTTTCAAGTATGGGAGATTTTATAAATGTACTTATTGTGACCGAAATGGTCATCTTGCTAAATTTTATTATGATCGTATAAATGATACTAATAATCATGTTTGGGTTCAAAGTACTAACTTCGTAGGACTCAAGAAAATATGGGTAACAAAGTCAACAACTTCATTGTTTGGTATAGGTACACACCAAGGCTCCAAGACGTAGGGAGTGGTGGTACCTTGATAGTGGTTGCTCAAGACACATGACATGGGACATCAACAATTTGGCTACCTTATCAAGGTACGTTGAAGGTGGCACCGTAACCTTCGGAGATGATTCCAAGGGCGGTTAATGGGCGACCATGTCTTGTATGCTCAAATTGAGAATCTTTTAAACATGTGCATGAATAGGGTGATAGTTATGAGTTATACACATGATCTTCATGAAAATTCTACTTTTGTATACTCATATGTGTTTTCTATATATGTATACTACAAATGTCAAGTAATATCAATTTCAATTGGTATTTCCATTTTCATTCATATATATGCTTTTATTATGCCAATATATTTCAATTGGTATCAAAATTTTTAAGTATGAGATATACATGATTTTTAAAACGAAAATTCATTTTGTATACTCATGATTTTTTTTTGCTAAACTTAATTTAGTTTATAAGGTCAATTAGTTTTTCAGTTGGTATCTTATTCAAGCCTATACATTATTTTCATTAGTATTTCATAAAGGGGGAGAAAATTCTTGTTTTTAAATCGATTTTGTGTATTAGTTGAGTTTTCAATTGGTATCAATCTTCACTTTCAAATTGATATCTTACTCCCATTCTTTATGATGAAAAGTACTTTATTTTAGTATATGCTAACATTTTCAAAATTGGCATCAATGATCTTAAATTGGTATTATTCTCTATTTGGTATTCTTATTGCAAAATAATTTTAGGATTTATTAAAAAATTTGGTTGTATTTCAATTGGTATCAATACTTTTTAATTGGTATCAATATTTTTGTCAAAATTTTTTAATTGGTATCAATAATTTTCAATTGGTACCACTATGTTTATCAAAATTTTTAAATTGGTATCAAAAATTGTTTTGTTGCCTAAAGAAAAGATTCGAATGTTTTGGTTTTACGTCTTATCGAATTTTTTTATATATGACAATTGATTGTTTTTACTTCACCCCTTTTATTATGAATTGACAAAAAGGGGAAGAGAATTTTGAGTTTATATATGCATGTTTATATCCATATTTATACATATACATTTGTGTTTCCCTTATGAACTTCATTGAATATCCTTACATTTGTGTTTCCCTAATGAACTTCATTGAATATCCTTATTGTTTATGCTATGCATGAGTTAAGGAGGAGCTTCTATGAAGCTTAACTATAATCCATGCATATATAACTCTATAAGTTTTATCATTACCAAAAAGGGGAGATAAAAATTTTGAGTTTATATATGCATGTTTATATCCATGTTTATGCATATACATTTGTGTTTCCCTTATGAACTTCATTGAATATTCTTACATTTGTGTTTCCCTTATGAACTTCATTGAATATCCTTATTGTTTATGCTATGCATGAGTTAAGGGGGAGCTTCTATGAAGCTTAACTATAATCCATGCATATATAACTCCATGAGTTTTATCATCATCAAAAAGGGGGAGATAAGAATTTTGAGTTATATATGCATGTTTATATCCATGTTTATGCATATACATTTGTGTTTCCCTTATAAACTTCATTGAATATCCTTACATTTGTGTTTCCCTTATGAACTTCATTGAATATCCTTATTGTTTATGCTATGCATGAGTTAAGGGGGAGCTTCTATGAAGCTTAACTTTAATCCATGCATATATAACTCTATGAGTTTTGTCATCATCAAAAGGGGGGAGATTGTTTGCCCAAAGGCCCATCACTCTAGTTTTGATATGATTAACTCATGTAGTTATAGTTTAATAATGATCTTATGCTTATTTAGTTTCAGTTATCTATCAAGATCTTAGTAGTTGTGTACCTTCAACAAAGGTGTTTTTGGAGCTTACACGTGTTTATTCAAGAGCTTGCGCATCAAGATCGCATATGACAAGAAGACTTTGGTTTGTGTTGTTTAGATCTTATGTAAGATACATAGTGTTGATATGCTCAAGTTCACACACACAAGTTTCTATATGTTTGGTTTTCATTTAACCGGTTTTGGATTTCATATCAAAAATATAGATATAATATTATTCATGTGCATTGGATTTTATCCATACACTCTATGCTTCAAAAGAGTTTCAATATCTTATTTTTGTATCTATACATGTTTTGGAGAAAATAGTTTTTCATTTCAAAATACAAGTTTTGGAAAATACGATTTTCGATTTTAAGCTTAACTTCTAAATCACAAAAATGGTTTAAAATGTCTGTAATATGTGTTGAATTTTAGTCACACATATTTGTTCTTCAAAGATCTTATAAGAACTTATTTTTGTGGAACTAATGTGATTTTATGGGATTTTAATTGAATCAAAAAGATCAGTTGTCATGTCCTTTATCCTTGCCTGTTTTGTGCCGGACCAAGGGTCGGCCGACTGGGCCGGTCGACCGATGTGCACAAACATGTGCACGTAGCCAGCCTCTTAGGCCGATCGACCGTGCGGTCGACCGACTATAATTCCCTTACTCTCGAGTAAGGGCGGTCGACCGGAGGTAGGCAATGGTCAAGAATTTGACCGTTGGCCGGTCGACTGACCGGTCGACCGGAAAGTCAATTCTGACCATATTTGGCTTCAATGGCTGTATTTTTAAAAGCCTATAAAAAGGGTTTCCTTGGACTGTTTTCAACAACAATTTTGAGAGCTTTTATTTTCCATCTTACAAGTGTTTTTGCAGCAATTCAAAAGAAGTTTTTGAGTAAAAAGTTTGATCTTTTTATTTGTGTTTTCAAGGGGCTGAAATTCAAAGAAAAGAGATTTTGAGAACTTAGTTTTTGGTTTATCTTCTTCATCTATTTCTATTGTTTTCCCAAAAAGTTTTCTTTGAGATTTTATCTTTCAAACTCCTTGGTTTTTCTCACAACTTGAGCTATTACATCTATCCTATCATTATGATCTTTTTGTTAGCGAGAAAAAGTGTTTGTGATCCATTGAGATCACCAAGAGTGGTTTGTGGTTCTTGAGATCACCAAGTTGTAAATCTTACCTTTACTTTGGTTGGTTATTATCCCTCTTATGGAGAGGTGATAGTTTGGTTGGCTTTGTGCCTATACCTCTTGTGGAGAGGTGATAGTTGTTTAGGCATTGGTGCCTTACCTCATGTGTAGAGGTGATTGTTGTTGGAGAGAGGAGTTGTGTTCTCCTTGTGTTGTATTACCCAAATCCTCGGTGGAGGTTCCTTGTGTGGGAAGTCCTTTGTGGACGCATTAGTGGAAATTCTTCTATATGAAGGCGAGGACGTAGAGTAGGGCTCGAACCTCGAAACACATCTTGGTATTTGCGATTGATCCACTTTCTCTAAACTCTCTATCTTTCATATTTAGCATTGATTCATATTGCTCATATCATATATATATATATATATATATATATATATATATATATATATATATATATATATATATATATATATATATATATATATATATTATATATATATATATATATATATATATATATATATATATATATATATATATATATATGCTTGGTGTTTATTGTGTCATCATACATGTGTTAAACCAAGAGAGCTTCACATAGCTTCTCAACTCTTATCTAAGAGGAATCTAGAAGAGATAGTTCAGAGCCCTTCACGGGGTGTACGGCTTCTAATCTTGCTTTGAGTGATTGTTTGCATCATCTCATTTTTATTTTGCATTGAATATTGATTGGATTAGCCTTACACCTATTCATCCCTCATCTAGGTGTAATTTCAGAACTACCCTGCCTGGAACACCTCGGGCCCACAGGTAAAACCTTAAGATTTTAGTTGCACAACATCTATATACCATTGTGTACAAAACCACAATTGAAGTCCATCAGTTTCTCCTTACCCGGTGTAAGTTATCCTTTTTATGATTTATTATATAATTATCAATTTACGAGAATAGTAGGAGTACGACAGGTTCAGGAATTCAGGAGTACAAGAGTACATGTATAACAGGAGTACATGAGTTCTAGGGATACAGATTATTGTATATAATACAAGATAATAAGTACAAGATTCCTGTAAATGTGATAATCATAGGTCAAGTGTTAACATGACAAGTGGCAGGTGATAAGTGATGTCATAATAAGGGCAGGTGTCAAGTATTAGCATGACAGGGGGGTCAGGTGATAGCATGACAGGGTGATATCAGACAGGTGACCAGAGATAACATGGTAAATGTTAGTATAACAAGTGATAGCATGTCAAGCGATGCAGGAAAACTGTACCGATATAAGAGATCGGTACGAATATCGTAAAATCAAGCAGTCTCAGAAAAATAGTATAAGTAAGATTTTAAACTCTTCACAACCATTAATAGAAGGATGGATAAACAATGAAGCAGGAATTAGCAATCAAGCGAACAACCAAGCGAAGCTAAGCAAGCTGGAGGCGCGGCCAGCAAATAGTGTTTAATCACTAGAGTCTAGATGGAGCTACGGGAATGACTCGACTTAAAAGGCGAGTCTAAATCCGACAGAGTTCTGCTTAGGCGAATCTAGTGATATACGCTGAGAGCTAAGTATACCTACCAGGAGGTGCATGAGAGACCTAACAATCTAAGCGCACTCCTCTTTTGAGAAAGTAGGAGAGAGCCTGAGGGCTAGAGTACGCCCGGGGTCTAAGCGCACTCTCAGTAGCTACCACGAAACCCATAAGGGTGCAAGGCCTAACACCTATTGGGTGGCCATCTTAGGAGTAGGCAGAAACCCAGAGTCGGTACAAATATACCTGCACTGTTAGTACCACGTATGCATACATATATACATGATAAGAACTAGACTACCATGAAGTGTTGAAGCCCGAAGGCTAAGTAGAGAGCCCAGAGGCTAAACGACCACAAAGGGTCAGCCATGCATGATATAAAACAGTAAAAAAATATATATGAGGCATGGTATATGTACAGGAAATAAACATCCTTGTACAAACATTTGTCACAGGCATAATATATGTATAATCCTGGGCACTCAGCCACATCCAAATACAAGGGCACATCCCAATACAAAAAAAGAATACAATTCCAAAATACAAGATAAAATACAAGTCGAACGACGTGGCGGGGAAACCCAAAACGCGGTGAGGACACTTGCCTAAATCTCCTCATAAAGGTCGCGAAGTCTCTGACTCCAAAACACGTGCACACATGCACAGGCACACCCTCGGAAGAGATATTTTTAGAGAGAGAAAAGTTAGAGAGAAAGAGTCTAGAGAGAGCTAGAGAGAGAAGAATCTAGAGAGAGAAAGACAAAGCTAGAAGAAAGATCTAGAGAGAGAAACAAAATTGGAGGGGGAGAGAGACAAATGACAGATAAAGGAATAGGAGAGAGAGGAACATGAGAGAGAGAGACAGATGAGAGAGAAAGGAACAGGAGAGTGAAAGAGAAAAACAAGAGAGAGGGGCTTGCCCCTCTCTGCTCAGCAGTGTGTCTGGGGGGCCATGGCCTGGCCGCGGGCCAGGCGGCGGGGGGGCACCGCTGGCCAACTGAAGGAGGATGGGGGTGAGGTATTTTGGGTGGAGATGAAGTTGGAGATGTTGATGGTTATGGTGGTGATGGAGCTGTAGATGGTGGTGAAGATAATTTAAGTGGTGGTTTTAGGTGGTGGTTGGTGGTTAGATTGGGAGGAGGTGGTAGAGGTGAGGATGATGGTGGAGAATATGAGATGTGGTGGTGGGATTTGGAGAAGAAGAAGTAGAGGTTGGAGGTGCTGGAAATTAAGAGAGGAGGAGTATAGAGGTATTTAGGGGGAGTAGGTGTCGGAGATAGGCTGATGTCAGCCACCGGAGGAGGATGCCAAAGAGGGGTGCTGGTGGTGGTGACGTTCCTAGGGAGAAGAAGAAGAGGGAGAGAAGAAAAGGGGAAAGAAAGAAAAGGAAAAAGGGGAAAGAAAAAGAAAAGGAAAAGAAAGGGAGAGAGATTGAAAGAGAGTAGTGGAGGGGAGTGATGGGGGTGATGGGGACCGACCCCATGTGGGGGGGGGAGTGGGCGGTAGGTGGGGGAAAAAGAAAGGGGAAAGAAAAGAAAGAAAGAAGAAAGAGGAAAAGATTCTAAAAAAAATAATATTATAATAATGTCGGGAAATATTGACTATTCCAGAAAAATCTCCAAAAATACCCAGAAGTAGAAAGCATCACCCTGAGAAATATATGAAATCAGTTTTAGAAATAAAATATTATTTTTAAATTAAAAATCTTGGAATCAACCAGCGATACTAGCCGATACTAAATCCGGTTGAGTTTTGATAAATTTAGAAAATTCTCTAAAAATATATTAAGATAGAAAATGTGATTTTAAGAAATAATATGAAAGCAAATTTTAGAATTTCAACTCAGTTTGTAAATTAAAAATCTTAGAATCGACCAACGATACCGATCGACACTGATTTTGAAGATTTTGCATTTTAATTTGGAAAAATTCTAGAAAATCATGAAAATTCTAAAATATTAAAAAACTATGTTTGAAACTGAAGTCGGTCAAATCTGACTAATAAAAAGACTAAATCGAGTAATACATTAGGATCGGGTCCCCGGTTCAGACTAGGGGCTAACTCTGAATTCACGAATCCGGATCTAATGCAAAACGATCGCATAAATATCATAAAACAAAAATATAGTAAGTAAATAAAAAAATATGATCGAGAATCTAAATACGTATTCCAAGAATGGGGTGTTACATTTTATCCACCATACAAAAATTTCGTCTTCGAAATTTCGATAAGGGGGAAGATTAACATAGGAGGGACAAGAATGAGGATTATACCAATTAAGATATGACTAAGTAGGGGTAATGTTCATAAATGGCTAATCAATAACCTTGAGACCTAGACGTCTCTTGCACTTCCTACTGTATAATTCTTCAGACGGTGCCATATCAATGCAGACCTGATAATTGTTAATAAAAGAGTTCTGCTAGAAGACGATAATTAAGATTTTGAATGGTCTGATTGGACTGCTCGATCTTTCTGAGAGTGATGAGATAAGCTGAATATAAGAAAAGTCTCTAAACTTCTCTGAAGATTTTAACAAGATTGCGATCTGAATCTTGTATCTCTGCCGACACAATATAACTGGAATACCATATAGCTGAACTATCTTTCTCATATAATTATCTGTCATAACTTTTGTACACTGGCCCATTCGAAATAATATAAAATAAACTGACTTCGAACAGACCAACTTTCACTGCCTGAATTCTGCTAGAATCGACGGAGATTACTTCCTTCAAAAAAACGAGACCCCAAAACACGATACTTATCTGTTCAGAATTCATACTTTACGTGGCACGAAGCTGTTCCCGGCGAAAAGTTTGTAATAAGATTATTAGATATTCTATCTGTTCCCTGTCACTCTAGAAATAGATCATAATATCGTAGATAAAGAAAACCTGATAAATTGTTCGCAGATACATAAATAAAGAACTAATAATAATATGTTCTGAATATTGGGCGTCAATTACCCTGAGAAGCAAAACTCAGAACTCATAATAATTGGTTTTTGAATGTTAACCCGACCGTAAATTAATTATCTGGTGAATACCCAAATCCTGCATTATTGGCCGAATAGATCGTTAAGAAAATTATGATATGCTTGCTCAGACACAGTAAGAAAACTCAGTTCATTAAATCCATGAAAACAAGTTAGCCGAGAGAAATTCAGAAACAAGGCTAGAGTGCTAAACACTGGCGGAACTAGCCACGAGCGAGCTAAACCTAGGTGGGGCCATTGTGTAACACAACATCAGGCGCTAAACACTAGTGTGCGGGGGATCTAGCGCTCTGCCAGACTCATACTTGGTGAAGCTCACGTGACGAAGCCATCGCGTAACACATTGCTAAATGTTAAGTGCCAGGATGCAGCAAAGCCCACACCTGGTTGAGCATGTGTGGCTAGAACACGACTCTTGCTTGGCGAGGCTAGTGGAGTCCGTGACTCATTAAGTCCATGAAGACTGCTAAGATTATGGCCCCGAGCTCAGTGAAGTCGATAGAAGAGATCATGATTGCTATTGGAATACTATAGAAAATACAATTGCTCTGCCTGACAGAAGTTCTAAATCTGGTATTTGTTTCATACTGACGCACTTCGTGTAATGGCACAATCTGATTACATACATTATGACTACCCTACTTTCTGTACTGATTCTCACTTTCTGTACTAATCTCCATAGAATACCCATATATATATAATAGAATATGAAGCCGAAGAACTGTCTGATATAAGATAATACGATGCACTAGAATCAAAGAATACCGGAATAGGATGAAGACAATCATATCTGTTCTGCGGTTACCTCACTAGTCTATCCATATCTTAAGTTGGTATAAAGGCTATGAAAATCAAAATAGTAAAAATGGAAGAGATAGGAATCAACATAGAAAAAGAAAGGTGGACACGGCAAATCTAAGATTGATGATGATAGTGCAATAAAAAGGATATAATATAGAAAACTTACCAACTCCGGACCTGATAAATTGGGGTCAACTGTTACGGGTGGCACCTTTCGGGTCCCCATTCCAGATATTGGGCTCCATTTCCTGCCATTACTTCATCTGAGGCCTCAGCTTCTTCTGCTGACAAATTATAGACTTGGCCTCTTCCAACTCTTCCCCTCTCTGTGACTGATCATGCTGTTGGGGGAAGAGTGGAACTCTTCTACTAACAGGTTCTGAGTTCCTTCTCAGTGGTAGGGCTGGAAGTGTTGGGGGTGCTACTCGTGCCGGAACTGTTGGTGTTGTTGGATAGGTCCTTTTGAATGGACAATTGTTCACCGAATGATCCCTGTATCCACATATCAAACATGTTCCTGGTTCTTCTTTTCCAGACCCCGCTTCAGTTCACATGCTATGGTGAGGACTTGAGAGTATGTCTTCAGTTGCTGGGGTATAAGGAGTATCTGGATGTCCATCTTCAGACCCTACTGAAATCTTCTAGCTCAGTTCTCTTCGTCAGACACCATGTATGGCGCGAAGCGGTTATGTCTCAAAAACTCTGCAGCATATTTGTCTACGATCCAGTTCCTTTGCTGCAATCTAATAAATTATTCTTCTGTTTTCTTCTGAGCTGTTACAGGCTAATGAAAACCCTTCAAGAGCTGGTTCTAAGTGATAGGCTTCTCCAGTCTCGCTTCTTTCACCAACCACCATGTTCTGGTCATATTTTTCAACTGAATCTTGGCCACTTCCATTTGGTTCTCGTCAGGACCTGGACTGCCTTCAGAAGATCTGTCGTATCTACCAGTCACTGCTCTGCATCCTAGGGCTTCTCCATTATCGAAAAGGTCGCTGGTTGTAACCTCCTGAAATCTGACACATTGCCTGGCTTCTGCTCCCGGGGTGCAACCAATAGCCCTTGATGAGGAGATCCATTTGCTTCTGTTGACTCTCCATCATAGTTTGAAGTACACTCATCATTCTATCATTCCTCTGCTAGGACCATTACGTGTTACCCGTCTTTTCATATCTGAGTTGGTCTAAGAATAACGAAAACTGAAAAATGAAAGGAAGGAAGAGCTTCAGGATTCAAGGGAAGGATTATCAGGAGTGAATAGATAACTCTGCACTTGCAGTTGGATTGTATAATCAGGACTTATGCATTCTAGTTATAAATTTCTTTACCATTAATTTGCTGACTGGTTATACTAAGGATGTGAGAGTCTAAGCTCTGATACCACCCTGTAACGCCCCGATCCCGTGGGTACGGAGATGTTACTGTGACATATATACGTAGGTTGAAAATACGCTCATATATATATACGCTAAACATCAGTGCAGGAAAGAATCAAAGTTCGAAAATACGTGATGCATTATACATCCAACATATGAGTACAATTACAAAGTTATCACAAGATATGTCACAATATTACAAGAATATTACATCACCGATAGGCGCAATTGCGAAAATACAAAGAGATATACAAGTATGTAACAGTACAAAAGCGCTCACGAGCAACAAAAGAGAAACTCGAGAGCCGAGCAGGAGGCCTGGAGGGATGGGGCCTCAGATGGTCTGCTGATGATCCACGCTACAGATGCGCATCTCTAATCAGCAACCGGGAAATCCACAAACTCCAAGCTCTGGGATCTAGACATGAGAATCCGGGGGAGTTAGAAACTCCCCAACGAGTGGTATGGTAAATGCCAAGTGGCGTGTAGGGACAAGCACACGTGTATCGATAAATTAGAATCAAAAGAGCATGTATTGAAAGCCGAGTCATGAGCACAGGCATACAGGAACATGCAAAGAGATAGTAAGTGATATCAAGTAGGGAATATGCCTGGTACAATATGATAAGAACAAGAGACCAAAGGGATAGAACATAAGCGGTAAGCCAGGATGAATACATATATAATATAATAATAATAAAAACTGAAAATTCAAAATAAAACCCGATGAAAGCAAATATGGCAAAACCAGCGGTACCAACTCAATTTACAGCTTCATAAGATAAGTACATCGAAGGAATAATCCAAGCAAGAAAACCCTCATCTATATATCGTATATCTCACGTCAACGTAAGCTAAGTCCATACGATCCAAATTGTGAAACACACAACAAATTATTAATTGACATCTTTTATTATTATTACTTATCTTACTCAAATGTCTAGGTATGTGACTAGCGCCCATCACACATATAATCCACATTTGAGCAAAGCAAGATTGTTATTGGAAGCTGATAATGAGACCCAAGAATTATGTTTACATTGGGTTTCGTGCCTATTCGGAACCATGACCCAATAACCTGACATTTAGCCAGGCCCGTGCCACTAAGCACTCAAGATGGATAGATTACAATAGCCGGGATGTAAGAACGACCCCGCACGGAACACCTGGGGCCCACAGGTAGAACCTCAAGATTTTAGTTTCACAACATCCCTATACCATTGTAACAAAACCACAATTGAAGTCCATCAGTTTTTTTCCTTACACGGTATAAGTTGTCATTTTTATGGTTTATTATGTAATTATCAATTTATAGAAATAACAGGAGCAGGACAGGCTCAGGAATTTAGGAGTACAAGAGTACATGTATAATAGGAGCACGTGAGTATTAGGAATACATGTCACTATATATAATACAAGATAACAGGTACATGATTCCTGTAAATGTGATAATCACATGTCAAGTGTTAACATGACATGTGGCAGGTGATAACTGATATCATAACAGGGGCATGTGTCAAGTAGAAGCATGACAGGGGGTCAGGTGATAGCATGATAGTGGGTGATATCAGGTAGGTAACTAGAGACAGCATGGTAAATGTTAGCATAATAAGTGAAAGCATGTCAAGTAATGAAGGAAAATAGTACCGATATAAGAGATCGGTACGAATACCGAAAAGCCATGCAGTCTCAGAAAAATAGTATAAGTAAGATTTCAAACTCTTCACAATCATTAATAGAAGGATAGATAAACTGTCAAGAAGGAAATTAGCAAGCACGTGAACAACCAAGCGGAGCTAAGTAAGCTGGAGGTACGGACAGCAAATAATGTTTAATCACTAGAGTGCTTGCGGAGCTACTGGAATGACTCGACTTAAAAGGGGAGTCTAAAATCCGGCAAACTTCTGCCTAGGAATCTAGTGATAAAGCGTTGAGCGCTAAGTATGCATAACAGGCGGAGCATGAGAGACCTGACGGTCCAAGAGCACTCCTCTTTCGAGGAAGTGGGCGAGAGCCCTTGCTAAAGTACGCCCAGGGTCTAAGCGTACTCTCGTTAGCTACCAGGAAACCCATAAAGGTGCAAGGCCTAACACCTAATGGGTAGCCATCTCGGGAGTGGGCAAAAACTCAGAATCGGTACAAGGGTACCTGCACTATTAGTACCACACATCATACATATACGTGATAAGAACTAGACGTGAAGTAGTGAAGCGCAAAGGCTGAGTAGAGAACCCGGAGGCTAAACGACCACGAAAGGTCGGCAACACATAGTATAAAATAGTAAAAGAATATATCTCAGACATGGCATATGTATAGGAATAAACTACCCTAGTACAAACATTCGTCACAGGCATAATAAATGTATAATCCTGGGCAATCGGCCACATACAAATATAAAGGCACAACCCAATACAAAATACGAATACAATCTCAAAATACAGGATAAAATACAAGTTGACCTGACGAAGCGGGGAAACCCAAAATGAGGCGGGACACTCGCTTAATTATCCTCAAAAAAGCTGTGAAATCCCTGACTTCAAAACACATGCACAGGCACACTGGCACACCCATGGAAGAGATATTTTTAGAGAGAAAAAGTTAGAGAGAGATGAGATTTAGAGAGAGCTAGAGAGATAAACCTAGAGAGAGCTAGAGAGAAGAATCTAGAGAGAGAAAGCGAGAGCTAAAGAGAGAAAGATCAAGGGAGAGAAAGAGAGATAGAGAGAAACAAAGAGAGAGAAACAGAATTAAAGGGGGAGAGAGATAGATCAGTGAGAGGAACAGGAGAGAGAGAGAATGAGAGAGAAAGGAACATGAGAGAGAGAGAGGAATAGGAGAGAGAGGGGCTCTGCCTCTTCTCTACTCACGCACTGTGTCCGGGGGAAACCACAGACTGGCAGTAGGCCAGGTGGTGACAGGTGGCACCACCGGCCACTGGTGGCCAGTGGTGGCACCAGCCAACTGGAGGACGATAGGGGTGAGGTGTTTTAGGTAGAGATGGAGTTGGCGATGATGATGGTTATGGTGGTGATGGAGATGTAGATGGTGGTGGAGTTGATCTAAGTGGTGATTTTAGTCGTGGTTTTAGTGATGGTTGGTAGTGAGATTGGGAGGAGATGGTGGAGGTGAGGATGATGGTGGACAATATGAGATGTGGTGGTGGGATTTGGAGAAGAAGAAGAAGATAGAGGCTGGAGGTGTTGGAAATTGTGAGAGGAGGAGAATAGAGGTGTTTGGGACGAGTGGGGGGTCAAAGATGGGCTGATGCCAACCACCAGAGGAGGGCGCTGGAGTGGGGTGCTGGTGGTTGTGGCGTTCCCAGGGAGAAGCAGAAGAGGGAGAGAAGAAAGGGGGAAAGAAAGAAAAGGAAAAAGGGGAAAGAAAAAGGAAAAGGAAAAAGAAAGGGAAAGAGATTAAAATAGAGTGATGGAGGCGAGTGATAGGGCTGATGGGGACCATCCCCATGTGGTGGGTAGTAGGCGGCAGGTGGGGGGAAAAAGAAAATGGAAAGAAAAAAAAGAAAGAAGAAAAAGGAAAAGATTCAAAAATAAATAATATTATAATAATGTCGGGAAATATCGACTATTCTAGAAAAAATTTCAAAAATACTCAGAGGTAGAAAGCATCACCATGAGGAATAAAATGAAATTGATTTTTAGAATAAAATCCCATTTTCAAATTAAAAATCCTGGAATCAACCAACGATCTGGCCGATACCAAATCCGACCGAGTTTTGATAAACTTAAAAAATTCTCTAAAAATAAATTAAGGTAGAAAACATGATTCTAAGAAATAATGTGAAAGCGAATTTTAGAATTTTAACTCTGTTTATAAATTAAAAATCCTGAAATCGACCAGCGATATCGGTTGACATCGATTTTGAAGATTTTCCAATTTAATTCGGAAAAATTTTAGAAAATCTAGAATATTCAAAAATGATGTTTGAAACTAAAATCGGTAAAATTTGGCTATCGAAAGACCAAATCGAGCAATACATTAGGATCGTGTCCCCGGTTCAGACTAAGGCTGACTACGAGTTCACGAACCGGATCCAATGCAAAATGATCGAATAAATATTCTTAAAACAAAACAAATATAGAAAGTAAATCAAAAAATACGATCGAGAATCTAAATACGTAACTAAATACGTATTTTAGGAACGGGATGTTACAAATGGACAAGTTTATCCCATTAAATCTGGACTTTTAAAAGCTTAAGCAAATAAATGAAAATGTACTCAAATTCAGAAGTTTAGAAGCAATTCTATCCAAATACTAGAGCAAATCAGAGAAGGTAACTCCAGATAAAATCAGTTAAAATTGAATTTTTAAAGATCTATTTGGTTAACTTGAAGATTAAGGAAGATAATCCCAAATTCAGAAATCTAGAGACAAATCTTATCTGAAAACATGAGATAGCAGAGAGGATATTATCAAATCTATTCCAATTAAATCAGATTTATTTGGATTTATCATCTTTACTTGAGAAATCAATGAATATAATCTCAAATCCAGAAGTTCAGAGATGACTTTATCAGCATTTAAAGGGATAATTAGGATAAGAAAATTGGCTGTTGGGCCAGCGATTTGAGATCATCCTTTCACCACCCTTTAGCACCCTTTTATCTTATAAATACTGCAATTTCTAAAGGCAAAGAGGCACCACTCCAGTAGAGAGAGGTTAGGCTAGGTTTTGCTGTAGTTTTAACTTAGGTTTTTATTTTTCTTTATGTAAATTTCTGTTTCTTTATGTAATTGAGATTAAAGAGACTCATAGGAAAAAGAGAGATTGGATTAAAGGGTGACTATTGATGTAGGTTCCTCTTTTTTCTTATTGTTTAATTTAACAAAGTTACATTTTTTTTATTCTTTCTTTTCTTTAGCACTTGCTCTTTTACACTTGATCTCAATCTGTATGCTTTTAATTGTTGACACTCCGAAAAGACAAACTCTCATACAACACTTCAGCCTATCTGAACAATGTCAAACTTATCGACATTTACAAAAGACGAGTCGCAAATAATCTGACGACCAGTTTCTGCCCATCCCCAGGGGACAAAGTAGAGACTTAGACCCTACCGTTCCAGTGAAGCAGACAGTAGGTCAAGTATTGCCTTTGAAGAGGTGTAAGTAGGCCTATGAGGCTAAGTCAGCTCAATACTTGGCCTCGCGTGATCCCAAAGGGGCTAGATTCTCTTGAAACTTTAAAGCCTTGCTAAAAGGCTAAGGTTCAAACTTCCATGAAGCTTCATACAGTTCTGAAGTGAGCTGACTTCTAACTTCGCCTGGAGCTAATCTTGCTCGCTTAACCTCGAAGCATATCACAGCTTTATTTAAAGAGCTAACTGATAACTTGCCTGAAGCTCTTTGATAGCTTCACCTGAAGCTCTATGATAGCTTCTTCTGAAGCTTCGCTTAGCTCCACTAAAGGCTAAGATATAGCTTCACCTGAAGCTTTATCTAGTCTCGCCTCCTGATTGGTCGCTAATGTTGCATATTTAGTATCATATTTCCATACTTGTTATAGAATAAAACTTTGCATTGTCCTAATTAATTGTTTAATTTATTTGCAGGCCCATTCTTTAAGGAGATGAAGAGAAATGAGCCCAAAGCCCACCAAAATTCTGAATTAAATCAGAGTTAATTCGAGCTCAGAGAATCAGGGCAAAATCAAGAGGTTAAAAACCGGTTGAGAAGAATCCTCTCAGAATCGATCGGTTAAAGCCAAGAATCAAAGACCATTTCGTTACACTCCCGGACTCAAACTGAAAATCCAACTACAGATAAAGTCAGAAGGCAAAACCAGGGTGACCCACCAACAGGGCCACACCACCTGGCCACACCCTGGCCGCGGAAACGCGGCCAAAGCCGCGTTTTCACGGCTTGGTTGGGGAGTTAGGGGGAGCGCTTGCTCCCCCGATCTCCCCGGGATCCTGCACGTTGGGGTTTTGCCTATAAAAGGCCAGTATTTGCACTGAAAAGGGGACGACCATGCAGGGATAGGATTTAGCCTAGTTTTCATTTCTTGTAGTTTAGGTTTTTCTTTTCTTTTTATGTAATTTGTATGTAAGCTTAGGTTAGATGAAGATTCATGTAAGTAAGAGAGAGAGAGGCTGATGTTGAGAGTGACACCGATGTACCCTCCTCCTTTCTTTCATTGTTTCTGCAAGCAATAAAGGTAAACATTTGTTTATGTTCGTATTTTCTTTTGTTTTCTTCTTCCTCTTTCTACTTTACCTCTTTTGTTTTTGATGAGCTTGCAAGTGAATCCAGAAGTATAAGTATACAAAAGCCTTTGTGAGTGCCAACGATACTTCATGAAGACGTTCTCCTCCTCAAGATCCGTATCACTTCATTCTTGCTCTGCTTGATGATATAATGCGAACGGGGACTGAGCTCGATCCTATGATCTATGCGTTGAACGCCTCCAAAGCAAGGTAGAACATGCAAAGGTTTCCAGGTAAGTCATCAATCAAATTAGGTAAGTATTTCTTCAATCTTCTCTCTTTTCTTTTATTTCTTTAGTATAGATCGCCAACACGGTTTCTTTCACCACATCTTCCAAATCGTTTTCACTCTTTTTTCCAATTCATTTGTATATAGTCATTCTCTGGTTTTCTCCACCTTCTTCATCTATCGCTTTCTTTTTAACTTTAACCTTTAACTCTTCTTTCATTTTATTTCTTAAAACAAAGAAGAACTTTCGTTTGTCTTCATAAAAGATTTCGATACAAAACCCTAAAAAGCTTCTATCGCAAACCCTCCTTGTGGATCACGACCCGCATAGCCACTTGCTATAGCGGTAAGAATTGAGCACTTGCACATCTTTATTCTAAATCTGAAATTCTGTATTTTGTGTGAAGGTTTAGCCTCAATCAAATTTTGGCGCCGTTGCCGGGGAGGGTAACGTTTTTATTGAAATCTGATTTTTATTGAAAATTTTTTAGAACTAAAACGAATTTTCTTCTCTGTTGCAGGTTATAGGGCAAGCAAAGCAGGAAATTAAGATTGCAGTAACATATAAGTGGTATTGGGCCTCTGCTCTAGAAAGCAGAGACCAATTACCCTCTGCTTTACCGCATTTTCGCGGCCAAAGCCGCGGATACGCGACAAAAAGGAGTTGACTACTAACGTTGTTTTTTTGCAGGGCTGCTTGACTTGCAAAATTCTAGTTTTCTGCAATTTGTTTTTTCTTATATGCCATCACCATAAGCCTGCTAATAAACCAACATTAAAATACTTGTTGAAAAAGATAAAACATTGATTAGACGTTTGCATTTTAGGCACGTGTCTTTTCAATTCTTTTATTTTACTGTTGAAGAGTGCTGGAGCAAGGTACGTTCGCATTGCATGTAGAATAGGACTCACCTCTTGGTTGATTTTCATTGCTTTGAGTGAATCTTATTTACATATCCTGTACACTTGCACAAATTGATTTTAAGGGCACCACCCATTAACAAGATAAGGTGGGGATTTAATCACCCTTCTTTGGCCCAAAAATCAGATTCCAAGCACTTACTAACCCGAGCCTAACTAAAAATGAGTAGACGTTGGCCCTAGGGACATCTCGGACTTAATTAGGAGATTATCCTAAGGGGGAAAGGTGTTGGAATTTGACTCCTGCAAAATCAGTGTCTAGGAAAGGTATTAAGGACCGAAAGCCCGAAGATTGGTGGTTATTTAATTAAGGAACGTATTTGACGGAAAACCTCCCACCAATCTTGCCCTGACCTGACTGATTAGCTTGTGGTCAAAGTCTGCATTATACCTCCCGTGGACGGTCTAACCAGTTAGGAGTCGTCTAGGTCGTAGGTCTACCCTAACTTAGGTTAGCATTTTTTCTTTTTTGTTTGCTTATTTGTTTGTTTTTCTTTCTTTGTATTCTATTGTGTGATATGGCTTATAATAATAATTTTTTCAACTTCAATAATAATCCATATTACACACCGACTTCATTTTCGGATATTACCAACCCGACATATCATAACTTTAACCAACCTAGTGTGCCGGATTGGTCTTATCCGAATCAATATAACCCATGCCCCTAATCTAATAACTATAATTTCCATAATGATTTCAACTCTTCACAGAGTCAGTGGGGATTCACCTCCCCCGAGTCCAATTTTCAACCAACTTGTCCTCCTTCTCCACCTTGTCCACAATATTTTCAAGAGTCATACTCAGTTCCACCAGTCCAAAATAGAAAACTATCAATTTTGGAAATGAGTATGCGTGAGTCCAAACACAAATCCCAAAATCTGATGGACTCACAATTTCACCACCAATTCCAAGACAATACTTCATCTTTTCATCAAAACAATGAGCCTATCAACTATGAAAAGATGCTTGAAGCCATGACTCAGGCTCAAAACGCTCGTAATCGTGACATAGATATGATGGTCCAATCTCTACGTTCCCACCGTTTGACCAGTTCTGATGTCACTAACCATCCTGTTAGAGCCAATGAGTCAGGTTGTTTTTGAAATCAAGGTTCCATTTCAGAACAATCATTTGAACTTGCCCAAACTCCAAATTTTGAAAAGAATATTGACAGTTTGGCAAGTTACCCTTTTCCTGAAATCGAACTTGAAAATGAATATGATCATGAATCTCAACTAAGTATTCAATTTTACTTCCTGATTCAATAATGACTCCGGTGTCTTCACCTGATTTCAATCTTTTTCCTGAGTCAACATTGAATCCTGTGCCAATTCATAATGAAATTGAATCACTCATTCTTGATGATCATATTAAACTTGACCAATTTTACACTTTTGAAAATCCTATTGACAAATTGGCAGTTCTCATTTTTTTGATATTGAACTCAATGAGATATGTGACCTAGATTCTCAAATCTGTGATCCAGTTCAACTTTCTGAATCAATATTGACTCTTGTTTTGTTACCAAACTTGAGTAATATTTTAGAGTCAGCTTTGATTCCCCCACCTATCATTCCTGAACTTGAATCACCCATATTAAGTCACATTCTATTGTTGGAAAATAAATGTGGACTTGAGTTTTACTTTCTTGACTTGGACCCACTTCCTGACCAATCTCGACTCTTGAGCCTTTACTTGACTTAAGTCATCTTCCTGAGTCGGTATTAGTTCCTATACTTCCTGAGTCCAAGTCAATCATTCTATCATTTCATACTCCATTTTGGGACAAGCTGGTTGACAAATTTGACTCCGAAATTAATTATGGAATTTGAAAATTAGATGGGGTCAAATATTTAATAAAAATCCTTTATGGATACATCTTGTTAATGGGTTATATTAAAGAAATTTCTGGTGGGTTCCTCCGAACTCCACAAAAAGTTGATTGGGCCGCATTTCGTGGACCAATCAGACCACCACCGGAACCACCACCTTAAGGTAACATTTTCCTTCCCTTTCGTCTTTTTCATGCATCTATGCATTAATTCATACATTGAGGACAATGCATGAGATAGGTGTGGGGGAGGGTCTAACATAACTTAGTTTTTTTCTTTTTATTAAAAAAAATTATTAACATTTTCTTTACTTTTAAAAACTTTTTGAAAATAGAAACAATACTTTGACATATTTTTTGTAAGAAATTAAGTTAATTTTAAGGAATAGGAAAATCCAAATTAGGATTTCTTATACTTGGTCAAAATAAGATTATTTGTTTGATTTTTAGGGTTAGGAAGAAAATTTGTCAAAGTAATTTAGTCTTGATCTTTACCTTGATGAAATATGCACACTTCATACACTTACACACTTAGGATTCAAAAACAAAGATTCTTATGCCTTATATATAGAAAAAAAAGAAAAAAAAGAAAAAAATATGAACGAGTCTAATTATTGATTAGCTAGGTGCTTTGGCCTAAGCAAGCCTTAGTATTTATGCAAAAGATAATTAGATAAGTTTAAAAAAAAATGTGTATCCTCTGATTAAGCTGGGTATTTATGCCTCATGAAGCATAAGTATTCACGCCTAAAAGGGGTACATCGTATAAATAAAAACCTTGGTTTCGTGGCCTTATCTGCTCGAGTGTTTAAGTCCTTAGGGGTGTTTTCTCACCTGGTGCCCTAAAACTGTCCGGTTTGGGTGTCACCGACTGAATGCTTGTTACATGGGCAGATTAGAAAGACTAATGAAATTGAGGAATAAATTTCACAAAAAATAAATAAATATAAGGCATAGGAGTTAATGTTGAAGAACCCTCAGTAAACTTCACAGTCACGATGGTACATACGACTCAGGGTAAAGTAATAGACTAGATGAGAAGTACAATTTGACTCCTTACTTTGATTGATAACAAATTTTTGAATAGAGACTAAGTTTAGGAATGAAAAGTTCAGTTTTCCTATAACTTATAGATTGCTTAAATCTTACAATTATATTTCAAATATTTTTCTCTTTCAAAATGCATTTCGAAAATACTAACTCTTTGTTTCTCTTTCTTTATGGATTTTGTAGGTGCAATCTGCTGAAAACCCTCACGAGACAAAACTCGTCCTCTAGGGGAAACCTAGAGGTTTAACGGCTTGTTGCACATGCTCAGTGCAATCGCGTGACCTGCGAAAGTGGTCTAATAATCCTTAGTATAGTTTAGTTGTTTTGCTCGAGGATGAGCAAAAGATAGGTATGGGGGTGTGATTGGTCGCTAATGTTGCATATTTAGTATCATATTTCCATACTTGTTATAGAATTAAACTTTGCATTGTCCTAATTAATTGTTTAATTTATTTGCAGGCCCATTCTTTAAGGAGATGAAGAGAAATGAGCCCAAAGCCCACCAAAATTCTGAATTAAATCAGAGTTAATTCGAGCTCAGAGAATCAGGACAAAATCAAGAGGTTGAAAACCGGTTGAGAAGAATCCTCTCAGAATCGATCGGTTAAAGCCAAGAATCAAAGGCCATTTCGTCACACTCCCGGACTCAAACTGAAAATTCAACTACAGATAAAGTCAGAAGGCAAAACCAGGGCGACCCACCAACAGGGTGTGGCCACCTGGCCACACCCTGGCCGCGAAAACGCGGCCAAAACCGCGTTTCCGCGGCTTGGTTGGGGGTTAGGGGGAGCGTTTGCTCCCCCGATCTCCCCGGGATCCTGCACGTTGGGGTTTTGCCTATAAAAGGCCAGTATTTGCACTGAAAAGGGGACGACCATGCAGAGATAGGATTTAGCCTAGTTTTCATTTCTTGTAGTTTAGGGTTTTCTTTTCTTTTTATGTAATTTGTATGTAAGCTTAGGTTAGATGAAGATTCATGTAAGTAAGAGAGAGAGGCTGATGTTGAGAGTGACACCGATGTACCCTCCTCCTTCCATTATTTCTGCAAGCAATAAAGGTAAACATTTGTTTACGTTCGTATTTTCTTTTGTTTTCTTCTTCCTCTTTCTACTTTACCTCTTTTGTTTTTGATGAGCTTGCAAGTGAATCCAGAAGTATAAGTATACAAAAGCCTTTGTGAGTGCCAACGATACTTCATGAAGACGTTCTCCTCCTCAAGATCCGTATCACTTCATTCTTGCTCCGCTTGATGATATAATTCGAACGGGGACTGAGCTCGATCCTATGATCTATGTGTTGAACTCCTCCAAAGCAAGGTAGAACATGCAAAGGTTTCCAGGTAAGTCATCAATCAAATTAGGTAAGTATTTCTTCAATCTTCTCTCTTTTCTTTTATTTCTTTAGTATAGATCGCCAACACGATTTCTTTCACCACATCTTCCAAATCGTTTTCACTCTTTTTTCCAATTCATTTGTATATAGTCATTCTCTGGTTTTCTCCACCTTCTTCATCTATTGCTTTCTTTTTAACTTTAACCTTTAACTCTTCTTTCATTTTTATTTCTTAAAACAAAGAACTTTCGTTTGTCTTCATAAAAGATTTCAATACAAAACCCTAAAAAGCTTCTATCGCAAACCCTCCTTGTGGATCACGACCCGCATAGCCACTTGCTATAGCGGTAAGAATTGAGCACTTGCACATCTTTATTCTAAATCTGAAATTATGTATTTTGTGTGAAGGTTTAGCCTCAATTACCTCCACTGGCTAGCCTCATCTCAATAGGCTAGCCTCGCCTAAACAGGCTAGTGTCGCCTGAACATGCTAGCCTCGCCTCCACTGGATTTAAGGTAACTGCCCTAGTAAGTTAGTGGGGGGATTAATGGCTAGTTATACCCATGATCCCTCATTAAGAGGAGACAATCAAGGGGAACATAACTCCCTATTGAGTCTATAATAGCCCGCTAGTAGGCTACGTTTGGAGTCTTGAAGAAATTCAAGTCCAAGAGGGCTTTTTGAAAAGCATAAAGCTTTTTTGGTGGCTTCAAAGCTGAAGCTAACAAGTGATCTACTCTCTCGGTTCTAAGAATTCTGAGAATCACTTCTCTAATCCTAGAAGGATAAGTTTAGGGAGCTAATACCCTAAGATCTTCCTTCCTCAAGGAATCTCCAGAATTAGATGAGAAGAAATTCCCAAGCAGTAGCATTCGAAGAATGATCGTGTGCATCTCAACAGAACAAAGTGGTCGCACGCAGACCAGACTTCAACCTGCACACTTTCACAGAAATCTCAGTAGACGATTCTTATAATTTTTTTAATTACTTGTAATTTTTACAACAATTTTGTAAGTTTTTCCCTTTTCCAAATCTATAGAAAAAATGTGGCGACTCTGCTGGAGAAAGTATTCTCCACTACTGAGAATATGGAGTTACAATGCGATGATCAGACCCTCGGGTCTATTGTTGAGACTTTGGTCATTAACTTTAACCAAGAGAAGTTTGAGTAGCTTCTCTCTGGGGGTAGTGCAAGCCCCTTGAACGTGCGCAAGCACAGAAGGATTTTCTTAGCTAGAGTTCCTTTAGTTAAGGCTTGGAAGCAAAAGCCAGTCTCTGTTGAGACTAGTATGGCTCCGTGCGAGTCTACTTTAGCCTCGTGCGAGGCTCAACCAACTTCATGCAAAGCTAAGGTCCTGAGCAGATGATTGAGGTTTTACCTGCACAAAAATATAGAATTTTAGACTTAGAATAAAGAGTGTAAGTACTCAATACTACCATAATAGTAAGTGGCTATGCGGGTTATGATATACAAGGAGGGACTAGCGATGGAAGCTTTTTAGTAAGTTCTCTTTTATGCTACAAAGTATGGTTAAAGATGTTCTTTTAGTTCTTTAAAAGAATAGAAAATATAAGTTACAGTTAAGTTAAAAAGAAAGTGGTAGATGGAGAAAATAGAAAATTGATATATACAAAGAAAGTGAAAAGAGTGATAAAAAAGTTGGGTATTGATGGTGTTGGTGATCTAAACTAAAGAATTAAAAGAAAGAAAACTAAAACCTAAAAAACTTACTTACCTCTTCGGTGCCTGCTTACCTTTGACCTGTATCGACGATTTACCTTGGTTTGCAGGCGAGCGAAGTATGACAAATAGGATCTTCCCCATCCCCGATCTACAGTATGAAATAAAGGGGCAAGATATACTAGCATAGGAATGGCTATCCATCATCATAAGCCATCAACGGCACTTGAAAGGGCAAGGCAACTTCGAGGCTATCAAAAACATTTGGATTTACAAAACACAGAAGAGGGAAGCAAACAAAAACAAAATAAAGAAGAAAAGAAACTTCAATTTCATTCAAATAATAATGGAATAAAAGACTTACTTACACTAGTGTCACCTTCAGTACAAACTTGCTCTCATTCCTCCATGAAAGTCTCCTCTCCTCTCAGTTACATAAATTAAACAAAAATCACATAAAAAAATAAAAAAGCTAAGTTACAAACTACAAAATAGCCTAAAATTTACTCTCTGTTTGGTCGCTCTCTGTGTGGTCCCTTGAAAAACCGAGTATTTAAAGGCAAAACCCAATGGGGAGGAGAGTACGAAGATAGGGGGAGCAAACGCTCCCCCAACAGAAGTAACCAAGCTGCGAAAATGCGGCTTTGGCTGCGTTTCCACAGCCATGGTATGGCCATAACTAGTTGGAGGCACTCCCTCGCTTGGTGATTCATCTTTATCTCTTACTGGTTTTCCCGTGTCAGCTCCTGGATTTGACAAAACTGCCTTTGATCTTTAGCTTTAACTGATTGATTTGGAAAGATTTATTTTAACTGGTTTTTAACTTCTCTAATTTGCCATGATCTGCCCTGATTTTCTAATTTTGAATTAATTCTGAATTAAATCAGAATTTTGATAGGATTTTGGGCACATTTCTCTTTCCTTTCCTTTAGCAATGGGCATGCATATAAATTAGACAATAATTAGGATTAAAAGCAGAGTTTATTATATCATAAGTATGAGAGTGTGATAATAAATGTGCAATATATGTGACCGATCACACCCCCACACCTATCTTTTGCTTATCCTCGAGGAAAACAACAAAACTGAAACAAAGATTATTGACCAGTTTCGCAGGTCACGCGATTGCACTGAACATGTGCAACAAGTCGTTAAACCTCTAGGTTTCCCCTAGAGGATGAGTTTTGTCTCGTGAGGATTTTCAGTGGATTGCACCCACAAAATCCATAAAGGAAGAAAAAAATGTTAGTATTTTGAAAATACATTTTGAAAGAGAAAAATATTTGAAATATTATTGTAAGAATTAAGTAATCTATAAGTCATAGAAAAATGAATTTTTCATTCCTAAACTTAGTCTCTATTCAAAAACATGTCATCAATCAAAGTAAGGAGTCAAATTGTACTTCTCATCTAATCTATTACTTTATCCTAAGTCATATGCACCTTTATGATCGTGAAATTTTTACTAAGGGTTCTTTAGCTCTAACTCTTATGACTTATTTATTTTTTTATTTTTGGTGGTATTATTCCTTATTTCTATTAGGCTTTCTAATCTGCCCATGTAACGAGCCTTTAATCGGTGACTCCCAAACTAAACGGTCTTAGGGAGTCGAGCAAACAAGGTCAAAAAACTAAGGATTTTATTATATGAACCGCCTTTAGGCGAGAATACTTATACTTTATGAGGCATAAATACCCAGCTTAATCAGAGGATATATATATATATTATTTTTTTCTTTTTCTCTTTTTTTAATAAGGCATAAGAATCTTTGTTTTTGAACCCTAAGTGTGTAAATGTATAAAGCATGCATATATTATCAAGGTAAGGATCAAGACTAAATTACTTTCATAAATTTTCTTTCTAACCTTAGAAATCAAACAGATAATCTTATTTTGACCAAGTATAAGAAATCCTAATTATGATTCCCCTATTCCTTAAAATTGACTTAATTTCTTACAAAAAATATGTCAAAATATTATTTCTATTTTCAAAAAGTTTTTAAAAGTGAAGAAAATGTTAATATTTTTTTTAAACAAAAGGAAAACCTACATTATGTTAGAACCCTCCCCCACACATATCTCATGCATTATCCTTAATTATGAATTAATGCATAGATGCATGAAAAAGAAGAAAGGGAAGGAAAATATTACCTTAAGATGGTGGTTCCGGTGGTGGTCTGATTGGTCCACGAAATGCGGCCCAATCTAATTTGCGTGGAGTTTAGAGGAACCCACCAGAAATCTCTCTAATATAATCTACTAAAATGATGTATATATGAATGATTTTTATTAAGAATTTAACCCCATCTAATTTTCAAAATTTTAAACTAATTTCAAAGTCATTATTATCAACACCTCTGTCCAAAAATAGAGTATTGATTGGTCGCTAATGTTGCATATTTAATATCATATGTCCATACTTATTATAGAATAAAAGCCTGCATTGTCCTAATTAATTGTTTGATTTATTTGTTGGCCCAATCTTTAAGGAGTTGAAGAGAAATGAGCCCAAAGCCCACCAAAATTCTGAATTAAATCAGAATTAATTCGCACTCAAGAAATCAGGGCAAAATCAAGAGGTTGAAAATCGGTTGAGAAGAATCCTCTCAGAATCGATCGGTTAAAGCCAAGAATCCAAGGCCATTTCGTCAGAATCCGGGACCCAAACGAAGAAACCAACTCCAGATAAAGTCAGAAGGAGAAACCAGGGTGACCCACCAACAGGGTGTGGCCACCTGGCCACACCCTGGCCGCGAAAACGCGGCAAAAGCCGCGTTTCCGTGGCATTGTTAGGGAGTTAGGGGGAGCGTTTGCTCCCCCGACCTCCCCGGGATCCTGCTTACTGGGTTTTCTGCCTATAAAAGGCCATTCTTTGTGCTGAAAAGCGACGCCAATGCAGATTAGGATTTAGCCTAGTTTTCAATCTTTGTAGTTTAGGTTTTTCTTTTCTTTCTATGTAATTTGTATGTAATCTTAGGTTAGATGATGATTCATGTAAGTAAGAGAGAGAGGCATATGTTGAGAGTGACACCGATGTACCCTCCTCCTTTCTTTCATTGTTTCAAGCAACAAAGGTAAACTTTTATTTATGTTCGTATCTTTACTTTCATTTTGTTTTGCTTTCCTCTTCCTCTTCCTCTTCTACTTTACCTTGGTTGTATTTGTTGAGTTTACAAGTGAATTCCAAAGCAAGTATAACTAAGCTACGTGAGAGCCAGCGATAGTTCATGAAGACGTTCTCCTCTTCCAAGCTCCGCATCACTTCGTTCTTGATATGCTTGACGATATAATGTGCACGGGGACTGAGCTCGAGCTTATGATCTATGCGTTGAACGCCTCTGAAGCAAAGGTAGAACATGCAACGGTTTCCAGGTAAGTCATCACTCAACCTAGGTAAGTATTCCTTCCTTTTCTTTCCTTTCTTTCATTTCTGTAAATTAAATCATCACCACTTCCAACTCTTTCTTCTCCACTCACTCCATTTGTACATAGTCGTTTTTATTGTTTTCTGATTTTTTCACCTTCTTCATCTCTCACTTTCTTCTAACATAACATAATTCTTTTTTCATTTTCACTTCTTAAAAACAGAGAAGAACTCTCGCTTTTCTTCTTAACGATTTAATAAAGAACCGTAAAGCTTCCATCGCAAACCCTCCTTGTGGATCATGACCCGCATAGCCACTTGCTATAGCGGAAGAATTGAGCACTTGCACATTTCCTTTCTTAAGTTCTGAAATTCCGTATTTTGTGTGCAGGTTGTATCTCAACCAAATTTTGGCGCCGTTGCCGAGGAGGGTAACATGTTTTTATTGAAATCTGAATTTTTTTTGAAAATTTTTTAGAACTAAAACGAATTTTCTTCTCTGTTGCAGGTTACAGGGCAATCAAAGCAGGAAATTAATATTGCAGTGACATACAAGTGGCCTTGGGCCTCTGCTCTAGAAAGCAGAGACCAAGGGCCCTCTGAATTGCCGCGTTTCCACGGCAAAAGCCGCGGATCCGCGGCAAGGACGAGTTGACTACTAACAGGTTTTTGCAGGGATGCTTGCTTTGCAAATTCTAGTTCTTTGCAATTCTTTATTTCCTATATGCCATCACATAAGCCTGCTAAATAATCAATAGTAAAACGTTTGTTGTAAAAGTTAAAAATTGATTAGACGTTTGCATTTTAGGCACGCGTTTTTTTCAATTCATTTATTTTTACTGTTGAAGAGTACTGGAGCAAGGTACGTATGCATTGCATTTAGCATAGGACTCACTTCTTGGTTGATTTATATCGCTTTGAGTGAATCTTACATATCTTGTACACTTGCACTAATTGATTTTAAGGGCACCAACCCAATAACAAGATAAGGTGGGGATTTAATCACCCTTTCTTAGCCAAAAAATCACATTCCAAGCACTCACTAACCCAAGCCTAACTAAAAATGAGTAGACGTTGGCCCTAGGGACATCTCGGACTCAATAAGGAGATTATCCTAAGGGGAAAAGGTGTTGGAACTTGACTCTTGCCAAATCAGTGTCTAGGAAAGGGATTAAGGGCCGAAAGCCCGAAGGTTGGTGGTTATTTAATTAAGGAACGTCTTTTGACGGAAAACCTCCCACCAACCTTGCCCTGACCTGGCTGATTAGCTTGTGGTCAAAGTCTACATTAAACCTCCCGTGGACAGTCTAACCAGTTAGGAGTCGTCTAGGTCTAGGTCTACCCTAACTTAGGTTAGAATTTTTTCTTTCTTGTTTGTTTATTTGTTTGCTTTTCTTTCTTTTTTGTGTGTATTCTATTGTGTGATATGGCTTATAATAATAATTTTTTCAACTTTAATAATAATCCATATTACAAACCGAGTTCATTTTCGGATATTACCAACCCGGCATATCATGACTTTAACCAACCTAGTGTGCCGGATTGGTCTTATCCGAATCAATATAACCCATGTCCCCCATCTAATAACTATAATGTCCATATTAATTTCAACTCTTCACCGAGTCAGTGGGGATTCACCTCCCCCGAGCATAATTATCAACCAACTTGTCCTCCTTCTCCACCTAGTCCACAATATTTTCAAGAGTCATACTCAGTTCCACCCGTCCAAAATAGGAAACCATCAATTTTGGAAATGAGTATGCGTGAGTCCAAACACAAATCCCAAAATCTGATGGACTCACAATTTCATTACCACTTCCAAGACAATTCTTCATCTTTTCATCAAAACAATGAACCTATCAACTATGAAAAGATGCTTGAAGCCATGACTCAGGCTCAAAACACTCGTAATCGTGACATAGATATGATGGTCGAATCTCTACGTTCTCACCGTTGGACCAGTTCTGATGTCACTACCCATTCTGTTAAAGCCGAAGAGTCAGGTTGTTTTGGAAATCAAGATTCTATTTCAGAACAACCATTTGAACTTGCCTAAACTCCAAATTTTGAAAAAGATATTGACAGTTTGGCAAGTTACTCCTTTCCTGAAATAGAACTTGAAAATGATTATGATCCTGAACCCCAAATTAGTAATTCAATTCTTCTTCCTGATTCAATAATGACTCTGGTATCTTCACCTGACTTCAATCTTTTCCCGGAGTCAACATTGGATCCTGTACCAATTCATAATAAAATTGAATCACCCATCTTTGAGGATCATATTGAACTTGACCAATTATACACTTTTGAAGATCCTATTGACAAATTGGCAAGTTCTCATTTTTATGATATTGAACTCAATGAGATATGTGACCTAGATTCTCAAATCTGTGATCCAGTTTAACTTTCTGAATCAATATTGACTCCTGTTTTATTACCAAACTTGAATAATATTCTAGAGTCAGTTTTGATTCCATCACCTATCATCCCTGAACTGGAATCACCCATATTAGGTCACATTCCATTGTTGGAAAACACATGTGGACTTGAGTTTCAACTTCTTGACTTGGACCCAATTTCTGAACCTATTTCGACTCTTGAACCTTTACTTGATTTAAGTCACCTTCCTGAGTCGGTATTAGTTCCTGTCCTTCCTGAGTCCAAGTCAATCATTCTATCATTTCATACTCCTTTCTGGGACGAGGTGGTTGACAAATTTGACTCCGAAATTAGTTATGGAATTTGGAAATTAGATGGGGTTAAATACTTAATAAAAATCCTTAATGGACACATCTTTTTAGTGGGTTATATTAGAGAAACTTCTGGTGGGTTCCTTCGAGACTCAAGAAAAGTTGATTGGGCCGCGTTTCGTGGACCAATCAGACCACCACTGGAACCACCACCTTAAGGTAACATTCTCCTTCCCTTTCTTCTTTTTCATGCATCTATGCATTAATTCATACATTGAGGACAATGCATGAGATAGGTGTGGGGAAGGGTCTAACATAACTTTTCTTTTTATAAAAAAAAAAATTAACATTTTCTTTTCTTTTAAAAACTTTTTGAAAATAGAAACAATATTTTGACATATTTTTTGTAAGAAATTAAGTTAATTTTAAGGAATAGGAAAATCTAAATTAGGATTTCTTATACTTGGTCAAAATAAGATTATTTGTTTAATTTTTAGGGTTAGGAAGATAATTTGTCAAAGTAATTTAGTCTTGATCTTTACCTTGATGAAATATGCACACTTCATACACTTACACACTTAGGGTTCAAAAACAAAGATTCTTATGCCTTATAACAAAAAAGAAAAAAAAAGAAAAAGATAAACAAATCTAATTATTGATTAGCTAGGTGCTTTGACCTAAGAAAGCCTTAGTATTTATGCGAAAGATGATTAGATAAGTTTGAAAAGAAAATATAAAAATGCTCTGATTAAGCTGAGTATTTGTGCCTAATAAAGCATAAGTATTCACGCCTAAAAGATGTTCATATAATAAAATCCTTAGTTTTGTGGCCTTGTCTGCTCGAGTCCTTAAGTCCTAGGGGTGTTTTCTCACCCGGTGCCCTAAGACCGTCTGGTTTGGGAGTCATCGATTAAAGGCTCGTTACATGGGCAGATTAGAAAGCCTAAACTAAGGAATAATACCACCAAAAATATATATCTAAATAAATAAATAAGGCATAAGAGTTAGAGTTAATGAACCCATAGTCAAAATTTTCACAGTCACGAGTGCATATGACTTAGGGTAAAGTAATAGACTAGATGAGAAGTACAATTTGACTCCTGACTTTAATTGATAATAAATTTTCGAATAGAGACTAAGTTTAGGAATGAAAAATTCAGTCTTCCTATAACTTATAGATTGTTAGATCTTACAATTATATTTCAAATATTTTTCTCTTTCAAAATGCTTTTCGAAAATACTAACTCTTTATTTCCCTTTCTTTATGGATTTTGTGGGTGCAATCCGCTGAAAACCCTCACGAAACAAAACTCGTCCTCTAGGGGAAACCTAGAGGTTTAACGGCTTGTTGCACATGCTCAGTGCAATCGCGCGACCTGCGAAAGTGGTCTAATAATCCTTAGTATAGTTTAGTTGTTTTGCTCGAGGACGAGCAAAAGATAGGTATGGGGGTGTGATTGGTCGCTAATGTTGTATATTTAATATCATATGTCCATACTTATTATAGAATAAAAGCCTGCATTGTCCTAATTAATTGTTTGATTTATTTGCAGGCCCAATCTTTAAGGAGTTGAAGAGAAATGAGCCCAAAGCCCACCAAAATTCTGAATTAAATCAGAATTAATTCGCACTCAAGAAATCAGGGCAAAATTAAGAGGTTGAAAACCGGTTGAGAAGAATCCTCTCAGAATCGATCGGTTAAAGCCAAGAATCCAAGGCCATTTCGTCAGAATCCGGGACCCAAACGAAGAAACCAACTCCAGATAAAGTCAGAAGGAGAAACCAGGGTGACCCACCAACAGGGTGTGGCCACCTGGTCACACCCTAGCCGCGAAAACGCGGCAAAAGCCGCGTTTCCGCGGCATTGTTAGGGAGTTAGGGGGAGCGTTTGCTCCCCCGACCTCCCCGGGATCCTGCTTACTGGGTTTTCTGCCTATAAAAGGTCATCTTTGTGCTAAAAAGCAACGCCAATGCAGATTAGGATTTAGCCTAGTTTTCAATCTTTGTAGTTTAGGTTTTTCTTTTCTTTCTATGTAATTTGTATGTAAGCTTAGGTTACATGATGATTCATGTAAGTAAGAGAGAGAGAGGCATATGTTGAGAGTGACACCGATGTACCCTCCTCCTTTGTTTCATTGTTTCAAGCAATAACTTTTATTTATGTTCATATCTTTACTTTCATTTTGTTTTGCTTTTCTCTTCCTCTTCTACTTTACCTTGGTTGTATTTGTTGAGTTTACAAGTGAATTCCAAAGCAAGTATAACTAAGCTACGTGAGAGCCAGCGATAGTTCATGAAGACGTTCTCCTCTTCCAAGCTCCGCATCACTTCGTTCTTGATATGCTTGACGATATAATGTGCACGGGGACTGAGCTCGAGCTTATGATCTATGCGTTGAACGCCTCCGAAGCAAAGGTAGAACATGCAACGGTTTCCAAGTAAGTCATCACTCAACCTAGGTAAGTATTCCTTCCTTTTCTTTCCTTTCTTTCATTTCTGTAAATTAAATCATCACCTCTTCCAACTCTTTCTTCTCCACTCACTTCATTTGTACATAGTCGTTTTTATTGTTTTCTGATTTTTCCACCTTCTTCATCTCTCACTTTCTTCTAACATAACATAATTCTTTTTTCATTTTCACTTCTTAAAAACAGAGAAGAACTCTCGCTTTTCTTCTTAACGATTTCAATAAAGAACCGTAAAGCTTCCATCGCAAACCCTCCTTGTGGATCACGACCCGCATAGCCACTTGCTATAGCGGAAGAATTGAGCACTTGCATATTTTCTTTCTTAAGTTCTGAAATTCCGTATTTTGTGTGCAGGTTGTATCTCAACCAAGTATGAAAAGATGGAATGATTAATCTGGAATTAGGAAGCGCACAAACTACAATCGACTCAGGAAAATAACTGAACTCAAGTAAAGGTTTTGGAGTCAATATTTGTTCAGGAAGTGGGTCCAAATCAAGAAGTTGAAACTCAAGTCCACATTCATTTCCCCAGAATAGAATGTGACTTTCTAAGATTGGTGATTCAAGTTCAAGAATGACAGGTATGGAATCAAAACTGACTCTAAAATATTGCTCAAATCAGGTAGCAAAACAGGTTTCAATATTGATTCAGAAATTTGAACTGAATCACAAATTTGAGACTCAAGGTCACATTTCTAATTTAGTTCAATTTTGTAAAAATGAGAACTTGCTAATTTGTTAATAGGGCTTTCAAAAGTCTGAAACTGGTTAAGTTCAATATGATGATCATAAAAGAATGGTGATTTAATTTCTTGAGGATAGGCACAGGATCCAATGTGGACTCTGGAGAAGGATTAAAATCAGGTGAAGACACCAGAGTCATTATTGAATCAGTAAGTAGAATTGAATTACCAAGTTGAGATTCAAGATCATATTCATTCTCAAGTTCAATTTCAGGAAAGGGATAACTTGCCAAAATGTCAATGTAGTTTTCAAAATTTAGAGTTTGGGCAAGTTCAAATAGGTGTGCTGAAATGAAATCTTATTTTTCAAAACAATATAATTCTTTGGCTCAAACAGAATGGTTAGCGACATCAGGAATGGTCAAAGGGTGATAACGGAGAGTTTTGACCATTATATCTGTGTCATGATTATGAGTGATTTGAGCCTGAGTCATGGCTTCAAGCAGCTTTTCATAGTTGATTCGTTCATCGTTTTGTTGCGATTGGACTTGAAAAGATGAAGTTTTGTTTTGAAAATTGTGGTGAAATCGTGAAGTCCATCAGATTTTATGATTGTTGCTCAGACTCACGCATACTCATTTCTAATATTGATGATTTTCTATTTTGAACTGGTGGAACTGGGTATGAATCTTGAAAATATTGTAGAATTGGGGAGGCCTGAAATTTTCATTCAGCCACCTGATGGCTTCT
Organism: Agave tequilana; assembly: GCA_038442645.1. Lineage (NCBI taxonomy): Eukaryota > Viridiplantae > Streptophyta > Magnoliopsida > Asparagales > Asparagaceae > Agave > Agave tequilana. The sequence goes on along the minus strand of JAVJIF010000359.1, from coordinate 702,265 downwards.
ATACTCTTTTCTAGCTCGGATTTTTCTTCAATGGGTTGATCTAGAAAGGTGTATAGGAAGCAAAATCGGGGAATGAATATTGTGAAAATTGTGGATAAGGTGGATAAGGAAGACAAGTTGGTTGAAAATTAGACTCGGGGGAGGTGAATCCTCATTAACTCTGTGAAGAGTTAGAATTGTTTTGAAAATTATGGTCATAAGATTGGGAGCATGGGTTGTATTGATTCGGATAAGACCAATCCGGCACACTAGGTTGGTTAAAGTTATGATATGCCGGGTTGGTAATATCAAAAAAAGAGATTGGGGTGTAACATGGATTACCATTAAAATTGAAAAAATGTTGTTATAAGCCATATCACATAACAAATGTCAAACACAAACAAAGAAAAACAAACAAATAAGCAAACAAATAAAAAGAAAAATCTAACCTAAGGGTAGATCTTAGACCTAGACGACTCCTAACTGGTTTGACTTTCCACAGGGGGGTATATTGCCGAATCTGACCACAAGTTAATCAGCCAGGTAGGGACAAGATCGGTGGGAGGTATCTGTGCCTAAGTAACGGGCCTAATTATATCAAACCACCAACCTTAGGAGTTTCGCCCCTCAATCCCCAACCTTAGATACCGATTTGGCAAGAGTCAAATTCAAATCAACTTCCCACTTAGGTCAGTCTCCTATATGAGTCCGAGATGTCCCTAGTGCCAACGTCTACTCAGTTTTAGTTAGGCTGATTAGTGAGTGAGGAGATAGTTTGTGGGCTAAGAGAGGATAATGACTTTCCCACCTTATCTTGTTTATAGGACAAGCCCTTAAAATTGATTGTGCAAAGTGTGCAAGATATAGAAAAGTAACATTCACAAGCAAAGAATGTTTTCTAAACTATATGCTATGCGTACGTACCTTTTGCTCTAGCACTCTTCAATAGTAATGTAAAATGTAAACGAATTAGACACATGCCTAAATGCAAAGTCTAAACTATTTTTAGCATTTAACAAACATCATTTTACTGTTGAGGTTAGAAAATATGTACAGTGAGACAAACAAGAAAATAAATAGTTATAGAATTTTAGCTTTACAATTCAGCTAACCTACAAAAATACAGGTTAGTAGTTCACTAAAATTGTCATTGGAATGTAGCAAATCTGAGGGCTTTTGGGCTCTACTTTCTAAAGCAGAGTCCAGGGCCACTTATATGTCCACTGCAGCAAAAATGTCCTTATTGTTAAACCTGTACACCAAGAACAAAGAAGAAAGTTAACTAAAAATGTAAATCTAAAAAGAGAATAACTTATCGTCCCTCCCCGGCAGCGGCGCCAAAATTTGATTGAGGTTTTACCTGCACAAAAATACAGAATTTCAAAACTTAGAATAAAAAGTGCAAGTACTCAATACTACCGTAATAGCAAGTGGCTATGCGGGTCGTGATCCATAAGGAGGGACTAGCGATGGAAGCATTTTAGTAAGTTCTCTTTTATGCTACAAAGTATGGTTAAAGATCTTCTTTTAGTTCTTTAAAAGAAAAGAAAATATAAGTTACAGTTAAGTTAAAAAAAGTGATAGATTGAGAAGGTGGAGAAAATAAAAAATTGATACATACAAAGAAATTGAAAAGAGTGATAAAAGAGTTGGGTATTGATGGTGTTGGTGATCTAAACTAAAGAATTAAAAGAAAGAAAACTAAAACCTAAAAAACTTACCTACCTCTTCAGCGCCTGCTTACCTTTAACCTATAACGACGATTTACCTTGGTTTGCAGGCGAGCGAAGTATGACAAATAGGATCTTCCCCATCCCCGATCTACACTACGAAATGAAGGGACATGCTACACTAGTATAGGAATGGCTATCCATCACCATAAGCTATCAACAACACTTGCAAGGGCAAGATAATTTCAAGGCTTTCGGAGTCATTTGGATTTACAAAACAGAGAAGAGGGAAGCAAACAAAAACAAGAATAAAGAAGAAATGAAACTTCGATTTGATTCAAATAACAATGAAACAAAAGACTTACTTATACTGGTGTCACTTTCAGTACAAGCTTGCTCTCATTCCTCCATGAAAGTCTCCTCTCCTCTCAGTTACATAATTAACACAAAATTTACATAAAAGAAAATAAAAAACCTAAGTTACAAACTACAAAATAGCCTAAAATCTACTCTCTGCTTGGTCGCTCTCTGTGGTCCCAAAAAAACTCAGTATTTATAGGCAAAACCCAACGGGGAGGAGAGTACGAAGATAGGGGGAGCAAACGCTCCCCTAACAGAAGTAACCAAGCCGCGAAAACGCGGCTTTGGCCGCGTTTCCATGGCCATGGTGTGGCCAGGTGGCCACATCTGGTTGGAGGCACTCCCTCGCTTGGTGATTCACCTTTATCTCTTACTGGTTTTCCCATTTCAGCTCCTGAATTTGACAAAACTGTCTTTGATCTTTGGCTTTTACTGATTGATTTGGGAAGATTTATTTTAACCAGTTTTCAACTTCTCTGATTTCCATGATCTGCCCTGATTTTTTGATTTCGATTTAATTCTGAATTAAATCAGAATTCTGATGGGCTTTTGGTCGTTTCTCTTTCCTTTCATTTAGCAATGGGCCTGCATATAAATTAGACAATAATTAGGATTAAAAGCAGAGTTTATTATACAATAAGTATCAGAATATGACAATGAACATGCAATATATGTGACCGATCAGCAGAGCTGCTACAGCCTCCTCCAGCGAGACTAATTTAGCTCTGTCTGAGCTCGCAACAACCCCTGTTGGGGATAACTTGGCCTCGCGCCATGTCAAAGATGAATCTCTTAATTCAGCTTCATGAGGCTAAAATAGTATTTCAACTCTCAATAGAGCTAAGGTCAAAGCTCGCTCATCCAGTGAAGCTAAGGCCAAAGCACCATGCGGCGCCAGTACAGCCCAGCCAAGCAGCGGAGCTAATCTAGCTTCGCTGAAAGCACTAGCGTAGCACTACACTACTAGCTTAACCTCCAGCAGCGAAGCAAAAGCACTTTATGCTATGACAACTTCGCAGTGCGAAGTTAAGCACAATTGTGCTAAGTTCATCACCAGCAGTGAAGTTAAAGCACTTTGTGTTGTGACAGCTTCTCAGTGCGAACCTAAATTCGCTGCATTGTTAGCTTCACCTTCAGCAATGAAGCTCAAGCACAATGTGCTATGTCAGCTTCGCCGTGCGAAGCTAAGCTCGGCAGCAAAGCTATACTAGCTTCGCCTCGAACTAAGCAGAAAGCCTTGAAGGCTAAGCTTAGGGTTTTTCAACCCAAGCGGGCTAGCTTCCAGTCTCCTCGAGTCTCCAGGTTGGATCAGTTGGGTCCCGTTAACACAGACTTGAGAGACTATCTGAGCAATAACAAAAAACTACGCTCTAAGGAATCTGCTCATGTCTCGCCGTCCAGTCCGGACAAGCGGGATGTCAACTAGTGACAGCGCATTTTGTTCGCTGTTGTTTGGGGGCAATCCCCATAACTTCTCTTCCAAGCTAGCAATCAGTGGTCAATCGGTTGTTAGTCTAAACTTTTGAGAAGCCCAAGTCTCGAAAGAAGAAGACAGTGAAGGTGCCTCACCTCACAGCTACCTCTGTTAATATGATAGGCAGAGAAGGGATCTGCTACAATTCCGCAGAAGGAGACAGGGGGTTCTCACTCCCTTATTCAGCTCTTTAGATTCTGACAATAGCCCTGGCTTAGGTTAGATCTTGGTTGAATAAGAGGGTGCCTTCCAAGGCACTTGCTCCAGGGTAGCAATACCCTATAGCTATGAACAACCTTCTTCCTCAGAAGCTATGTTGCAAGAACCATTGAGACACCACTTCTAATGGTCTGATAATAAAGAAGAAGCCAGCGGCTATGCTTTCTCCACCACTAGTAGCTCTATGCAGGCTATACGTCAGCCAACATGGCCGATAATAACAATGATGATGATCTTCTTCATCGCACGGAGGCACAGAACAGACTTTCAAGGTCAAGCAAGAAGCCTTGGATAACAAACAACGCATGTTGACTCAGCTCTTGACCAACATGAGCAATGATGACACAACCGGTAGCAATCATGATGAAGAGGAGAACAACAACAATGAACCTCCTAAGACTGAGAAGTCAAAGAAAAGCTCCTCAATTGATGCCGAGGTTATCAAGCGCATCCAAGCTCAGGTTACATCCCTGGCCCAAATGGATAAACTGAAGAAAGTAGGGGCAGTCTATCTTTACCCCTTGGAATGGGATTTAGTCCCATATCCGCCGAAGTTCAAGCCACCAACGCTACACTTATATGATGGCAAGAGCTCGCCAATCAGCACATTTACTACTTCCGATTGCAAACTGGTAATGTAATAGGTAATGATGTCATCATAACTGTTCATTGGCACAGTCAAGGGGGTAGTCTTTGATTAGTCTAGGAGTCTCCCCACGAACTCCATCAAAACATGGCTCGATCTGAAAACCTGGTTCCTCTCCTGATTTTATGAAAATGATACCGAGGTAACCATGGACAAACTCTTCTAAGCAGTCTGAAAAGGAGGATAATATTTATAGGATTACATAGAGAGGTTCTACAACCTTTCTCTTATGTGCCCTACAAGTATGCCTTTGCCTATGTTGCTTCAGACATGTAGGCATAACTTTCTCGACAAAGTGAAAGTTCGCATAGGAGCCATCAAAGCCCATACTTGAAAGGAGCTTGTTGAATAAGCCGAGATAGCTAAGAAATCAGCTAAAAAGTTTAAGACACCCAATAATAGGTGGGGAATCAACAGCAAAAGCCATGACACGGTTGAATCTTCTGATACATCAGCATTGAAAGTATATGGAGGAACTCGATCAAAAAAAGGGTAATTCCAACAGAACAACGGAGTATCAGAGACAATACTCCTTCAAGGATGAGCATACGGTGACAATCTTCCACTTGCCCAACAAGCGCAACAAGCTCAAGTTGCAAGAGGCTAGACACCCGGACGAAGTGGGACAAATGACTAATCCCAACTATTATCTTTTCCATAGGATGGTTCATCATCCTACTTGCAGGTGCAATGTCCTTAAGGACAAAATCCAAGTGCTGATTGAACCAGGTGTTTTCACTTTGAAGTTAACACATAAAAGGATCACTGCCTACCTCTTATCCTAAAAAGGAGTATGGAGGTAGTCAACTCTATTTCCAAAAGCCATGTGTTTTATCCCATCAACGGCTAAAGCCAATGGGACTCAAGCCAGTCTAAAGCTAAAGGCAAGTCTTGCAACGTCTCTCGCAGCAGATGACACTGTACCAGCAACTCTTCTTAGCAGCTCTGAAGAGGAGACAACCATCTCAACTGATATTTGATAGCCGACAGGCACTCAGTCTGGCAAATAATACTTGCGACAGTACAACCAGACCTCCGACGAGACACAACAGCCAACGACATCGTGAAATGCGCAGCAGGTTGGAATATGTCATTCCACCAATCAAGTGGGGACAACCTTTTATAGTAGAGACAATCTACTCGAGTGGAGCTTATCGCCTAGCGAATCCAAACGGTGACACGCTCCTGATGCCAATCAATGACAAGCAATCCATGATCATATTAACACTATACTTCTGATCAAAGAAGTACTATACATGATCATATTAACATTACATCTCTGATCATTAAGTTGGACTCCTCTGACTGTTTCATCACCTCAAGGAGTCCCTTTCCCTAGGTGGAATCAATTTTAACCATCTCTGCATACTTCTTTTGGTAAATCAGTTTGGCTTTACGACAATCTTGAATGAGCCAAATTCATCGAAGAAGGTTCGTGATGCATCCTTCCAGGACCTTTCTAGTGTTTTCACACTCATGTCCAGATTCGATGATCAGCTGTGACTAGAGTCTCTATTATGATGAAGAAAAGTAAAACTCCATGAGGAATCTCGACTTACTCTATATATTCCCTGTGAAGTTTGTACTCCATATCTAGACACAAAGATGAAAATACACCTAGAGGGGGTGAATAGGTGTATGGCTAATCTAATGACAAATGATGTGAAATTAAAACTAATTGCAACACACTAAGTGTAACCAAAAAGTGTAGCCAAATTTCCGGTGACAGTCTCTAGACTGTCTCCTCTAAATTCCTCTAAATAAGAGTTGAGGTACTATATGAAGCTCTCTTGGTTCAATACTAGTGAGGCACATAATACCAAGCATATATGATATGAACAATATGAATCAATGCAAGATATAAGAGAGAGAGAGAGAGAGTTTAGAGTAGTGGATCAATCGCAAACACCGAGATATGCTTCGAGGTTTGAGCCACTGCTCTACGTCCCCGCCTTCACATAGAAGGATTTTCACTATACATCCACACAGGACTTCCCACACAGGGAACCTCCACTGAGGATTTGGTAAATACAAACTAAGAGTACATAACTCCTCCCTCCAACAACAACAACAACCTTTACACAAGAGGCAAGGCACTAAGGCAAACTCCACCACAATCTCCTCTACATAAGAGGGATAACAACAAAACCCAAAGCACAACCTCCTCTATACTTGAGGGATAGGCACAAACCAAGGCAAAGAGAAAGTTTACAACTTGGTGATCTCAAAGACCACAAATAACTCTAGGTAATCACTATAGACCACAAACCAATTTCTCACAAAACAAGATCATATAGATAGGATAAATATGATAGCTCAAGTGTGAGAAAGCAATGAGTTTGGAAATCAAAAACACAAAGAAAATACTTGAAAAAAATACTAGATAGCTATAGAAATGAAGATCCAAAATAATTCCCAAAGACTCTCTTTTTCTTTGATTTTTCCAACCCTTAAAAACAAATAAAGATAAATCTTTTAACCACAAAAAATCTTTTAAACTCTTGCTGAAAAACACTTGAAAGATAGGAAATTTTCTCTTAAAAATTCTTGTTAAAATCAGCTCAAAAGAAGGCATATATATAGTGATCAGTCACATATATTGCATATACATTGTCACATTACCATACCTTTTATCTAATAAATCCTATTAATAAGTCTTATTCTTCTTTGTTAAATGTAGGCCCATTGCTAAAAGAAAGGAAAGAGAAACAAGCCCAAAAGCCCATCAAATTCTGATTTAATTCAGAATAAATTCGAAATCAGGGAATCAGAGTAGATCTTGGCAAATCAGAGAGGTTGAAAATCGATTGAAATGAATCTTCCCAAATCAAGCAGTTGAAGCCAATAATTAAAGGCTGTTTCGTCAAATCCTGGAGCAGAAACGAGAAAACCAGTAGAAAATATAAGAGAATCACCAAACCAGGAGCATCCCCCATTTGGGTGTGGCCACCTGGCCACACCAGGGCCGCGAAAACGCGGCTAGGGCCGCATTTTCGCGGCATTGTTAGGGTTGTTGGGGGAGCGTTTGCTCCCCAATCTTCCTACGACCTCTCCCCTCTGGTTTTTCCCTATAAATACCATTTTCAATAGAGAAGAAAGGAGCGAAGACTAGGATTAGAATTTTTATTTATTCTTTAAAGTTTTAGGCTCTTTGTTAGATAGTATAGAAGTTGTAACTTTATTTTTTTAATTTGTAGTTCTGATCAAATACCAGTGAGAGAGAGGAATTGAGTGCTTGTAATCTGAAGATTGAAGTGACAGCAATAAAAGGATCTAACTTTCTCTTCTTCCACTCCAATTCACGGTATGTCTAGCTTTATTTTCATGCATTCTTTTCATCTTCCATGAGTAGCTAAATTAGTATTCTGGGCTTACTAATTACTCTCTTCTATCACCTCTCTCTTGATTGTTTTTCATGAAAGCAACACTTTTTGAATCAGAAAAACATCTTAGTTAAACTTCGTTCTTGAAAGCACATGAGGATGTCTTTACTTTAAACTTGGACTTTCAATGCACAAATTTTTTAAACTGTTTTTATTCCATACTTGCTTCTTCGCGCTTGATGGTTTAACATTCTCTTTTTAATGATTTGTAAAGAAAGGGCTTAAGATTTAAACGATACCAACTTATTTGTTTTACTTGGGCATTAAAAGAAGCTAAAGGTTTTTTGTTTATGATAAAAATGATGCACCCAAATGTTCTTAAGATAAGTGCATAGTTGAGTAGAAAATTAGTGAGCCCATATCTTCTTCTTATATTAAAAAAATAACAAATCACTTTTCAAAACTTTTTAAATCATCTTTTCTAAAGCCTTCTCCAAATTTGCAATTTTCTTTTCTCTCCATTCTCTTTTCAACTAAAAAATTAGCACCATTCTTAGCTTTCTAAACAAAACACCGAAAAGCTTTCATCGCATTCCTCCTCGTGGACACGACCTGTTAGCCCAAAGCTACACGGTAAATCCTTGCTCTTTCATTTCGCAACCATATAGCCTCTAAAAAATCTGCCCGTTGGCAGTCTAGAAAGGTCAAAAATGACCTTCCGGTCGACTGCCCGGTCGACTGCCCGGTCGATCGGCGCAACGATCATATTTCTGACCATTGTGCCTCCAGTCGACCGCCCGGTCGACCGGCCACAGCCTCCGGTCAACCGCCTGGTCGACCGACCAGCACCCGAGAGTGGGGTACTGTCAGTCGGTCGACCGCGCGGTCGACCGGCCGAGTAGGCTGGCCATGTGCACATTCTCGTGCACATCGATCGACCAGCCTGGTCGACCGACTCATGGTCCGGTCGACCGCCAGTCAGTCTGGCTGAGAAATAAGAGATTAAAAACTTGGTTAATTTAATAAAATTAAATCCCATAAAATCACATAAATTTCACAAAAATAAGTTCTTGTAAGATCTTTGAATAACAAATATGTGTGACCAAAAATTAAAACATATTACAAACTATTTGAACTATTTTTATGATATGGAAATTAGGCTTAAACACAAAAAACCGTATTTTTCAAAACTTGGATTTTGAAATGAAAAATCGTTTTCTCCAAAACTAGTGTAAATACAAAAACATGATATTGAAATAAATTTGAAGCATATTGTATATAGATAGAATCCAATATACATGTAATTGATATATCTATATTTTTGATATGAAATCTAAAACCAGTTAAACCAAAAACCAATAAACTTTAAACTTGTGTGTGTATGTGAACTTGAGCATATCAACACTATCTACCTTTACACAAGATCTAAATAACTAAACACAAACTGAAGTCTTCTTGTAGAACTCCTTCTCCAAGTCGACTCGATCCAAACGCGATTCAACGAGCGTGACTCCAACTGAGTGCTAGAGGCGATCTTGACGCACGAGCTCTTGAATCTATATGTATTAGCTCCAAAACTCCTTTGTTGAAGCTAATCACCTACTAAGATCTTGATCAAATATCTGAGACTAATTAAACACAAGATCATTAGTAAATTATAACTACATGATTTTTCATCAAAACTAGAGTGATGGGCATTTGGGCCAACAATCTCCCCCTTTTACATGATGACAAAACTCATGGAGTTATATATGCATGGATTAAAGTTAAGCGTCATAGAAGCTCCCTCTTAACTCATGTGTAGCAATAAACATAAAAATATTCAATGAAATGCATAAACCAAACAACACATATATGCATAAACTTACTAAATTCTTTTCCCCCTTTTTGCATAAACGAAGAAATAAAATAAACATGTGTATATAAACTCACCAAATACTTCTCCTCCTTTTTGTCAATTCATCAACAAAGGGGCGAAAACAAATCAAACAATAAAGTTATATATGCGATATAACATTCATGAAAAGGAGACACGTAAAGTGAACTCCCCCTGCATACATGCATTTATATGAAAAGAGATGACTAGACCCTAACCACATAAAGCATAATATACAATGCATAAGCGGAGATGTAAAGCCACCCCTACACACGTGTATCACATAAAGAAGAGAGATCAAGTTTCTCAATGTGAGATACACTCAACATGAATCTATATATAGAGGAGATGTTAAGCTCCCCTTACATATAAGTAATACATATCAAAATATTTTTGAAACCACTTTTAAACAAATTTATGAATTTTCTTGAAGTCAACGAAACAATTTTTGATACCAACGGAATTAAATTATAGACACCAATTAGAAATTGTAGTTGACAAAAACAAATGTTGTTACCACTTGCAAATAAACAAATTTTTAAGATACCAATAGAAGATTATTAAGATACCAACTGAAAATGAGACATTGTAAGTTTGATATCAATTGAAATCAAATTGTACCAATTGAAAATATCTTAAAAATTTTGATACCAATTGAAAGCAAAAACAAAATTTTGGTTAAACACAACTCATTTTGCAATAAGGATACCAAATTGAGAATAATACTAATTTAAGACTATTGATACCAATATTAAAAATATTAGCACATACCAAATAAAGTATTTTTCATCATAAAGAATGGGAGTAAGATACAAATTGAAAATTAAACCAATTGGAAGATAAAACATGAATTTTCTCCCCCTTTATGAAATACCAATAAAAATAATGCATAAGCTTGTATAAGAACCAATTGAAAAATAATTGTCATTATGAACTAAATCAAGCTTAGCAAGAAATAATTTGTGCTTTAAGATATAAAAATATTGCAAGCACAATCAAATCATTTATATGTATGAAAATGAATATACCAATTGATACTATTTGAAGTTTGAAGTATACAAAGATAAGAAAAACACATATGAGTATACAAAATTAGGATTTTCATTAAAAGCAAGTTTATCTCATAGCTACCACCCTTTTCATGTACAAGTTTAAAAGATATTCAATAACGGTATACAAGGCATGGTCGCACATCCAACTGCTCTTAGGTTGGCAGGGGTTTTCAAAATATGAGATTGAAAATTGTTTTAACATGTTTGAAAACTCTACCAAATGAAGAATAAATAACTAGTTTAAAGTAATTTTTGAAAAATTAGTTAATGATCTTCAAAACATAAAACCAAATCATCAAAACTAAAATATATTTCATGTTATATGTATGTTTTATTGAAACTATAAGTATACATATATATCCCAAAAATAAACGAGTTCATAAAAGAGTTTGTATGAAGGCAAGTGACTCAAGAGCATACATATATATCCAATAGTTTTAGACAAAATTAATATATACATGAAGCTAAACATATTTTTAAGAAAACATGTACAAAAATAGAGAATACAAGTTAACATGCAAGAATCATCAAAACTAGCTATACAAGTACATCTAATGGGTACAAATGAGCAATAAGTACAAACACATAATAATTAAATGTGGCTCACTAGTTGTATAAGTATAAATACAAGTTTTAATCAAAATTACATCTAAACAAGTAATCAAAATATGAATCATAAAAGAAAACATAAACCAATATGATCATTATGTTAAATGCACAAGTTTTAGACTAGGATATATACAATAGCTAAACTATATTGAGAACACAAAAGATATAAATCCATATGAACATGGGTGTATCTTAAAAGACTATCTATGTATATCACATGTCTAATTTACATTGCATCTAATATAATGAATATGAAAAATCAAAACATACTAAAAATCAATAATATGAAAGCATGTAAACTAAATGGGAGTTAGAGTATGAACATGGATGTATCTCAAAAGACTATCTATGTATATCACATGTCTAATTTACATTGCATCTAATATAATGAACATGAAAAATCAAAACATGCTAAAAATCAATAATATGAAAGCATGTAAACTAAATGAGAGTTAGAGATAGTTACCAAAACCATTAGGGGTAATCTCTAGCTCTCCAAATCATGGTGGTCCTCTCACCAAACATTCTTGAAAGTGATGCATCCAAAAGTGTCACCTTTTAGCTCGGAACGCATTCACCATCAAGGCACCAAAACCTCTCACGTCATGTGAGAGCCCACACCTATATCAAATATAATAGGGATGGATCTTGATACCCATACCTTATTGGATCTATGGGGGTTAGCTCCTTTCCTAACCCAAACAAACTTATTTGCAAAATTTGAAGTATTTAATCTATCATAACAAAATTTTGCAAGGTGGCCCTTACATTCACAATGTGTACAAGTGTACACATGAGCATACATAGTGTCATGTGTGTGAGCATGATGAGCATGTGTATGCCGTGATTTGTGTGCATGTATATGTGGTGCATGTTTCTTATGAAACATGATTCCAATCTCTTCTGATCCATAGCACATTGGCTCAAAGTGGAGCCCAAACAACCAACACTCTTCTTCAAAGCACATATATCACTTTCAATAGAAGAAGATGTGGAGCAACCAATATATTTGTCAATAGAAGAGGACGCAATAGGAACATGACAAACATGAGCATCAAAATCATTTTTCAAAGAAGAGTTTTCCTTTGAAACTAAATCCAATTCTTTGGAAATTGTAGCAATTTTTTTTCAAAGAATTGTTCTCCTTTATAACAAAATCAAGTTTTGAAAAAAAAATTTCATTTTTCTTCAAAACATCATCACAATTTTTTTTATTTTTTAAAATTTTATTTTCCTTTAAAACAAGGTCAAGTTAGGTTTTCAAGAAATCCCTTTCACTTGAAATCTCAACCCTCTCTTGCAAAACCACATTAAGTTTTGAAAACAAATCCTTATTGTCTTCTTTTAATTTAAGACTTTTCCTTTTAAAAACTATGTATTTTTTTAGCAAGTTTTCACATACTATAGATAGTTCTTCATATAAATCATCTGCATCCATGTAACCATCACAAGATGAACTAGCATCATCTAGTTGAGTATCCAAGTTTACCTCAAGGAGTCATTCCCTTGGACCATGTAGCAAGCTTGTTTGGCCTCATCTTCACTAGATTCCTCCTCCACATATTTTGTCGTTTGAAGCTTAGGAGAGGACAAAGTGTTCCACACTGCAAAAGTGGAATCACAATGAGAAACAGTCATAAGATAATCTTTTCTTAATGTTTGCCTAAGTGCCTCTAAGGCTTATGCATTTGCTTCTATATGCTTATTATTACCAAGATAAGATTTCTTGGTAGTAGCAAGGTAAACATGCATTCCTAGGATTTTTAAATAGATACTCATTCTAAGCTTCCATATATCGATATTAGAAACATCGAACATAGGAGGGGTCATAAAATCTATGAGTGTATAAACTAAATGTATGCAAATGCAAATACTAGATTAGCAATCTAAGATCTCACTCCCAGGTGATTAAACCTAATATCAGGAATGTAGGCTCTGATATCAATTGAAAATACTCCTAGAAGGGTGAATAGGCGTATGGCTAATCTAATGACAAATGATGTGGAATTAAAACTAATTACAACACGCTAAGTGTAACCAAAGAGTGTAGCCGAATTTCTGGTGACGGGCTCTGAACTATCTCCTCTGAATTCCTCTAAATAAGAGTTGAGGTGCTATATGAAGCTCTCTTGGTTCAACATGAGTGAGGCACACAAACAATACCAAGCATATATGATATGAACAATATGAATCAATGCAAGATATAAAAGAGAGAGAGTTTAGAGATAGTGGACCAATCGCAAACACCGAGATATGCTTCGTGATTCGAGCCACTGCTCTTCGTCCCCGCCTTCACATAGAAGGATTTCTACGATACGTCCACACAGGACTTCCCACACAGGGAGCCTCCACTGAGGATTTGATAAATACAAACTAGGAGTACAAACTCCTCTCTCTAAAAATAACAACAAAAACCTCTACACAAGAGGTAAGGCACTAAGCCAAACTCTACCACAATCTCCTCTATACAAGAGGGATAACAACAAAACCTAAAGCACAACCTCCTCTACACTTAGAGGGAAGGGCACAAACCAAGGCAAAGAGAAAGTTTACAACTTGGTGATCTCAAAGACCACAAACAACTCTAGGTGATCACTATAAACCACAAACCAATTTCTAACAAAACAAGATCCTATAGATAGGATAGATATGATAGCTCAAGTGTGAGAAAACAAGGAGTTTGGAAATCAAAAAACAAAGAAAACACTTGGGAAAAATACTAGATAGCTATACAAATGAAGATCAAAAACAATTCCCAAAGACTCTCTTTATCTTTAATTTTTTCAACCCTTGAAAACAAATAAAGATAAATCTTTTAACTACAAAAACTTTTTTAACTCTTGCTGAAAAACACTTGAAAGATAGGAAATTTTCTCTTCAAAATTCTTGTTAAAATCAGCTCAAATATATATAGCCTCTCAAAAATCTGCCCGTTGGCAGTCTGGAAGTTCAAAAATGACCTTCTGGATGACCGCCCGGTCGACCGGCGCAACGGTCATATTTCTGACCGTGTGCCGGTCGACCGGCCACGCCGCCCGGTCGATCGGCCAGCACCTGAGAGTAGGGTGCTTTCAGTCGGTCGACTGCGCGGTCGACCGGCCGAGTAGGCTGGCCAAGTACACGTTCTCGTGCACATCGGTCGACCAGTCCGATCGACCGACTCCAGGTCCGGTCGATCGTCCGGCCGACCGCCAATCAGTCTGACAGAGAAATAAGGATCAAAAACTTGGTTAATTTAATACCAATTAAATCCCATAAAATCACATAAATTACAAAAAAATAAGCTCGTGTAAGATCTTTGAATAACAAATATGTGTGACCAAAAAATAACAGATATTACAAACTATTTGAATAATTTTTGTGATATGAAAATTAGGCTTAAACACAAAAACCGTATTTTCCAAAAGTTAGATTTTGAAATGAAAAATCGTTTTCTCCAAAACTAGTGTAAATACAAAAACATGATATTGAAATAAATTTGAAGTATATTGTATATAGATAAAATCTAATATACATGTAATTGATATATCTATACTTTTGATATGAAATCCAAAACCGGTTAAACAAAAAACAAATAAACTTTAAACTTTTGTGTGTATGAACTTGAGCATATCAACACATCTACCTTTACACAAGATCTAAATAACTAAACACAAACTAAATTTTTCTTGTAAAACTCCTTCTCCAAGTCATCTCGATCCAAACGCGATCCAACGAGCTTAACTCCAACCGAGTGCTAGATGCGATCTTGACGCGCGAACTCTTGAATCTACATGTGTTAGCTCCAAAACTCATTTGTTGAAGCTAATCACCTACAAAGATCTTAATCAAATATCTGAGACTAATTAAACACAAGATCATTAGTAAACTATAACTACATGAATTAATCATCTTCAAAACTGGAGTGATTGGCCTTTGGACCAACAAACGAACAGCTGAGAACCAGATTCTTGATGAACAAAAGGTGATGCTCCACAAGGAATGTCGATCAAACCAAAAAATTTCCCATGAAGTTTAGACTTAACTCCTTAATCCCCAACAAGATTTTTGAGATCACCGGTGGAATATAGAAATGTTCAATTCATGTGACACGATCTAAAGCCTTCAATCAATAAGGCTAGAGGAAAACATTGATTTTTAAGCCCAATATAAAGTCCTCAACAACTTATCATGCTAAGGGGAACAGCATAGCCAGCCTAACTCAAACGGTAGTTGGTAAAGGCATATCAAACTTATTGATAGCTGAGGATTTAATAAAAATCCTAAGGGGCCTGACCCCGTCTTTCCCACCAAAGTCCCATACCAATTCCCGTCCATGGAATGGTAAGAAAAAAAAAGGCTATAGTCATTTTCCCAATAAGATGAATTATAGAACAAAACTATTTTGTTTAAAGCTCACACTTTTGACAGTAAAACCATTTGAATATTGCTGGCAGATCTTGGTAATATCTCCAAAAGATCAAGCTCAACTTGCCATTCTCTTTAATAGAATGATAGGTCCACTCAAATTGGTGTTATGTTTAAGCACCTCTTACAGCAAATGAATCCTTGTCAAGTTAACATCACACCTCTGACATACTTTTACAAGGCCCAAGCGGAGAAATTGTAACGATCACTTCGGACAAAATCTCCTTCTAATTTTCCAACAAGAAATTTAGTTGTTACATTAATGATTACCTCTGATAACTTTTCAGGGAACAATTATCTCTCTATCGAATCCCCAAAAAGTTTTTTAATGTCACGTTAACGTTTACCTCTGACATCTTAGAGAATGCTAAACTCTTTGTAATCTTTTATGGGATTCATTTTCTAATTCCCCAGGGAGTTGATCGGGGCGAAACCGAGCACTTTTAAACTTGTGTTTTATGAAATCAAAGAAAATGTATGTGTGCTAATGTTCCCTCGATAATTCTGTTATAGCATTGGCTCAACGGGTCAATTCACAGGGACGAGAGGCGATTGAAGCATTAACAGTTTTTATTCACGTCGGTTGTTAACAATTCTTCTTTGTTTAAAGAATGAAAAAGAAAAAGAAAATGAAAAGAAATCCAGTGTGATAGGTGGAGAAGAAAATGGGAAAATGATAAAAGCAAATGAAATGAGAAGAGGTTTTGGAAAATAGTTTTTAAAACAAAGTAACAAGAAGGAAAAGAACTATAAAAGAGAACTCATGGCTACTAACTACCAATTGCTCCACTAACCATGCTAACCTCTTAGTGATAGTTGCCTCACATGGATTCTTGGCCATCACTAGTCCTTGGCTTTAAGAGACGATACAGAGCATGGCCCATAAGATTGTTTTTCTACATTCAAACAACACATTCATACCACATAACAAGTTGCAAGCTACTATTAAATCATCAAAATCAGTTAGAGGTGAGCATGAAATAAAGAAGACATTGTAAGTTAGCAAGTTAGTGGGTTAGGTGTTAGAAATGTTAGAATGTTAGAATCCATCATCATGAGCCATCAATGGCTCTTGCAAGAGCTAAGCCTTGTAGAGGCTATTAGATTCATGAGGATTATCAAGTAAGTAGTTAGATGATTAGTGGTTAGTAGTTGATTGTCATAAGAAGAAAAGATTAGCTAAGAATCATGTAGAAGATGGAGAAGATTATATTGGAGAAGAAAGGAGACACCTTTACATAAATTGCCACCATCTATTACATCAATATTTCTCTCTCTCTCTGAATCAACTCAACCCTACTATAAGATCTAAAAACAAAATGAAAATACAAAATAAAAGAGAAAGAAAATCCTAACCTACAACAAAAGAGAGAAAATCTAGCCTAAAATCCAAATCTCCATGCATTTCGGGCCTCTGCAGGGCTATATATAGGCATATAGGGCTTCTAGAAGACGAGACGGGGCCACGCGTCGATGCCGCAGAAACATGGCATTTGCCGCGTTACTGCGGGAAAACCAGGGACTTAAGTCCTGGTTTCGGAAGGAACTTCCCGTCGCTTCTAGAACCATCTTGGTATATTCGCATTTTGGTATTTTTGCCCGGATATACGTCTGACATGCGCAAAGGTCTAGGTTCAATGCATCTTCTAGAATTTCCCTTACTTGGCCTCCAAGAATTGCGAATTTAATTACTCAAAAATGGGTTTAATTAAACTCTTATTACCCTTTGGCCATTGACTCTTGATTTATCTGCAAAGTAGACCAAAAAGCAATTAGAAATGACATTTTATTCATAAATCGGTAGGGAATGCGATATAATAATGCAGAACAGTAGACTAATCACACCCCCACGCTTATCTTTTGCTCGTCCCGAGCAAAATAAGAAAAGAAAAACTATACTACAAATGTTATTATACTACTTTCGCAGGTGACGCGATTGCACTGAGCGTGTGCAACAAGCCGTTAAACCTCTAAGTTACCCCTAGAGGAGGAGTTTTGTCTCTTGAGGGTTTTCAGCGGATTGCGCCCACAAAATCCATAAAGAAAGAATAAAATGTTAGTATTTTGAAAACGCATTTTGAAAGAGAGACAAGTTTACGAAATATTTTTGTAAAAATATAAGCGATCTAAGATCATAAGTCCACCAAAAATTATTCTTCCTTAAGCTTAGTCTCTATGCAAGATCTTATCTTAAATTAAGGTAAAAATTCAAAATTAGATTGAATATTTTATCCTTTATAAAACCTAGATAATATGCACTTTGTGATAGTGAAAATTTCTGGGATTTCAACTCTAACAATCAAGCCATTTATTTTTATATATATTTTTTTTCTTTTTCTTTTTTTCTTCCCTTAGTTTTCTTAGGCTTTCTAGTTTACCCGGGTAGTGAGCCTTTAACCGATGACTCCAGACCAGACGGTATTAGGGCACCAGATGAGAAAACATCCCTCGAGTTTAAGGACTCGAGTAAACAAGCCTACAAAACTAAGGGGGATTATTTGCTTCTTTTGACCACCGTTAGGCGTGAATAATCATGCTTCTTGAGGCATAATTATCTAGCTTAATAAGTGATTTTTTTCTTCGTATATAATATATTTTTTCTTTTTATTTATTTTTACTTTGCGGCAAAGTTTTAGAAGCAGGGTCCCTACTTTCTAGAGCAGGGACATGCAGACAAAAGGAGAGTTCTGCAATGTTTAATTCCTGTAAAAATTAACCTGCACACCAAAACAGAGAAGAAAATTTAACAAAAATGTGAAATCGAAACCATTCCTATCCCCGGCAACGGCGCCAAAAATTTGGTCAGGACAGAACTGAGCACTTTTAAACGTGTGTTTTATGAAATCAATGAAAATGTATGTGTGTTAATGTTTCCTCGATACTTTCGTTATAGCATTAGCTCAACGGGGCAAATCCACAGAGATGGGAGGCGATAGAAGCATTAACGGTTTTTATTCACGTCAGTTGTTAACAATTCTTCTTTGTTTAAAGAATGAAAAAGAAAAAAATGAAAAGAAATCCAGCGGTGATAGGTGGAGAAGAAAATAGAAAAATGATAAAAGCAAATGAAATCAAAAGAGGTTTTGGAAAATAGTTTTTAATACAAAGTAACAAGAAGGAAAAGAACTATAAAAGAAAACTCATGGCTACTAACTACCAATTGCTCCACTAACCATGCTAACCTCTTAGTGATAGTTGCCTCACATGGATCCTTGGCCATCACTAATCCTTGGCTTCAAGAGACGATACAGAGCATGGCCCATAAGTTTGTTCTTCTACATTCAAACAACACATCCATACCACATAACAAGTTGCAAGGTACTATTAAATCATCAGAACCAGTTAGAGGTGAGCATAAAATAAAGAAGACATTACAAGTTAGCAAGTTAGTGGGTTAGGTGCTAGAAATGTTAGAATGTTAGAATCTATCATCATGAGCCATCAATGGCTCTTGCAACAGCAAGGCCTTGTAGAGGCTATTAGATTCATGTGGATTATCAAGTAAGTGATTAGATGGTTAGTGGTTTGTAGTCAGATTATCATGAGAAGAAAAGATTAGCTAAGAATCATGTAAAAGATGGAGAAGATTACATTGGAGAAGAAAGGAGACACCTTTACATAGATTGTCACCATCTATTACATTAATATTTCTCTATCTCTTTCTAAATCAACTCAGCCCTACTACAAGATCAAAAAACAAAATGAAAATACAAAACAAAAGAGAAAAAAATCCAAACCTACAACAAAAGAGAGAAAACCTAGCCTAAAATCCAAATCTCATTGCGTTCTGGGCCTCTGCAGGGCTATATATAGGCATATAGGGCTTCTAGAAGATGAGACGGGGCCACGCGTTAAAAATTGACGCGTGGCCCCACCAAATTGCCGCGTTTCTGTGACAAAACCAGGGACTTAGGTCCCTGGTTTTGGCGAGGAACTTTCCGTCGCTTCTAGGATCATCTTAGTATATTCGCATTTTGGTATTTTTGCTCGGATATACGTCTGACGTGCGCAAAGGTCTAGATATAATGCATCTTCTAGAAGTTCCCTTGCTTGGCCTCTAAGAATTACGGATTTAATTACTTAAAAATGGGTTTATTTAAGCTCTTATTACCCTTTGGCCATTCGACTCTTGATTTATCTGCAAAGTAGATCAAAACGCAATTAGAAATGACATTATATTCATAAATCGGTAGGGAATGCGATATAATAATGCAGAACTGTAGACTAATCAGGAGTTTCCAATAGATTCCGCTCAGAGTCTATTAGTACCCTTTTCAGTTTCTAGTGGACTCTTTAGTTGTCACGTTAACATTATACCTCTAACAATTTCTTCCAAAAAATCTCTAAAGAAGCACTAAGTTCCCCACGAAGTTTATGATCAAGTCTTATTCCCCTAGCGTAATTATTTCTTTTGCTGTCATGTCCAATTCTCCAAATCTAAACAGTAACGGCTCTGGACTCAGTCGGTCATATTCGGTCAATCACCTTTGAACCGACAAGTAACCAAATCTCTTCTCTCAGTTTAGTAGGGACTATTCTTCTCCCCATTATGTCTAGTTTGTCACCTCTGAATGGCAGAATTTTGAGCTCGGTGGCTTCTCAATCGGTTATGTCCAGTTTATCACCTCTGAACCGACAGATAGCGAAGCCTCATCTCCCAATCCGGTAGAGACTTCTCCCATCATGTATAGTTTATCACCTCTGAATGATAAGGCTCTGAGCTTGGTGGCTTCTCAATTAGTCATGCCTAGTCAATCACCTCTGAACTGATAGATAGCCAAGTCTCATTCTCCAGTTCAGTGCGGACTTCTCTTTTTTCGTCATGTCCAGTCCATCACCTCTAAATGATAAAATTTGAGTCTGGCAATTTCTAATCAGTTATGTCTAGTTTGTCACCTCTGAACTAACGGATTCTAGGTCTCACTCTTGCAGTCCCCAACGGACTAGCTGTCAAGTTAACACTATGACCTCTAAATAGCAGATTGTGAACTTGGTGTCTCTTAATTAGTCATGTTCAAATTACCTCTGAATTTGCAGGTCAATTCACCCTTGTAGTCCCTAGTGGACTAACTGCTAAGTTAATATGATACCTCTGACAACGAATTTAAAGTTTAGTGTGTCTTAGTCTATCATATCCAGTTCATCACCTCTGAATAGACGGGTCCCTAAAACAGAGTTCAGCTTTTCGTTTATTGTTATGTCCAGTTCGTCACCTTTGAACAGTAAACACTCTAAGTTTGGTAATTTCTGATCAGTTATGTTAAGTTCATTATCTCTGAACCAACGAATACTCAATCTAACTCTTTTTGTCGTTATGTCCAGTTTATCACCTCTGAACGACAAGGCTTCATATCTGGTGATTCCTAATCAGTTATGTCCAGTTCGTCACCTCTGGACTGACAGATACCCATATTAACTTTCCAGTCCGGTAGGGACTCTTCTCGATGTTATGTCCAGTTTATCACCTCTGAACAGTGAACCCTCTTTCTAGCGATCCCTAACCTATTATGTCCACATTACCTCTGAACAGACAGATTTCTAGATCTACCCTCTTTTATCCCCAGTGGATACTTTTATGTTAGACTGATTTCATCACGTTCCTAACCTCTGAATAATTTTGGTCATAAGTTCAAAGTGTTTCAAAATCCGTACCAATCCATCACAAATTTGCAAAAACTTTGAAGGAGGTTTTGTTGATACTCTGAAAAGTCAAACTCTTAGATAACACTTCAACCACTTTGAACAATGTCTAACTTGTCAACATTTACAAAAGCCGAGTCGCAGACAAGCTGACAACCAGCTTCTGCCTATTCCTCAAAGACAAAGCAGTGATTTGGACCCTACTGATCCAGTAAAGCAGACAGTAAGCCAAGTATTACCTTTGGAGAGGTCTAAGCAGGCCTATGAGGCTATGTCAGCTCAACGCTTGGCCTCGCATGAGCCCAAATGGGATAGCTTCTCTTGAAGCTTTATAGCCTCGCTAAAAGGCTAAGTTTCTAAATTCCATGAAGCTTTACACAGCTTCGCAGTGAGCTCACTCCTAACTTCGCCTGAAGCTAATCTTACTAGCTTCACCTCGAAACATAGCACAACTCTATTTAAAGAGCTAAATGTTAACTACGCCTGAAGCTCTATGATAGTTTCGTCTGAAGCCTGGCTTATCTCCGCTAAAGGCTAACTTATAGCCTCACTTGAAGCTTTATCTAGCCTCGCCTGAAGCTTTATCTAGCCTCGCTCCATTGGCTAGCCTCACCTAAACAGGCTAGCCTCGCTTCTACTGAATTTAAGGTAACAGTCCCACTAAGTTACTGGGGGGATTAATGGGTAGTTATACTCATGATCCCTCATTAAGAGAAGACAATCAAGGGGATCATAACTTCCTATTTAGCCTATAAATAGCCCACCAGTAGTCTAGGCTCGGGGTCTTGAAGAAATTCAAGTCCAAGAGGGCTTTTTGGAGAGCATAAAGCTACTTTGGTGGCTTCAAAGTTTAAGCTAACAAGATATCTACTCTCTCGCTTTCAAAAATACAGAGAATCACTTTTCTAATCCTATAAGGATAAATTCAAGGTGCTAATATCCTAAGATCTTTCTCTCTCAAGGAATCTCCAGAACCAGACGAGAAAGAATTCTCAAGCACTAGCATTTGGAGATCGATCGCTCATATTGTCAACGAAACAAAGTGGCCACACGTTGACCAAACTTCTACCGGCACACTTTCCCAGAAATCTCAGTAGAATATTCTTATAATTTTCTTGTTTAATTACTTATAATTTTCTACAACAATTTTTTACGTTTCCTCCATTTTTCAAAGCTATGGATAACACTAATGACCTCGATCATGACTCGCCCTTGCAAGAGCCACTGATGGCATATGATGATGGATCCTCACTTTTAAACAGGTAAGTTTTTTTATCAATTCATACTTGTTTTTCATAGTTTTGATAATCTAATCTAGGCAGTGTAGAATGAGGATAATCTTATATTCCATGCGGTGAAAGCCTTCAAGCCAAGGTAAGTCATTGCTTAAGATCTAAGATGAAGCAAGCATAAGAGGTAAGCATACTTTAAACTTTCTTTTCATTCCTTTTCATCTCTTAATTTAAAAAACACTTTTAAAAACCAACACCATCTTCTTCTTTATTTATTTTGATTTTTTTCTTAACTTAAACCAGAATTCTTTCATTTTTCTTTTTCTTTAAAAAACATAGAAGAAACATTTTAGCCGGTATTCTATAAATTAAAAAGAACACTTACACGTGGATCACGACCCACATAGTCGCTTGCTATAGCAATAGTATTGAGAAACTTAGCACATTTCATTCTCAATTTATAAACTCTACTTTTTTGTGCAGGGTTCTTAACATAGGTTTTCTTCTTTATTTAATTAAAAAAAGAAAAATTCCTTTCTTTTAAAAAACCTTTTTGAAAAGAGAAACTATATTTTGACTTAATTTTTTTTGTAAGAAATTAAGTTAATTTTAAGGAATAGGAGAATCATAATTAGGATTTCTTATACTTGATCAAAATAAGATTATTTGTTTGATTTCTAGGATTTTGAAGAAAAATTAAAAAGTAATTTAGTTTTAATTTTTACCTTGATGAAATACGCACTCTTCATACACTTACAGACTTAGGGATCAAAAACAAAGATTCTTATGTCTTATAAAAAAAGGAAAAAAAGAAAAATAAATATATTAAAAATCTTTTGATTAACCTGGATTATTATGCCTCATAAAGCATAAGTATTCATGTCTAAAAGAGGTCCATAATATAAATAAATGAAAAACACCTAGAGGGGGGGTGAATAGGTATAATTGCTAATCTAAGAAACTCAATACAAACTAAGTGCGCTAAATGCGGAAGCTAATGCAAATTATGCACAAACTAATACAATACAACAAGTGTAGCCGAATTCCCCTTGCGAGGCTCTGGACTAACTCCTCTTGATTCCCCTTTAAATGGGTTGAGGTGCTATGTGAAGCTCTTGTTGGATGAGTATAAGTTAGGCACATACACACAAGCAATCCAAGCAATATGAAATACACACAATCAAGCCAAGCATATAAGAATGAATAGCAATATGAATAAATGCAAGGCAATATGAAATATGCACAACACAAGCAAATATGATATGATATGAATATGATGCTTTGCACAAATATAAGAGAGAGAGTTAGAGAGACAATGGAAGCAATCGCAAACACCGAGATTTGTTTCGAGGTTCGAGCACCTTGCTCTACATCCCCGCCTACACCACCGTGTAGGATTTCCACTATTTCAACTCCCACCGAGGGAACCTCTACCGAAGAGGATTTCTTACAACTCTAGTGAGTACCGAACTCCTCTCTCAAACAACAACCTCCTCACAACCGAGGGGTTAGGCCCGTAGCCAATACAACAACCAATCCACACACCTCTACCGAAGAGGCTCACAACCAAACTCCACCTCTACCGAAGAGGGATCCAAACCAACAACCCAATACAACAATCTCCACCTCTACCAAAGAGGGAGCAACTCAAGAAATCAAGGGTTTACAACAAGTGGTATATTTCAACCACAAACCTCTTTCCTTTTTCTTTTTCCACAAAAACAAGATCCTAAATAGTTTAGGATAGTATGATATAGCTCAAGTGTGGAATCAAAGTGTTTTTGGAAACAAGCAACAAAGAAAAACTACTTGGGAAATCTCTTGTATAAGATAGAAAATGAAATACCAAATCAAAATCCCAAAACCTAGTTTTCTTTGATTTTCCAAAAACCCAAAACAAATAAAGGATGAGAAGTTTTTGCACTTAAAACTCTTTTGAAAACTCTTTTAAACACTTCAGAAAACTAGTATTTTTTCTCTTAAAAAAACTTGGCCAAAATCCCCAAAGAGATGGAGTTTATATAGCCCCTATACAAAACTAGCCGTTAGGCTGATGTGGCAGTTTGACAGACTGCCGGTCGACCGGCCCGGTCGACCGCCAACGGTCAAAAATGTGACCGTTGGGCAATAGTGGTCGACCGGCCCGGTCGACCGAAACATCCTGAGAGCAGAACTCTCATCTCGGTCGACCGACCCGGTCGACCGTGTCTGTGCCTAACAGACGTGCACGTCTGTGCACATCGGTCGACCGGCCCGGTCGACCGGCCCTTGGTGCGGTCGACCGGCACGGTCGACCGACCAGCCTGTCAGCCAGTCCACAGATCTGCACAGATACGGGATTTGAAAATAGGTCTTTTCACTCAATAAAAATCCCATAAATTCACAGTAAATCTAAAAAAATAGTTTTAATCACAATAAAAACTGTTTTTCTAAAAATATGTTTTTCTAAAACTTGTTTTATCATTTTACTTTGATAACCAAACTTGTGATAAAAATTTCAAGACATATATCAATCATATCAATTCATTTTTGTGTCTTGCCAATTTTATCAAAAACAAAACTTGTATTTTATCAAACTAGAAATTTCCAAAACATGAATAGAATAGTCAAAATAAGTTTGTTTAGAAAATTAAGCATGCATGTATAGAATGAAGCAACTATACATATATCAATTTAAACTTGTTTTGATAAACTATTCATGAAAACCAAAACTCAATCATAAAACGTGTGTGATTTGTGTTCACTTGAGCATATCAACTAAACTAAGCTTTACAAATATGGATCTAAAACACAAACTCTAAACTAGATACCTAAGTCTTCTTGACGATCTTCATCTTCAAGTAGACTTGCTCCAAAACTCCGTGATTCTCCAAGTGCAAAGGTATGATCTTTAAGCTTTGGCACCGGAATCATCATGAATAGCTTCTAATCATCTTGTTGAAGCTAATCACCAACCTAATATCCTGTTAATGATCTGAAACTAGAAACACAAGAATATTAGTAAACATAACTACATGAGTGTTGATCATCATCAAAACTAGAGTGGAAGGCCATTGGGCCAACAATAAACACCATTACTTTTTGTGGCCTTGTTTGCTCGAGTCCTTAAATTCTTAGGGTGTTTTCTCACTCGGTACCCTAACACCTTCCAGTTTGGGAGTCACCGACCTAAGACTTGTTACATGGGTAAATTAGAAAGCCTAATAGAACTAAAGGGTATTACCGCCAACATGTGAAAAATAAGGCATAAGAATTAGAGTTGAAGAATCCTGAGTTACGGTCACGAAGGTGCATATGATTTAGGGTAAAATAATAGACTAGATAAGAAATACAGTTTGACTCCTTAACTTGATTGACAATAAGTTTTTGAATAGAAACTAAGTTTAGGAATGAATAGTTTGATATTCCTATAACTTATAAATTACTTGAATTTTTGCAAAAATTCTTCAAATATTCTCTCTTTCAAAATGCGTATTCAAAATACTAACACTTTATTTCTCTTTCTTTATGGATTTTGTGGGTGTAATTCAGTGAAAGTCCTCATGAGAAAAACTCATCCTCTAGAAAAAACTAGAGATTTAACGATTTGTTGCATGTGCTAAGTGCAATCGTTATTCCTAAGAAAGTGGATAGTTAATTTAGTTTTGCCTTTTTATTTTGCTCGAGGACGAGCAAAAGATAGGTGTGGGGTGTGATTATACATGTACATTGCATATTTAGTATCATATTTTCACATTTATTTTATAATATAACTCTGCTATTTAGTTCATTTTAATGTCTAATAATATGCATGGTAATTAATGAAGAAAGAGGATAAATGAAAAACTTTATCAAATTAAATCTGGAGTTTTAAAATCTCAAGCAAATCAATGAAGATCTGCTTACAATTCTATCTAAAGACTAGAGCAAATTAGAAAAGAAAACACAAGGCAAAACCAGTTAAAACCAGATTTTTGAAGATCTATTTGGTTAACTTGAAGATCAATGAAGATAATCCTAAACCCAGAAGTCTAGAGACAAATCTTATCAGAAAACATAGGATAACAAAGAAGTTATTATCAAATCTATTCCAACTAAATTAGATTTATTTGAATTTATTATTCTTGCTTGAGAAATCAGTGAAGATAATCTCAAATCCAGAAGTTCAGAGATGAATATATCAGTATACAAAGGGATAACAGGGATAAGGATATTAGCTGTTGGGCCAACAATTTGAGCTCATCCCTTCACCACCCTTTGGCACTCCTTTTATCTTATAAATACTACAATTTCTAAAGATAAACGGGCACCACTCCAGTAGAGAGAGCTTAGGCTAGATTTTGCTTTAGTTTTAACTTAGGTTTTTATTTTTCTTTATGTAATTTTCTGCTTCTTTATGTAATTGAGATTAGAGAGCGACTCATAAGAAAAAGAGAGAGTAGATTCAAGGGTGACAATTGATGTAAGTTCCTCCTTTTTCTTATATTTTCTTATTTAATCAAAGTTACATTTTTTTATTTTATTCTTGCTTTTCTTTTGCATTTTCTCTTTTATGCTTAGTCTCAATCTGTATGCTTCTAATAACCTCGAACATGCCTCGCCCTTGCAAGAGCCACTAATGGCTTATGATGATGGATCCTCACTTCTAAACGGGTAAGTTTTGTATCAATTCATACTTACTTTTCAGAATTTTGATGATCTAATATAGGAAGTATAGAATGAAGATAATCCTATATTCTATGCGATGAAAGCCTTCAAGCCAAGGTAAGTCATTGCTTAAGATCTAAGATGAAGCAAGCATAAGATGTAAATATACTTTTAACTTTCTTTTCATTCTTTTTCATCTCTTAATTTAAAAACACTTTTAAAATCAACACCATCTTCTTCTTTATTTATTTTGATTTTTCTTTTTTTAAATTTTTTCTTTTTTCTTTAAAAAACATAGAAGAAACATTTTAGCCGGTATTCTATAAATTAAAAAAAACTTAAACGCTTTCATCACAGTCCCTCCTTATGGATCACGACCCTCATAGTCACTTGCTATAACAGTAGTATTGAGAAACTTAGCATATTACATTCTCAGTTTCTAAACTCTACTTTTTTGTGCTGGTTTCACCTCGATCAAATTTTTGGTGCCGTTGCCGGGAGGGGACGGTAAAGTTTCTTTTTAAATTTACTAATGATTAAATCTTCTTCTCTATTGTTATGTGCAGGGGCTGATTTCAAGGAAACAAGAAATGTCGAATACATATAAGTGTCTATGGACTCTGCTCTAAAAAGCAGAGCCCTGAAGACCTCAGTATTGTCACGCAAACGCGGCAAATGGCACGTTTCTGCGCAATCTGAGTTGACTACTCACCCTACTTTTTGCAGGGTGATTGAAATTCAATTATCTAGCTTCTGCATGTTTTAGTTTCTCTGTTTGATATACTTTGCGCACTGTTTCTAATCCAATAGTTACTTATTGCTTATTAATGTTAAAAACGGTTTAGACTCTTACATCTTAGGACACGTGTCTAATTCTGTTTCATTTTTCGTTACTGTTGAAGAATGCTAGAGCGAAGGTATGTTTGTATCGCATGTAGCTTAGGGAACACTTGTATAATTAATTGCTTGAGTGTTATTTAGCTATATTTATGCACATATACGCTAAAATGAATTAAGGGCTTGTCCTATAAACAAGATAAGGTTGGGAAGTCATTACCCTTCTTTAGCCCGAAACCATCTCCTCACTAACTAACCCAATCCTAAATAAAAATGAGTAGACGTTGGCCTAGAGACATCTCAACTCAATAGGAGATTGACCTAAAGAGAAAGTTATTAGAGTTTGACTTTTATCAAATCGGTGTCTAAGGCTGGGGATTCAAAATCTCGAAGAATAGTGGTTTGGCATAATTAGGTCCGTTGCTCATGCACGAATACCTCCTACTTATCTTGCCTCTACCTGGTTGATTAACTTGTGATCAGATAGATGCAATATACTTCCTATAGACAGTCTAGCCAGTTAGGAGTCGTTTAGGTTCAAGGTCCACCCTAACATAGGCTAGATTTTTCTTTCTTTTTTTTATTTGTTTGTTTTTCATTGTTTGTTTTTGTCAGTTTGTGTGAAATGGATTATAACAATATTTTTTTAATTTTAATAGTAATTTATATTACACCATGACCTCTTTTTCGGATAACACTAACCCAGCATTTCATAACTTTAACCACTCAAGTATGATAGATTGATCTTATCTGAATCAATATATGTCCCCACTCCAGTATTATAAACAAGAATGGAATGATCATCATCACTCTTTACCGGGTCAGTGGGGATACATCACCCCCAAGTCATATGGTCAACCACCTTGCCAACAGGAAGCTTCATATACTCTTTATCAAGATCAACCTATAGAAGAAAAAAATCTGAATTAGAAAAGAGTGTAGAAGCATTCCTTGAGTCTGGACGACAAATCCAAAACATGAAAGACTCTCGAGCCCATCAAAATTTCCAAATCAAGGATTCTTACTCTATTTTTCAAGTCCCACAACAACAAGAAGAACCTATTGACTTAAAAAAGAGTATAAAATTCATGATTCAGTCCCAAATGATTGTATTCAATCACAAAACGAGTGTCTCCAATCTATTGATAGGTTAGAAGTAAAAATGAGTAATTTGGTCAAAATAAATGAGAAAACTCTTGTAGGATCTATAATCAAAGTAACACAACACTAGAGGGGGGGTGAATAGTGTTTAAAAACTGTAAATCAATTTACTTGCAGGAAATAAAATAAACACAAGATAAACTCAGAAAATTCAAACGCAAAGAAAAGAGAGTTATCCTGGTTCGGTCCTTGTGACCTACATCCAGTCCCCAAGCCAACCGCTTGAGATTTTCCTTTCCTGATTTGTGTACACCCACAACCAATGCCTTGTACACCACTTGACAAACGCCCTTTGCCAAATGTGCACAACTCCTCTTTACACCAAGAGAACAAGCACCTTGTACAACTTTCTTCTACTCCCAAGAAGATGCCTTGTACAATGATCTTCTTTGAATAATTACAATGATCCTATAAGCCTTGAGATTGAATGTATTTGTGGACAAGGTTTCTTATAGGAGGGATTTCAGAAATCTTCACAATGGACTTTGGAATTTGGTGAAGAAAACTGAAAGAGAAACAAGTTTTCAGAAAACAGAATATTTGGACAGAGTTTTGGCTGAAAAACTTTGGATTTTAATTGGTGTGATAGCCCTAGGACAATACCCCTATTTATAGGTGAAATCCATAGTAAGTTAGGGTAGTTATCAGGCCTAATTCAAATTTTGAAACGTTGAAAAACGCACCAGAATTCACCTACTGCACAGCAGCTGTTAACTGCTATTAGTCGACTTGAACAGGATATTAGTCGACTAGAAGAACAAAATTAACACTGATTAGTCGACTACAAAAAGAGGTTAGTCGACTATCTTTTGACTGATACAGACATTTGGTTTCTGGAAAACTGAATGTAGTCGACTATATAGGAATGTTAGTCGACTAGGTAATGTGTTAGTCGACTATAGATATAGGGTTAGTCGACTAAGTTTCATTTCAGACAGAAACAGAGAGTTGGGAAATTTTTGTATAGGTTATTAGTCGACTTGAGAAATTGTATAGTCGACTAGGGTATCTGTTAGTCGACTACATATGGAAGTCAAGTCGACTAACAGTCATGACAGGGACCAAACAGAGAGTTAGGAAATTTGGTTTGAAAGTATCTAGTCGACTAGGGTATATAGCAAGTCGACTATAGTAGTGGGTAGTCGACTTCATGAAAAGGTCAAGTCGACTTGGGATGATTTTTTGTGTAAGTGATCAAGGCTTTTCACATCTCTTCTAAAGTTACACAAAATCATCCAAAATACCCATAATCTTCAATTGGCTTCAACTGAGGTAGAGCAATCATAATGAGGTAGAAATGCTTGTTCATCATCAAAATCTTGAAACTTGATAGGCTTCATCATTCTCAATTTGGTAGGCTTCAACATTCTCCCCCTTTTTGATGATGACAACTTATGTTTATGATAGCTCCCCCTGCAACAAAACTCCCCCTGCAGTAACTAGGTTATAACAAATAATTTGCCCCTGCAGAAAGTGTTAAGTTGCACCTTGCACCTGCATTGTCATATGTCAGTATCCATAATATATATATAGTCAATTTCTTGTCATAACACAGAAATTTGTTACACAGATTTTCTTTGCAGATATGGAACATAGATATGCAGAACATTTCAGGTGTTAGATATATAGAACAGATCACACAACAGATCACAGAACATAACACAGGATAAACATAGAACATAGAACATAGAACATAAATAAACATAGAGTTTCTCCCCCTTTGACATTAACAAAAAGCAGAAAAACATACTTAAACAGACATTGTTTTCAAACGGAAGCTTACACAATAAACGAGTCTTTTTTAAAAAAAAAAACTAAAAAATACATAAAGTGCATTAAAGCAAAAAACATGAAGAAACGCCAACGCCATAGTCTTCAAAGCTCGGATCCGGGAGGAGGAGGTGGCGGAAAATGTGACTTGAGAAGGTTCAGAATTTCAGTTTGAGTGGATGCAAAGGAATCCATCTGAAGTTGCATATTCTCAAACCTAGTCATCAATAAAGACTGATTCTGAAGCATTTGTGTCTGAGTGTCTTGAAGAACTTGTTGTTGGACATGAATAGAGGAAAGCTCAACAGACAGGGAATTGTAGAAAGCATCAGTATAAGATTGAGATGGTTGTGTTGGAGGTGGATCATTGACAGGAGGTTGTGTAGAGGAAGATGGACGTTGAGTGGGACTATGTGGAGGTGAAGATGGATGTTATGGAGGAGTATCAGTCAGTTTCATTCGGTGTATGGCAGCACGATCAAACAATTCAAAGATCTTAACGACACTAGTTTCGGAAGGAAGATCAACGTGAAATTTCCGAAATATAGGTGTCAGAAAAGCTCCAAAAGGAAGGAAGGAAGAATGATACTTAACCATAGTATCAAAGATAATTTTGGCCCAATTAACCTCGAGTCCAGCCATAATAGCATAGACACATGAGGATAATTCTCTGGAATAGTAGTTGTAACTACCAGTTTTAGGACAAATATTGTAAGAGAGGATACGACCTATGAGACGTGGAATAGGTTTCAATTTGGTATTGGTCATAGGTAATCCTTGGCCAGGTAGAAAGATATTACTCAAGACTTCCTCATCATCCATAGTAATTTCATCAAGTAAGAGGCCGTGAAAAGGAATGGACAAGATACGGCCAATTGATTTCGGGGATAACTTTATGTTTATACCTTTAACCAAGGAGTAAATGTGGACATCGGCCTCATTATCCTCAAAAGTTAAATTAGTATAAAACAGATAAATGAGGAATGGATAATATGCTTGCTTAAAGTCAGTAGAAAACATATTGAAAAGGCCACAATTTTGCAAATAGGAGACTATATCATAGTGATGAAAATCTTCATATTTGACAAATCTTCCTGGAAGTATTTCTAAAGAGGAAAGTCTAACATAATCTTCCTCAAGGACAGGATTTTTGAGATATGCCCTAAATTCTTGGGAAGATGATGATGAGGGAGTGAACTTAGTTTTCTTGGATTTAGACATGGTGAAAACTGAAATTGAAGCAAGATAATACTAGATAAGAAAGGGAATTGCTGAGAGTTGAAAGATTTTACCAAGATGTGGAAGGAAATAGGAGGAATTGGAAGGGGATGCACTGTTGAAGACTGCTGCAAATTTTTCTTCTCCCTGCTGCTGGTCGACTTGAGGAATCGGCTGGAAGAAGGAAATGAGAGGGATTCTAGGGTTTTGATGAGGGAAAAGTTAGAATCAAAGGTTAGGATCAACCCTGGAGTGAAATAGATGGTGAGGATTAAAAAGGAGTGTTATTGGATCCTTAACTTAAGAAAATGGGTCGGGTTTCGAAGTGGAAAAACCGAAATCAGAAGACAGATTTTCACAGTATTAGTCGACTTGCAGGTTAGTATTAGTCGACTAATAAATGGACTAGTCGACTAGTAAGTTACTATAGTCGACTAATTTTTGAAAAATCAGAAAGTCAAGTCTCTGTTGGTGCACATTAGTCGACTGGGGCACTGTTACGTCGACTAGGTCCTCTATAAGTCGACTAATAAGAAATAGTACGTCGACTAATGAAGTAAAAAATGCCTTTGAAAAATTTTGAAAAATTTTTTTAAAAATCTGAAAAATTGCAAATACCCAAATCTCTTCGAAATTTTATAAAAGTATCTTCTTTCAGAGGCTTTGTGAATATATCAGCAATTTGATTATCAGTTGATATAAAAGTTAAAGAAATGTCACCTTTTAAAGCATGATCACGTAGAAAATGATGTCTAATATCAATATGTTTGGTACGTGAATGATGAACAGGATTTTTAGATAGATTAATAGCACTGGTATTATCACACATAATAGGTGAGTTTGTGATAGTCATGCCATAATCAAGTAGGGTTTGTTTCATCCATATAATTTGTGCACATGCAACACTAGCAGCAATATATTCTGCCTCGGTTGTTGATAATGATGCAGAATTTTGTTTTTTACTGAACCATGATACTAGTGAATGTCCCAAAAAGTGACAAGTACCACTAGTACTCTTCCGATCAGATTTACATCCAGCAAAATCAGCATCACTATACGATAGTAAATCAAATGTGCATGATTTTGGATAAAATAAACCATAATTGATTGTGTTATTATGATATCGAAAAATTCTTTTCACTGCTTTAAGATGTGATTCCTTAGGATTTGA
The DNA here is from genome assembly GCA_038442645.1 of Agave tequilana. Classification (NCBI taxonomy): domain Eukaryota; kingdom Viridiplantae; phylum Streptophyta; class Magnoliopsida; order Asparagales; family Asparagaceae; genus Agave; species Agave tequilana. The sequence goes on along the minus strand of JAVJIF010000359.1, from coordinate 668,995 downwards.
CTGATATCTAGCACATAAGCATACACTGAACATAATATCAGGTCTACTTGAAGTAATGTATAGTGAAGAACCAATCATACCTCTATAGAGTTTCTGATCAACATTCTTACCATTTTCATCTTTGTCTAAAAATGTCGTCGTACTCATGGGAGTATTCTTATGACCAGAATTTTCCATGCCAAATCTTTTTAGAAGTTCCTTTGCATACTTGCACTGGGAAATGAAGATTCCATCCTTCATTTGCTTTATTTGCAGACCGAGAAAGTAAGTAAGTTCGCCCATGTGGCTCATCTCAAATTCACTCTGCATGGTCTTAGAAAATTCTTGACAAAGATTATCGTTAGTAGATCCAAATAAAATGTCATCAACATAAATCTGAATGATTAAGATATCTTTATCAACATGTTTAATAAAGAGAGTTGTATCTGCTCTTCCCATCTTAAAATCAGAATTTAAAAGAAAACTTTTTAATCTATCATACCAAGCACGGGGTGCTTGCTTTAAACCATATAAAGCTTTCTTAAGTTTAAAAACATGGTTTGGAAATTTTTCATGTTCAAATCCTGGAGGTTGTTCAACATAAACAGTTTCTTTAATAAATCCATTTAAAAAGGCACTTTTAACATCCATTTGATATAATTTGAAATTCATAAAACAAGAAAAAGCAAGTAAAATACGAATAGATTCAAGCCTAGCTACTGGTGCATAAGTTTCATCAAAATCAATACCTTCTTCTTGACTGTATCCTTGTGCTACTAACTTTGCTTTGTTCTTAATGACTTCACCTGTTTCATCAAGTTTGTTCTTAAAGATCCATCTGGTACCGATGACTGGATGATCAGTAGGACGTTGTACAAGATCCCAAACATCATTTCTGACAAATTGGTTCAACTCTTCTTGCATGGCAATCGTCCAAAAATCATCCTCACATGCTTCGTTGATATTCTTCGGTTCAATGAGTGATATGAAGGCAATTTGTGTCATGTAGTTCAACTTGGATCTTGTCTGAACGCCTTGATTTATATCTCCAATAACCAAATCACGTGGATGATTCCTTACTTCAACATATGCTTTCGGTAACTCGGTAGGAGTCTCATCATCCTTAGAAATGTTAGTATCAACAGAAGATATAACAATATTATCAATAGGAGAATCTATGATATGATCATCATCATGTGGAGAAGTATTAGAAATAGGCTTAGTCAAGGATTCATCAAATTTAACATGTAATGATTCTTCAATAGTAAATGTTTTCTTATTAAATATTCTATATGCTTTACTATGAGTAGAGTATCCAACAAAAATACCTTCATTGGATCTAGCATCAAATTTATCTAAAGCATCTTTTGTATTTAAGATAAAGCATTTACATCCAAAAATCTTAAAGTAAGAAACTTTTGGAATCCTATTATAAAACAATTCATAAGATGTTTTATTTAAAAAAGGTCGAATAAGCACACGATTTAAAACATAACATGCAGTAGCAATAGCCTCAGCCCAAAAATATTTTGGTAAATTACTGTCCATAAGTATAGTTCTAGCACATTCTTGCAAAGTCCTATTCTTCTCTCTACAACACCATTTTGAGGAGATGCTCTAGGAAATGCAAAATTATGTGTAATACCATACTTATCACAGAATTTTGAAAAAGATTCATTTTCAAATTCTCCTCCATGATCACTTCGAATAGTGACTATGTTTAGAGACTTTTGATTTTGAATTCTTTTACAAAAACTTGCAAATTCATCAAAAGTATCATTTTTATTTTTTAGAAAAATGACCCATGAAAAACGTGAATAATCATCAACAATAACAAAAACATATCTACTCTTGTTTAAAGAAGAAACACGAGTAGGACCAAATAAATCCAAATGCAACAATTCCAAAGGTCTATTAGTAGAAACTAAATCTTTAGATTTCAAAGATGATTTAACTTGTTTTCCTATTTGACAAGAATCACAAAAATAATCCTTTTTAAAAGCAATTTTTGGAAGACCTTTAACTAAATCAAATTTAGAAATCTTAGAAATAGTTTTCATATTCAAATGTCCAAATCTTTTATGCCATAAAAAATAATCATTATTAGAAGCAAGTAAACATAAATTCTCATTAGATGATATGCATGTTATTGATAATTCATAAATGTTATTGTTCCGAAAACCTTTAAATAAGATATCTACCATGTTAGTATCATAAATAAGACAAGCATCTTTTTCAAAAACAATTTTATAACCCTTATCACATAATTGACTAATACTTAATAGATTGTGTTTTAAACCTCTTACCAAAAGAACATTTTCAATAAGGGGTTTTGAAATATTACCAACTATGCCGGTACCAATAACCTTTCCTTTGTTATTGTCTCCAAATATTACTGTACCTCCCTTTTTGATTTGAACGGAAGACAGTAGTTGAATGTGTCCGGTCATGTGTTTGGAACACCCACTATCAAGTATCCACTTTTCTTTAAAAGGTACCTATAAAATAAAACAATTTGTATGGTACCCATCATGATAGGGTCCGAAAAAGATTAGTCTTTAGGAACCCAAATCCAATTGGAATTTGGTTTCCACTTGTTAGTATAAACATAATTCTTAGAATTACACACATCATGTATATAAGATGCAATATAAACATTTTTATCAACATTATTAAGATTCTTAGGAACCCATATATATTTGCATCTAATTCTTTTTGAAATAGTATTTCTTTTCACAAAAGAATTATTATTATGAAGATGTGTAGATTTTACAAAATTAGTTTTTGAAAATCCAATACCAATATGAGTAGGTTTATAAACCTTATCTTTTGAAAAACCAAGACCAAAATGATTGTTAGACATCTTTTGAGAAGATAATAAAACATTTAAATTCTCTTTTCCTTTATTAAATTTAGTTACATTTTTCAAAAGATCTTCATACTTAATTTTGAAAACAATCATGTCTTTATCTAAAATAGAAATTCTAGAATTTAAAGAAATAGTTTCCTTTTTAAGTAAAGAATTTTCTTTTAAGAAAATTTCATTATCCTTTTTTAAAGATGCAATAACTTTTTCAAAATCTTCATTTTGAGAACTTAGAGAAGATGTTTGAGAAACAAAACATGCATTTTCATGAATGAGTCTTTCATTTTCCTTTATTAAGACTTTATTTTTAATCTTTTCATTTTTGAAATTATTAAACAATTCATTAAAAGCTTCTAATAACTCATCATAATCTTGTACCTCGTCTTCTTGGGCCATGAAGCAGATATTGGCAGTTTCCGTTGCTTCTTCTTCATCAGAGGAAGATGAGTCGCTATCATCCCATGTTGCTTGGAAGGCTTTCTTCTTCTTGTTGAACTTATTGAAGTTCTTGAAGTGTCCTTTTGATTTCATCAATGGGCAATCCTTCTTTATGTGGCCTGGTTTGTTACACTTAAAACAAGTAGGAGTATCATTAGTATCTTTATTCTTTTTAAATTTACCTTGTTTTAAGAACCTTTTGAACTTTCTGGATAGCATCGCCATTTCTTCTTCATCTTCATCTGAATTGTCCGTGTCGGAGGATGCATGGAAGGCAAGTACTTTCTTCTTGGAATGTTGTTGTTCGTCCTTCTTTCTTTCTTCTAACTGCACTTCATATGCCATTAGATTACCGATTAGGTTTTCTAATGTCATAGTTGAGAGATCATTCGCCTCTTCAATGGCGGTTGTCTTCTTCTCCCATTCTGGTGTGAGTGCACGAAGGATCTTTCGAACTCTTTCAACTTGGGTGTAGTCCTTTCCAAGGGATGCTAAGGTATTGGTGATGTCGGTGAATCTTGTAACCATCTCGGATATGGTTTCATTCTCCTTCATTTTGAATAACTCAAATCTGTGGACAAGAACAGATATTTTAGATTCCTTAACTTTATTTGTGCCTTCGTGAGTTACCTAAAGAGTATGCCATATTTGATGTGCAGAAGTGGATGTAGACACACGGTTGAACTCTTCTTTGGTTAAAGCACAAAATAGGGCATTCATCGCCTTGGCATCAAGATTTGCATTCTTCTTTTGATCTTCACTCCAAGCATTGTAATTGGTTGTTGGCTTGGTGTATGATGCTTCTACGATGTTCCAAAGATCGTAGTTGAGCGATTGCAAGTAGATCTTCATTCTACACTTCCAATAGTTGTAGTTGGTTCCGTCAAATAGCGGTGGACGTTGTGTAGAATGACCTTCTTTGAATTGTGACGAAGGGAACTCCGTTGCCATCCTCGTATGGTTGTTGCCTTGAACCTGCTCTGATACCAAATGTAGGATCTATAATCAAAGCAACACAACACTAGAGGGGGGGTGAATAGTGTTTAAAAACTGTAAATCAATTTACTTGCAGGAAATAAAATAAACACAAGATAAACTCAGAAAATTCAAACGCAAAGACAAGAGAGTTATCCTGGTTCGGTCCTTGTGACCTACATCCAGTCCCCAAGCCAACCGCTTGAGATTTTCCTTTCCTGATTTGTGTACACCCACAACCAATGCCTTGTACAACACTTGACAAACGCCCTTTGCCAAATGTGCACAACTCCTCTTTACACCAAGAGAACAAACACCTTGTACAACTTTCTTCTACTCCCAAGAAGACGCCTTGTACAATGATCTTCTTTGAATAATTACAATGATCCTATAAGCCTTGAGATTGAATGTATTTGTGCACAAGGTTTCTTATAGGAGGGATTTCAGAAATCTTCACAATGGACTTTGGAATTTGGTGAAGAAAACTGAAAGAGAAACAAGTTTTCAGAAAACAGAATATTTGGACAGAGTTTTGGCTGAAAAACTTTGGATTTTAATTGGTGTGATAGCCCTAGGACAATACCCCTATTTATAGGTGAAATCCATAGTAAGTTAGGGTAGTTATCAGGCCTAATTCAAATTTTGAAACGTTGAAAAACGCACCAGAATTCACCAACTGCACAGCAGTTGTTAACTGCTATTAGTCGACTTGAACAGGATATTAGTCGACTAGAAGAACAAAATTAACACTGATTAGTCGACTACAAAAAGAGGTTAGTCGACTATCTTTTGACTGATACAGACATTTGGTTTCTAGAAAACTGAATGTAGTCGACTATATAGGAATGTTAGTCGACTAGGTAATGTGTTAGTCGACTATAGATATAGGGTTAGTCGACTAAGTTTCATTTCAGACAGAAACAGAGAGTTGGGAAATTTTTGTATAGGTTATTAGTCGACTTGAGAAATTGTATAGTCGACTAGGGTATCTGTTAGTCGACTACATATGGAAGTCAAGTCGACTAACAGTCATGACAGGGACCAAACAGAGAGTTAGAAAATTTGGTTTGAAAGTATCTAGTCGACTAGGGTATATGGCAAGTCGACTATAGTAGTGGGTAGTCGACTTCATGAAAAGGTCAAGTCGACTTGGGATGATTTTTTGTGTAAGTGATCATGGCTTTTCACATCTCTTCTAAAGTTACACAAAATCATCCAAAACACCCATAATCTTCAATTGGCTTCAACTGAGGTAGAGCAATCATAATGAGGTAGAAATGCTTGTTCATCATCAAAATCTTGAAACTTGATAGGCTTCATCATTCTCAATTTGGTAGGCTTCAACAACTCTACGTAACACATAATTGACCATTTTCGATTCCTTTAGCTATATTGATTGGAACCAAGAATCATGGTGTCTTGGAGACTTTAACTAAGATTCAATTCCACCATAACATCTTGAACTTGACCAATCCCAAATCTTAGATAAATTGGCAAGTTTTCACTTGATTATGAATGTGACCCTGATCCCCAACTTTATGATTCAATTTTAATTTTGAATCTATATTGACTCCGACATCCTTACCTAATTTGGACCCACTTCCCAAGCCAAAATTGATTCCTGTACTCATAGAGCTTGAAATTGAACCACTTATTTTGGATAGTCGCACTCCATTGACGGTAAAATAATGTGAAATTCACTTCTGTGATTTGGACTTAACTCTTGAACTAAAACTGACTCTTGAATCTAAACTTGGTTTGAGTCATATACCCGAGTCAGTATTGGTTCATGTTCCTTTCATTTCAGAGCTCAAATCATCCATTTCACAAAATCTCATTCCTTTGTTGGACCTAGGTATAGACCATAATTACTCTGTGATGATATTCTAAGATTGATCAAATAATCAGGATAAATTTAATGTTAGGATCCTACATGATCCTATTCATAATGGAGATTGTAAATATGTAAATAGAAAAGAAGTAGTAAAAGATGGGTTCCATGAACCATCACATTATTTAGATTCGGCAACAATGCTTGGCCCAATCTGATCATCACCGGAACCACCACCTTGAGGTAATATTTTTTCCTTATCTCTCTTCTTTTTCATGCACACATGCATTTATTCATACGTTGAGGACAATGCATGAGAAAGGTTTGGGGGAGGGTTCTTAACATAGGTTTTCTTCGTTATATTATTTAAAAAAAGAAAAAAATCTTTTCTTTTAAAATGCTTTTTGAAAAGTAAAACTATATTTTGACTTATTTTTTGTAAGAAATTAAGTTAATTTTAAGCAATAGGAGAATCATAATTAGGATTTCTTGTACTTGATTAAAATAAGATTATTTGTTTGATTTTTAGGGTTAGGAAAAAAATTAGAAAAGTAATTTGTCTTGATTTTTACCTTAATGAAATATTGTAGATTTACTAAGTTGTCTTTTTGTTTTGCTTCTAAACCTCTAGATTTGAGTACATTTTAGCCGGTATTCTGTAAATTAAAAAGAACACTTAAACATTTTCATCCCAGTCCCCCTAGTGGATCCCGACCCGTATAGTCACTTATTATAGCGGTAGTATCGAGAAATTTAGCACATTTCATTCTCAATTTCTAAACTCTACTTTTTTGTGAAGGTTTCACCTCGATCACCTACATCGACTTGCACCACCTTATCTTCAATGGAAGGTTCGCGCTGCTCGAAACACTTTTTCCAGTGGAGATCAAGCTTTTGAGCCCATGGATCAGTGTTGAACAGTTCAGTGTCTTCGTCTTACTCTGCCTGACTAATTGATGTTATGTTGGCAAAGAAATTTTTGAAGACAACTCTCATACTAGAATCCAACTCCCAACTCGATGAATCCGAAGAATGTGATGGTAGGGACTCTTCAGCCCCTGAATCAGTCCGGGCAGATGGAGTGACATATCCCAACTCCCGCCTGTCTGATCCTAGTAGTTGGGTCACTTTCTTTTCAGTATGAAAGGTTGCAAAGGGATGCGCCTTCCCTTTTCAAAGTTTAAACCTTCTCCACGACGCAGATCGTATTCCATCTTCTTTATCATACAGTATGATGACCATGCATAATTAAAGAATTGTGGAAGTTCTAGATCTTCTTCAAAGTCTATGTAGACATAAAAATCTATGGGTAAACTCTGTCGAAGAAGATTGGTAATTGGTCTTTCCTATAAGACGGAAAGATGAGTATAAATTTCTTTTTATCCTCTATTTGCATGCATACCATCATTGATGTCGGTAGGGGATATGTAAGGATCTTGTGTCGACAAAGTCAGGTACATCATCGAAATACAAAGAATAATCAAAAGTAACATTTTCATTAAGCACCCATTCGTCGTATTTTTGGCGGAATCATTACAATCAAGTTCATTAAAATATGCTACAATTGGCTTTATGGTAAAGGCAGCTGGCAGGTCCTCTTCTGATTAGCCTCATTATCATTGTCGATGTCATCAAGCAATGGTTCCTTGGTTACTTTAGGGCTGTTTGGATGCCCGGAGTGGGTGGAAGTGAGGAAGTGAAAAGTATGATTCTTTTCCTTTGAAAAATGATATTTGTGTATCTTTTCTGGTGTTTGGATGGTGGGAAGTGTATTTGAAAAAGTGTGATGTCTTTTCTAATTTTTGGTTGGTAATGTGAAAGTGAAAGTGAAAAGTTTGACTATATAGTTGACCGTAAATTAATATTAAAAATAAAATTAATTATGAAAAAAATTGGACAATACTTAGAATGCAAACAAGATTTACATGACCATAAAATTAACTGTTTTGAGTTACAGCTTGTTACAAATGAGATATACATGACCACAAAACTAACTGTAGCACACTGAAAGTGAGAAAATGATTGTGTAAAAGGGAAAAGAGAAAAGGAAAAAGAGTTTTTTCATTTTTCTTTTTCTTTTCCGGTGTTTGGATGGACAACGGAAGTGGAAAATGACAATTTTCACTTCCTCACTTCCGCCCACTTCCTTGAACCCAAACAACCCCTTTATTGACTCTCAGTCGAGGAGAGAATCAGTAAAGTAATTTTTTACCCCTTTGAATGGTTGTGTTTTGGCGAACACCATTTTTACCGTTGCCTTGTCGTCAACATGCTTGAGGCATTGGTGGAGGCTGGATAGGACTATCCAATTGGCATGAATCCACAATCACCCGAGCAATAGGTTGTAGGATGTGTCAACATCGATTACATAACATGTCATTTCTGTCCTCAAGTCCTCGATGTGACATCGAAGACGGATCTTCAACAAAGGGTGACTACTTCCAGCGTTAAAGTCATAGATAGTAGTAGTCATTGTCGATAATTTACTTAGGGGAATGCCTAGAAAGTGAAGCAGTCTCCTGGGGTTGATGGTTAAAGTAGACCCTGCGTCGACTTGAATCCTTTCAATGTAAGTATAGCCGATATATCCTGTGTAATACAGGGGCCTATCATACTAATTATCCTTAAGGAGCATGTCCTCAGGAGTGAAAGTGATGCATAACATCTATTGTGATGTCAAATGGCATTGGGGACACTGAGCCCTGTTATAATTAGTAGGGATTGATGGCACTTGCGTCAGAAAAGACTCTGAATCAGCAAGCGCATCTCTAAGTGCCTCTCTAGTTTTCTTAAAGAGATGAAATAGCTCATGTAGGGTGATACGAGCTGGGATATTGACAAGTTGTGCCAATATATCAAAGTGGAAAGTGGTGTTGAGTCCTTAAGAAGGATTTTTCTTCAAGGTCATGTCAAACCGTACTTTCTTTTTCTTCTCTTTGTTCAGTGGCAAGGTAGGTACTGAAGCCTGGTTAGGTGTAGCATTACCTGATGTTGTTGACTGTTGTGTCTCGTCCGGAGTCTGGTCGTACTGTTGTAAGTACTGCCTTCCAGACTAAGTACCTATTGGTTGTGAAGTAGCAGATTATGTCTCTAAAAAAGTCCTCTTCTTTAAAGCTACAGAGAAGTTATCATTGCTATGTTATCTTTCTATGCGAGGGAGATAACATTGCAAGATTTGCCCTTGAGCTTGGGTCGACTTGACTCTCATTGCACGTCATTGATAATATCTGGGTGCATTCAAATGATTTATCCAAATTTAGTTGTCAATGGAATGAGACCCTTGGCCTCCTGCATTCCATCCAGTAGATTGGTAACTTTCGGTCTCCATTTTGGGTTGGCCTTAGTCCATCTTGGACAGTTACCTTTGGGAAATTCCCGAAGTTAAGGGTCACCATGTTGGCAGGTGACCTTCTGTTCTGACCTTAAAGTCAAAACTCCAGCGTCAACAAATGCTTTAATTTTGTCCTTAAGTACGAAGCACCTGCTAGTAGGATGGTGAACCATCTTGTGAAAAAGCAGTAGTTGGGATCATTTGTAAACTTCATTGGGGCGATGGACTTCTGGTAACTTGACCCTATTATCTTTGCTGAGCAAATGGAAGATTGTCACCAGCTGCACATCCTTAAAGAAGTGTTGTTTTTAAGGAAACTTGAACTCTGGGTTATTGTTTGAGCTACTCCTTTTCAGCTTTGTTGGAGCTTTCCCGCACAGTTCTACAACCATAGTTTCTTTTTCTTTGGCTTGAGAAGATTGGGCTGCATCATATCCCTTATTGTTGACTCTCCATCTGTTCTTGGGAATAAATGGTTCAAACTTCTTAACTGATTTCTCAGCTATTTCAGTTTATTCAACAAGGATTTTTCTGAGCCTTGACGGCTCCCATACGAGCTTCTACTTTGTCGAGAAAGTTGTGCCGACATGTTTGAAGCAACATGGGCAACGACATGCAGGCAGGGCATAAAAGAGAAAGATTGCAAAACCTCTTTATGCAGTCCTTGACAGATTCTCTTCCCTTCTGGACTGTCGTGAGGAGATTGTTCATGGTAACCTCGGTATCATCCTCATAGAATCGGAAGAGGAACTTGATTTTTAAGTCAACCTAAGAGTTAATGGAGCCATTAGAAAGACTACTGAACAAGTCAAAGGCTACCCCCTTGAGGGTGCCGATGAATAATCTGACCATGATAATATCGTTATCTATCACGTTACCAGTCTGAGACCAAAAGTAATATATACGCTGGTTTGGCGAGCTCTTGCCATCATACGAATGCAGCGTTGGTGGTTTGAACTTTAGGGTTATGAAACTGAATCCCACTCCAACAGGTAAGGACGGGTCATCCCCACCTTCTTTTGCTCATCCCGTTAAGTTAGGGATGCAATCTGAGTTTGGATACCTTTGATAACATTGGCATCAATTGAGGATGATCTTTTTGAGTGCTTCTCCTCTTCATCATTGTGATTCTCTTCTTCCCAATAGCGATTGTTAGAATCATCCTCGTCATTTTGATTTTTGATGAGCTGAGATAACATACGTTGGATTTTATCAAAGGCTTCTTGCTAAGCCCTGGAAGCCTGCTCTTAAGCCTCCACACGGCGACAGAGATCATCATCATTATTATCAGCCATGTTGGTCGATACGAACCCTCCCTAGATGTACGTATCACAGTATCAGTACTCGATAAGGTGTACGTACTTAATTTAACCTACCAGATAGTCATACTAAACTAGCTTCAGCTTCAGATAATATTTTTCAATTGTTGACAGTTACAAACGAAAAACTTCCAAACAATTTTCTAATTAGTCTGAATAATGTTTGAGTTGTTGACACTTCGAAAAGATAAGCCATAAATGACCAGTCTATTAGCAAGCACAAACAGAGTTAAGCTCTAGCTTCGCATTGCTGAGCCAACTGGCTACATTCTGTAGCTTTACATGAAGTTTTACTTAGCTTTGCTAAGCTAAATCATAGCTTCACCAGAAGTTGTAGCATTCTCAAAAAGGTTAATGATGCCAAATAAAGGCATAGCCTCGCCATGGGCTTTTGGGCTAGTTCTGTGAAGAGTTGAACTATAGCTTCGCCACAAGCAAATAGATAGCTCTGTGAAGAGCTGAGTGATAGCTTTGTTGTAATCTCTTTTAGCCTCGCCAAAGGCTTTGCTTCACCAAAAAGCGAAGCTCCAGGCCATTTGACCTTCCCAAAACCCTTGAACGGATTTAAAGGGAATATTCTCAGAGATTAGTCACCCCACTGATTTGGTGGAGATAATCAAGGGATTCAAATCCCTTAGTGATTCAAATACTTTGTTAAAAGAGTTAATGTAGATATTCAAATCTCTCAGTTATAAGAGATAATCAAGGAATTAAACTCCTTTAACTGTTGACAACCTGGAAAGCTAGCCTCGCCATAGGCCAAATTAGCCTCGCCATAGGCCAAATTAGGTTCGCCCACAGGTATTTTATCTTCATCAGAAGATTGCAGCAGCTGTATTTATAGCTGTTAACTGATTTTTGGGGATTTACAATCCCTTAGTTGGCCTATAAATAGTCAATTGTAGGCTGAAGGAAAGAGGACTCTTCGGCTAGATAAAGATAGAGAAAACAGAGAAGATCTTCTTCATAACAAGAACATGAGTTCTTTTAGCGTAAAGCTTCCAACAGGGGCACATTTTTTCACAATTTTGGGACTAAATCGGGGTTCTGACACCCTAAATCATCTGAAATTCACCAAGCTTCTCCACGTACAAGGAAATTCTCGAACCAGGCGAGAAGAAATTCCCAGGCGGTAGATTCGGCATAGATCTTTCTTGTGGTCAAAGGGACAAAGTGGTCGCGCGTTGACTAGACTCCATCAGCACACTTCCCCAAAAATAACTGCAGATTTCTTGTAATCTTACTTTACTTGTAAACTCTACAAAACTTGTATTTTTCACAATCTATGAAAAAATAAGATAGCACCTCCTCTGGGGATTGTCTTCTTCAACAACAAGAAGACTGTGTCGCAACACGAAGATCAAGCTTTGGAGGCTACCACCGAGACATTGGTTATTAGTTTTGACCAAGAGATGTTTGAAGAGATCCTCTCTCATGGTGGCAATAGCTCTCTTTCTGTGTTCCAGCACAGAAAAATCACTCTAGCCAAAACACCTTTGGTTGTGTCTCTCAAACCAGTCTCCTGTGAGGCTAATCAAACTCAGCGCAAATCTAAAGTATCCTCTGGCGAAGGTAGGCGCGCTCTGTGCGAGCCCGACACCACCTCTGGCGAGGTGAGCAAGACTGTGTTACAATCTGTTGTAACCTCTGGCAAGGCAAGGGTATCCAATCCTTAGTCAGCTTCCTGCGAAGCTAAAAGGGCCTTTCTCTCTCTCTCTCTCTCTGATTTTCAGCTCTAGGTGAGACTAAAGCATTTTATAATGCTAAGTCTCAAGCCTTCGACGAGGCTAAAGCATTTTATAATGCTAAGTCTCAAGCCTTTGGCAAGGTTAAAGCATTTTATAATGCTGAGTCTCCAGCCTCTTACGAGGTTACAGCACTGTCAAGTGCTAGAATTTCTAGCAAAGTAAGTGCCCTCAGTTGTACTAAGTTCACAGCCTTTAAGGCTAAGCTAGTTCATATGAAGCTATGTCTATCAAAGCTGAGGCCTCTAAGGCCTAAGTTGCTAATGAGATCAGTGACCTCTGTGGCACTAACAAAACTTCTGATGAAGCAAGTGCTCATGGTGGCACTAAATTTCGAGCCTTTTATAAGGCTAAAGACGCATCATAGAATGTAAAACCAACTTCGTGCGAAGTTAAGGCTAACGTTGCTGGCGAAGTTAGCCCTGTTATGTCTGAAAAACACCTAGAGGGGGGGTGAATAGGTGTAATTGCTAATCTAACAATCTTTTTAAAACTAAGATGGATGAATGATGCAACGATCTCTCAAAACAAGACTAAGAGCCGAATACCCCGTGAGAGGTTCTGAACTCCTTCCTCCCAATTCCCCTTGAATGGGTTAGAGGTGCGCAATGCAACCTTGTTGTATGAGAATTGATCGAACAAAGAATGAATAATATGCAATGATAAAATGCACACAAGATATATCACAAGTATCACAAACTAGAGGCAATAACACAAGGTAAGAAAACTAGATCTCAAGCAAGTAATTGAAAGCAATAGAGAGCAAGAGAAATTTAAAGCAAAATGGACACAAAGCAATCGCAAACACAAGATGTTTGTTTCGAGGTTCGAGCCACCGCTCTACTCCCCGCCTTCACCTCCGTGAAGGGTTTCCACTATCCACCGAGGACGATTACAGCGGTCTACCGAAGACCCGAGCACCGAGCTCCACCACTTACAAGAACCTCTACCGAAGAGATGTCTCCACAAGAACAAGAAGAACACAAGTAACCAAAGAGATCACAACAAGATCACTAAACTTCTTACAAACTCTCACTCTTTTACAATTTCCTTATAGATTGAGTAGGGAATTTTTGGCTCTAAGTAGTGTAGTGAGAAAACTCAGTTGTAGAGATGATTTTTGCTAGAGAACACAACTGAAAACAAACTCAAGAAAGAATGGGAAATGGAGAGCTTAAAAACTTTTCTTCTCTTTTAAAACTTAGGTATATTTCTTGGTATTTTGCAAGAGAATCTCCTCCTCTATTTATAGGGAGAGAAATAGGTTAAAAACAATTTATTTTAACCTTATTTGCTCTGGAAAAGATCTGTAAAACCCTGAAAAAGTCTGCCAAAAAACAGTCTAAAAAACAGATTTCAGAATTGCACAAAAGAGGAAAGAGCCATTGGGCTTTTGCAGGCCTGGCGGTCGACCGGGCCGGTCGGCCGCCAGCTCTGCTGGCAAAGAGCCGTTGGGCTCGGGTCGACCGGTCGGGTCGACCGTCCTCTAAGAGAAAACACAGTTTTCTTCGGGCGGTCGACCCAGAAAACCCGAGAGCAACTGCTTTCAGTCGGTCGACCTGAGCGGTCGGCCGACAGACGTGCACAAACGTGCACGTCCTGACACGGGCGCCGGTCGACCGTGCCGGTCGGCCGGTCAAGCCTGAAACAGAAAAACAGCAGAATTTTGAACTTGGGAAATTTTGTAAAAATGTCTTGAAGTAAAGAAAACTAAGTAATATGCTGGAAAGAGTATACATACATGATCTAAACATGATATTCATTTTTGTAAAACTTAGGGTCATGTATATATATACTAAGGCATGAAACAAAAGTTTTGACCATGGAAACTTGAATAAAAAAACGTGTGTGTGTATCCTAGAGCCAATTTCCAAAACTCAACCTTTAACAAACTATTTCTTACATTGGTTCTAAGTACTACAAGTGCTTCAAGAGGGCTTTCACCATATGATCTTCAAAACTTGATTCTTGAGCCCAAATTGAGTTGACTTGAGTCCAAAACACTTTCCTTTAGGGAAGAACCCTTCTAGTTTGGTTAGAACCCTGAAACACACTTAAAACAACAAACATTATTAGTACAAATAACTAATATGTTTTGTAATCATCAAAACACACTAAACACGGGTGATTGTAACCTTGGGCCAATAATCTCCCCCTTTTTGATGATGACAAAACATATAAGTTATTTAAACAAGAATGGAAGAAGAGCTTGGAAAGCTCCCCCTCAAATAATGCTATGTATAAAGAATGACAATGAGTAAGATACATAAAGCATTGAAAACACAATAGTTGTCAAAAACTTAAATAAACAATAAACAAACAAAACAACAAACAAACTTATACTTTTTCTCCCCCTTTTTGTCATACATCAAAAAGGGTTAAACAAAAAAAAAAAAAATTATCTTTAAGAATCCATAATGCAAACATTCAACTCACCACAAATAAAAGAGAATCTAGCATAGTCTAAAGGTTTAGTAAAAATATCGGCAAGTTGAAAATCGGTAGAAACATAGTCTATATCAATATCACCTTTCTCATAATGATCTCTAAGAAAGTGATACCTAATGTCAATGTGTTTGGTTTTACTATGTTGATTTTCATTCTTTGTCATGTGAATAGTACTAGTATTATCACAAAATATTTTAACATGATCAAAGTGTAAATCATAGTCGAGGAGAGTATGTTTCATCCAAAGAACTTGTGCACAACAAGCTCCGGCTGCAACATACTCCGCCTCGGCGGTTGAAAGGGCTACCGAATTTTGCTTTTTGGAAGACCAAGATACAAGACAATTACCTAAAAATTGACATGTTCCACTTGTGCTCTTCCGATCTACCCTACAACCCGCATAGTCGGCATCCGAAAAACTCGTCATTGAAAATTGGCCGATTTTCGGATACCACAAACCCATTTCACTAGTGCCCTTAAGGTATCTAATTATGCGTTTAACCGCAATTATATGAGACTCTTTAGGACAAGATTGAAACCGTGCACAAAGACAAACGGAAAACATAATATCCGGCCTACTAGCCGTCAAATACAATAAACTACCAATCATGCTACGATAAAGCTTAATGTCTACACTTTTACCTTGTTCATCCTTGTCAAGCTTGGTAGTTGTTGCCATGGGAGTTTTGCTCACTTTAGATCCTTCAAGCCCGAACCTTTTGATTAGTTCCTTAGTGTACTTGGCTTGATTGATGAAGATCCCATCCTTCCTTTGCTTGATTTAGAGTCCAAGGAAATAGTTGAGTTCCCCCATCATAGACATTTCAAATTCTTCCTTCATGCATGATTCAAAAGCTTGGCAAAGAGATTCATTAGTAGACCCAAAAATAATATCATCTACATAAATTTGCACAATAAGAATATCATTTTCTACATGTTTTGTAAACAATGTTGTATCAATTTTTCCTTTCTTAAAACCATTTGAAATTAAAAATGAAGAAAGTCTTTCATACCAAGCCCTAGGGGCTTGTTTTAAACCATAAAGAGCTTTATCTATTTTAAACACAAAATCCGGATGTGTAGGATCAACGAACCCGGGGGGTTGTTCAACATACACCTCCTCTTCAATAAAACCATTTAGAAAAGCACTTTTAACATCCATTTGAAATAATTTAAAATCTTTATATGAGGCAAATGCTAGTGTCATCCGTATGGCTTCAAGCCGTGCTACGGGTGCAAAGGTTTCTTCAAAATCGATTCCTTCGATTTGAGTGTAACCTTGGGCAACTAACCTAGCTTTATTCCTAACAACGTTACCCGATTCATCCAACTTGTTCTTAAAGATCCACTTAGTACCAATTGTTGGTCTATCGTGGGGCCTAGGAACAAGGTGCCAAACTTGGTTGCGCTCAAATTGATTGAGTTCCTCTTGCATGGCTAGCAACCAATATGAATCGGCCTCGGCTTCGAGGACGTTCTTGGGTTCAAAATGAGAAATAAATGCATAATGACCACAAAAGTCATGAAGTTTAGAGCGAGTGGTTACCCCTTTTGATACTTCACCTATGACGAGGTCCTTGGGATGATGAGGATTGTATCTCCAACCCTTTGAAAGTTGTTGAGTAGGCTCCACGTCAATTGATTGAATTTCATGTCCTTGAGCCTCTTCTACTTTAGCTTCACTTCCTTCATCATCCTTTGGCTTGTCCCCCATAGTAGGTGTATCCTCCAAGGTCACTTTCTCCAAGCCTTCATCCAATGCATCTATTTCTACAACATTTTAACAAACAAGTTAGATTCTTCAAACTTAACATGTATAGATTCCTCAATAGTCAAAGATGATCTATTGAAGATTCTATAAGCCTTACTTGTATTAGAATAACCCACAAAAATTGCTTCATAAGATCTAGCATCAAATTTTCCTAAATTATCTTTTGTATTTAAAACAAAACATTTGCATCCAAAAACCTTGAAATATGAAACATTTGGTTTTCTAGAAAAGTACATTTCAAAAGAAGTTTTTGAAGTATTTTTACACAAGAAAACACGATTTGATATATAGCATGATGTATTAACGGCCTTGGCCCACAAATAATGTGGTAGACCATATTCACTTAGCATTGTCCTAACCATCTCTTGTAAAGTTCGATTTTTCCGTTCAACTACTCCATTTTGTTGTGGAGTTCTAGGACAAGAAAGTTCATGCTTTATTCCATGTTCTTCACAAAAAGTGGTAAAGGGTAGGTTAATGAATTCACCTCCTCTATCACTTCTTATCCTTAAAATTGAAACATCCTTTTCTTTTTCAACTCTTTTCTTAAAAGATTGGAAATATGAAAATGCTTGATTTTTGTGTTCAAGAAAGAAAACCCAAGTAAACCGTGAAAAGTCGTCAACCAAAACAAATGCAAATCTATTCCCACTTAGACTTTTGGTTTGTGTAGGGCCAAATAGATCCATATGGATTAGCTCCAAAGGACGTGATGTCATGATATCCTTAATTGACTTGAAAGAAGACTTAGTTTGTTTCCCAAATTGACATGCGTCACAAACTCGGTCCTTTTCAAAATTCAAACAAGGAATACCTTTCACCATTTCCTTTGTGTTTAACCTAGATATATGGTCAAATAAAATATGGCCTAATCTTCTATGCCACAACCAAAAGTCGTCATCGAGGGCTTTTGATTGTTACACATATTTGCATATTATATCGCCTTCATATCATGCATTTTATATATAAATATGTGATTTTTACCCCTTTTTCTCTCTAATTTTGCAGGACCACCACTTAAAGAGAAAAAGCCTTTGAATCACTTTAATTAGTGATAATTAAAGGGGTTAAATCAAAAGAATCCAAGATTTGAATTCAAAATCAGTTGAGATCCGCGCGCCTAACAAAGATTCCAGAAGGCCACGTGGCTAACCAACTTGTAACAACCCTGTAACAAAAAGTTGTTAGCTAACAGACTCTCAACGGCCGCGCTTTGCCGCCCGGGCGCGGCAATATCTGGGCCGTTGAGCCCCAGATTTTGTGGCAACGGCCAAGGATCTAGAGGCTTCTCATGGATTGCTATAAATAGGTGGCCAGGGTTCGTGCGCGAAAGCAGAGAAGAGAGAGAGAAAATTAGGGATTTGTTGTAATTTTTGTTCTAGGTTTTTAGTTCTCTTCTCCTTCCTCCTTGAGTTCTAGACAAATTGAGAGAGAGATTTCAGTTTGAGAGCTTGTAATCAAGAGAGTGACACTCTTAAATCAAGGATTCATCAATGGAGCTTTCATCTTCTCTTTGCAAGACTTGAGTATGCTTTCTTTTAATATGCGTTAATTTCTTGCATTTAATTCTAGTTCTATTTTAATTGCTTAGATCTTTGCTTTCTATGGAGAATTGTAGCTTTGTTGTTAGTTTAATGGAGGGCTAAGTTCTTGTTGCATGGCTAGCTAAGACTCACCTAGCTACTACTATCTCTTGGTTGATTGTCTACTTCAATTCTTGCATAATTCTATGTTTCTTGTGAATTCCAAATGAAGTATGGTTGTATCCTTTGGTAATGGCTTGTTAGATCTCCATATGAATTATGTGCCTCTTATAAGAGCTTTTGATGAAACATAAGGATGGATCACCAAGGATGTGTCACTTGTGTAGCAAGATCAACTCATGTACTTCAAGCTAACTTTGTAGTTAAGCTATGAATGTTCAAAAGAGTTTTTGATTCTTCTAACCCTAGCACTAATTGAGTACCAAGCCTATAGTTCCTCAATGAACATCTATTAAGAGAGCCTAAGATTCAAGATGAGGCTTCAAGCTAACTAACAACAAAGGAACACTAATCTTCAACAAGGGAAACAACACTTGAACATGCAAGCTATCTTTAAATTGCCTATGATTCAATATGAGGCAATCATGCAATCAACATAGAGTTAGTATGTTAGTAATGAGGTGTAGTTAGGCTAGCCATGCATCTTTCTATCAAAAGAGTTTACACACTTTCTTCTAGCATTCTTTTCTTTACATTACACTTCATTCTTTTCATTTCTTTTTCACAATTTAATTTCTTTTTCCACAATGAACCAATCATCATTTCTTGTACAGTTCTTGCAATTGTGTAATTAACAAAGAAGAGATCTCGTTTCTTTCTCTCACTCATATCGTAACGCTTCTACGCTAGCTCTCCTTGTGGTTCGACTCGGTATAGCTATATGCTATAGCGAAAGATTGGACAAGGTATATCAATTACATATTTGAAGTGAACAAGATCAAAGGTGAACTCTAAACCTTATCTTTAATACCTAATTCTTGTGCAAGAACTTCACATACCTTGTTTTTACCAATCAATTTTTGGCGCCGTTGCCGGGGAGAGCAACGGTAGTTGTTTTAAAAGTGAGGAACTAAACGATACTTCTTCTCTGTTGCAGGTTACAGGTTGAAGATACAGCAATTCTTGCATAGCAGTGACATATAAGCGGACCTGGGCCTCTGCTCTCGAAAGCAGAGACCAGGATCCCTCTGACTTACCGCGTTCTGCCGCGCGGGCGCGGCAAGAAAGAGTTGACTTCTAACCAGTTTTCTGCAGGGCTTGCTTCTCTGCAAAATACAGCTGCTGCTATATTTTAAATCTTGTTTTCTTCACCTGATATCTGCTAATCAACAGTAAAAAATTTGTTGTAATTGTTAAAAATTGTTTAGACATTTGCATACTAGGCACGTGTCTTTCAATTACTTTACATTTACTGTTGAAGAGCGCGTGGGACAAGGTACGTAAGCATAACATATAGACTAGGATTCACTCTTTGTTTGATTTAATTAAGCTTTGGGTGATCCTTGTTTGTTATATTGTACACTTGCACAAATCAACTTTAAGGGCATAACCCATAACAAAGATAAGGTGGGGATTTTATCACCCCTTCCTTAGCCCACAAATCATTTTTCCCACGTACTCACAATCCTAAGCTTCTAAATAAAAAATTGCTAGACGTTGGCCCTAGGGACATCCGGACTCATCTAGGAGATTTTCCTACGGGGGAAAAGTGTTGGAAAGTGACTTTTGTAAAATCGGTGTCTAGGAAAGGGGTTGAGGGCCGAAAGCCCGAAGATTGTTGGTTACTTAATTAAGGAACGTCTTCGGACGGAAAACCTCCCAACAACCTTACCCTTCCCTGGCCGATTTGCTTATAGTCAAAGTCCACACCAAACCTCCTGTGGACGATCTATCGTTAGGAGTCGTCTAGGTCCAGGAAACCTAGAAAGCTTGGATTGATTTTTCTTTTTTCTTGATTGTTATTTTTCCTTTTTCGCTTGACTGAAAGGTGCACGTTGACTGTGATTGTGTATGCAACAGTGGTTTCGGGACCCAGATTCTGCTAGGCTTGTGAGAATTTCTACACTGCCACATACACCACCACTTGACACAATTCCAGTCATGACGAACAACGTGTCGTTGCAGGACAAGTTTTATCCTATTCGCACATCACTGCCATCTTGCATTCTCCTCCCAAACACAAACGGAAATAATTTTGAGTTGAAACCCCAGTTTATAAACACTCTTCCACGATTCCATGGCCTTGAATCTGAGGATGCGTACTTCTTCATCCGAGAGTTTGAAGAAGTATGCCTTATGATGAGGATTTCCCAGCTTACTGAAGATGCTGTCAGACTTAGGTTCATACCTTTCGCATTGAAGGATATTGCTAAGAAGTGGCTTTATAATCTCCCAGTTAGCTCGATTTCTTCTTGGGATGATTTCGTTAAGGTCTTTCTTAAGAAGTTTTATCCTATTCATAAGACAGCTCTTATGCGCAAAAATATAATGCAATTCAAACAAGAACCCAATGAGCCGTTTTGGAAGTACTTTGAGCGCTTTAAGGACCTAGTAGCCCTGTGTCCCCATCATGGTATAGAGAAATGGCGCCAATGTCAGATTATCTATGATGGACTGGACTATCAGACTAAGACTCTCCTTGAAACTATGTGTCAAGGAGAATTTCTTAAAAAGGATGAAGACCAGGGTTGGGACCTTTTTGAGGCTCTAGCGGAGAAAACTATCCAGTGGGAATCCTGCTCTGAGAAACCCACACCAACAACTTCCAGAACTGGTTTACATTCTATAGGATCCTCGATAGCTGCAGAGGCTAAGATAACTCAGTTGATGAAGAGGATTGAATTGCTAGAATCCAGGGAAAATTTGTTGTTAGTCAAGTCAACCCATCATCAGTAGCTAGCCCATCACCTATGGCTAGCCCTGCACCTATAATCCACCCGGGTTGTACTTACTGCCATGATTTGAATCATGTGTTGGAAGAGTGTCCAGTGTATTACTCTCAAAATTTTCAGGAGAATACGAATGCCATGTACACCAGACCCACCTACAATCCTTACTCCAAAACCTATAATCCGGGATGGCGAAACCATCCGAACTTCTCTTGGAGTCAGTCTGGCCCTGAGCAGCCGAGACAACAATTTCCACATCAACAATACCCTGCTCAGGCACATCCACCGACTTACCACCAAAACCCACCAAATTTCAATCCATATCATAGTCCACCCAGATTCCAACCATATCAAAATTCTGTGCCATATCAAGCTAATTTTCAACCCCAGTATCAACAACAACAACAGCATCAACCACCCAATCCTTCAGATAAGAAAATTTCCGAATTGGAGAAAATGATTGAAACCTTGTCGAAAACCCAAGCAGCTATGATGAACAATCAGCAGCAGGATATGAATAAACTGCAAATCCAAATAGGACAGTTGGCTAATTCCCTAACTGAAAGGCAAAAAGGAATGCTGCCTAGCCAACCTGTGCCTAATCCCAAAGCTCATTTTCCTCTGCACGAAGTTGAAAACTCGGACCCAGCCAAAGCCAATGCCAAGCCATTCATATACTTAGGTCTGGGAAACATATAGACAATAAGGTTTCAAATCAGTCTCCAAAATCTGTGCCAATACCACCACCTTCTGTTCCAATCCAACCCATGCAAAATAGTTCTTCTTCGAGTTCACAACCATCCACATCCCAGTCTAAAGGAAAAGAGAAAGTTGATGAGCAAAAATATAAGCCTGTTGTACCCTTTCCAAACAGGCTCAATAATCATAAGAATAATGCTCACATGGAGAAGATAAGAGAGATATTTAACCAAGTACAAATCAATGTCCCTCTCTTAGATGCTATTCAACAGGTACCATCATACGCCAAGTTTTTGAAAGAGATGTGTACTAAGAAGAGAAAGGCAAATGTCCCTAAGAAAGTCTTCTTGGCTTCCAACCTGAGTGAACTGCTTAATGGACCAATCCCTGTAAAGTACAAAGATCCAGGGAGCCCAACCATTTCTTGTATCATAGGGCAGACCACTGTAAATAGGGCTTTGCTAGACTTGGGCGCAAGCATCAATCTTCTTCCATTTTCCGTGTACCAGCAGTTAGGGTTAGGCAATCTTCGTCCAACCCAGATGACCATACAGTTGGCTGACCGCTCTGTAAAGATTCCCAAGGGGGAGATTACAGATGTTTTGATACGGGTCGGGAATTCATTTACCCCGTGGATTTTGTCGTTCTTGAGACACAACCCGTACACAATCACAGAGCGCAGACACCTGTCATTCTAGGACGTCCTTTCTTAGCCACCGCGAATGCGATCATCAACTGCCGAAATGGATCAATGCGGCTGACATTCGGAGATATGACGAAGGAGGTGAATGTCTTCCATCTGGGGAAGCAGCCAAGGGATGTGGAACATGAGTCTTTTGATGTAAACTTGATAGAGGGATTAACCAGCGAACACGTGGAGGAGATGGAATATGAATCTGAAGAGGAATTTGAGTTAGAATCTGATGACCTAACTCTTGATCAAATTGTTGAAAGGACTACTAATTCTACCCCTATTCTTCCCTTGCACCATGAGCAATCATCGATAGATCCAGTCCCTTCTACTGAGCTTAAGGTTCTTCCTGACCATCTCAAGTACAAGTACTTGGGTGAGAAAGAGTCCTTTCCTGTTATCATTGCATCCAATCTCACGGAACAACAAGAAGAGGACCTTCTGAAAGTGCTAAGGGAAAAAAGAGAAGCCATTGGTTGGACTATGGCTGATATTAAGGGGATTAGTCCTACTATTGTCCAACATAGGATTCACTTAACGGAAGATGCCAAGCCTAAACGAGACCCACAGCGTCGACTTAACCCTATTATGCAAGAAGCTGTTAGAGCTGAGATACTGAAACTATTAGACAATGGGATTATTTATCCCATATCTGATAGTCAATGGGTAAGTCCTGTTCACGCTGTGCCTAAGAAAGCTGGCTTTACTGTTGTGGAGAATGAGAATAAAGAATTAATACAAACACGTCTTCCAACGAAGATTCGAGTTTGTATTGATTACAGGAAACTAAATAGTGCCACACGTAAAGACCACTTCCCACTTCCGTTTATTGATCAGATGCTGGAGAGATTGGCGGGGCACGAGTATTACTGTTTCCTGGATGGATATTCAGGATATAATCAGATCCCAATTGCTCCCGAGGACCAAGATAAGACAACCTTCACCTGTCCGTTTGGAACATTTGCATACCGAAGGATGCCCTTTGGCCTTTGCAATGCTCCAGCAACGTTTCAACGTTGCATGTTGAGCCTGTTCTCGGACATGGTAGAGAAATTTTTAGAAATTTTTATGGATGACTTTTCGATATATGGGGATTCATTTGAGCAGTGCTTGTACCATCTGAAGTTGGTTTTGCAACGATGCACGGAAAAGAATTTGACACTTAATTGGGAAAAGTGTCATTTCATGGTCAAGCACGGAATTGTACTGGGACACAAGATATCAAGAATAGGAATCGAGGTTGACAAGTCGAAGGTGGAGGTTATTACAAAGCTCACTGAACCACAATGTTTAAAGGACATTAGATCTTTCTTAGGGCATGCTGGTTTCTATAGGAGATTCATTCAAGGGTTTAGCAACATTGCGAGACCTTTGACAAATCTCCTAGGGAAAGATGTACCCTACATTTTTGATGAGGAATGTCACAAATCATGGAAAGAGCTTAAGGATAAACTTGTCTCTGCACCAATAATATCTGCACCAGACTGGACCAAACCATTTGAGATCATGTGTGACGCCTCTGACTTTGCTATAGGCGCTGTTTTAGGATAGCGTATTGATAATAAGCAGCACGTGATCTATTATGCTAGCAGAACGCTAAACGATGCCCAACTCAATTACACGACCACTGAAAAGGAATTTTTAGCAGTTGTTTTTGCGTTGGAGAAATTTCGACAATATCTGCTAGGGTCCAGGACCATAATTTTTACTGATCACTCCGCCCTGAGGTACTTGATGCAAAAGAAGGACGCTAAGGCAAGATTGATTCGATGGATCCTTCTTTTGCAAGAGTTTGACTTGGAGATAAAAGATAAAAAGGGCGTTGAGAACGTGGTTGCGGATCATTTGTCAAGAATCCCGAACGCACCTCATGAGAAAATACCGATTAATGAAGACTTTCCTGACGAGCACATTCTCGAGATACGTGGAGAGCCCTGGTATGCCGATATAGTGAATTACCTGGCCACCAGGCAAATTCCTTCCCATTGGTCAGGACAAGACAAACATCGTTTCCTGAGACAAATGCGGTTCTTCTTTTGGGATGAACCATATTTATTTAAGTACTGTCCTGACCAAATTATACGGAGATGCCTTCCAGAGGATGAACATCAGAGTGTTTTGACATTCTGTCACAAGTTAGCTTGCGGTGGACACTTTGGTCCACGGAAAACTGCGGAAAAAGTGCTTCAGAGTGGATTCTATTGGCCCACTCTCTTTAAAGATGCCTATACCTTTTGCAAGCTTTGTGACAAATGTCAAATGACGGGTCGTATTACACAAAGAGATATGATGCCCCTCACACCCATTTTGGAAGTTGAAATTTTCGACCTCTGGGGCATCGATTTTATGGGACCCTTTCCTCTGTCCTACGGTCACCAATACATCTTGGTAGCCGTAGATTATGTTTCTAAATGGGCTGAAGCGATACCTACACGAACGAATGACAACCAAGTTGTCATTAAGTTTTTAAGAGAGAACATCATTTCGCGCTTCGGAGCCCCCCGTGCGATACTGAGCAACAATGGGAGTCATTTCTGCAATAGGGCTTTTGAAGCCTTGATGCGAAAATACTCTATTACTCATAAACTATCCACGGCTTATCATCCTCAAACCAATGGGCAAGTTGAGGTAACAAACAGACAGATAAAACTCATTCTGGAGAAGACTGTAGGACAGAATCGTAAGGATTGGTCCATCAAACTGACTGATGCCTTATGGGCATACAGGACCGCTTACAAGACTGTCCTCGGTATGTCTCCGTACAGAGTTATATTTGGAAAACCATGTCATTTGCCCGTTGAGTTAGAACACCGTGCACTATGGGCTTTAAAGCAGCTGAATCTAGATTTGGATAAAGCCGGTGTTCTCAGGAAGCTGCAACTATCCGAGCTTGAAGAGTTACGAAACGAGGTATACGATAACGCTCGGATCACGAAGAACAGAACCAAGCTATTTCACGATAGATCCATTCACAGGAAAATCTTTGTTCCTGGACAGAAGGTTCTGTTATACAATTCAAGACTCCACCTTTTCCCTGGCAAGTTGAGGACCAGGTGGTCAGGGCCATTTATTGTTCAAACTATTTTCTCTCATGGTGCAGTCGAGATTCTTGACCCAACTAATGGCAACAAATTTACTGTTAACGGTCAACGTCTCAAGCCATTTTTTACCACGGAAGATATGTCACCCGAAGTTCACGAATTGGGTCTTTGTGACCCAGTTTATTTGTGACATTTTTCATCTGTATAGTTCCCTGCATACTTTCCTGAATATCATTTTGGGGTCCACATTTGTAAATACTTTTCTTTTACACTTTTTGTAAATATAATTTTTTTTTTAGGATTTTTTTTTTAGTTTCATATTCCTAAGAATTCTCTTTCCTTATGATTCTTTTCAAATTCAAATTACTTTGACCAAGGGTTGTAATATTACCTTTGACCTAAGGATATTTTTGGAAGTCCCTTTTTACCTACCCCTATAAAAACACTTTTTCACTTCTCTTCCTCCATCAAACCGCGATTTCTCCTCAGATCTAAATATTACTTCCCACAAACGACCTCCACCCAAAATCCTGCTCCCAAATTCCTTGAATCCGCCGCGCCTTGCCGCCGTGCCGCCGCAATTCTGACATCTCAGGTGCGCAGGAAAAGCTCAGATCTACTGCAATATTTCTCTGGAGACAGCCCTCGAACCATTCTTCCTGCAGCCAACTCTGGTGCCCTCTGTGCACCTATTTTTGATTTCCCCCCACGATTATCCGGGGGTGGTTTGATCTCTTGGTCCCTTTTTGCTCTAAATTTTTACTATTAATCATGGCCCCTAGCTTATTTGTGGAGAGGGATTTTTCTCTATTGTTGAATGATGAAGGGGGATTTGGGCATATATTTTTAGATCGTATTCATGCGTGGAATTGGTACTCCCTCGTGTATGATAACATTGATAATGATGCCTATTATTGCCCTAATTTGGTCACAACATTCTACAACTCATTGGACCATGCATCAGTTAATCATAACACTCACCAATTCACGGTTCATATGCCATTTGGTGACATCTTTGTCACCATTCCCCTGATTGCTGAGACCACCGATATACCCATTCATCCCCATTACACTGACCCTTTACCACTAGTTGATTACATGC
This sequence comes from Agave tequilana, assembly GCA_038442645.1. Lineage (NCBI taxonomy): Eukaryota > Viridiplantae > Streptophyta > Magnoliopsida > Asparagales > Asparagaceae > Agave > Agave tequilana. The sequence goes on along the minus strand of JAVJIF010000359.1, from coordinate 642,327 downwards.
CTCTCATGGGGGTCCGCTGCACTGAGCAGGACCGTGGGCTCAAAGCCCAGTCCACATTTCGAAATGTACACTGCATTGGACGTTTGCTCCAACGCAATGTTTTTGGACTTGATCATTCCACAACTTTCAACAGGCCTGTGTTACAAATCATTCATGACTTAATGACTAATAGACACACAGTCTGTTTGAATAGGGCTATTTTCAATGCCATACTTGATAATTCCTCCCGCACTCGAGGTGCAAAATATTCTCATCCAGTGTTAATTACACGTCTCTGTAGAAATTTCATACCGGATGCTGTATTTGACTCATTTGACCGCGTGTATGTTATAGCTGAGAGACCCACGAGTTCATACACTGGTTGTTTCCATGCACTCTGGTCACCTCGTGCCCAACCTGAGGACATTCCTGTGGAGTCCTCTTCGAAGGAGAGTTTAGAGGAGGTAGATGAGCCCCAATTCTGGAGACAAGACCCACCAGCAGAACCAAGAGCCTTCATGTCCACCATTTGGAAGGGCATGAAGAAGATATTTAGGGGACAAGTGCGGCTTAGGAAGAAAGTAGAGGAGCAATCTTCTAGATTAGCTGAGATGGAGGCGACATTGAGGAGAACACAGTCTGCTGGACCAAGCACCTCTGCTGGTCCACAGAGACGGAGGGGATGATTCTTATCCTTTACCTATTTCATGCATCACATTTTATCTTGCATGCATTGGGGACAATGCATGAGATAGGTATGGGGGGGTAGATGCTAACATAGGATTTTTACTTTCTTTTTAGGATTTTCATTTTTTTTAAGGATTTTGTAGGATTTTTATTTTCTTTATTTGTTAGATTTTTACCTTTCTTATAGATTTTCCACTTTCTTTATAGATTTTACCTTTTCTTTTAAAAAAAAAATTAAAAAAAAATAAAATAAAATAAAAATAAAAACTTTTTGAAATAAGAGACAAAGTTTAGATCTATTTTTAAGAAAATTAAGATGTATCTTAGGAATTAAGAAAGCCTTAATTATGACATCTTAAACTTAGTTAAAATAATAGATCTTGTTTGAAATTATAGGCTAAGTAAGTAAAATTGGTGAGATATTTTTATCTTGAATTTTTACCTTAGATAAATATGCACTTTACACTTACACATTTCTTGGGATGTAGACAAAGACCAAAAATGCCATATAAATAAAAAAAAATTTATAAATAAAAGATCACTTATTAAGCTGGATAACTATGCCTCAAGAAGCATGGTTACTCACGCCTAACGGTGATCTCACTTATTAAGCTGGATAATTGTGCCTCAAGAAGCATGATTATTCACGCCTAACGGTGATAAAAGAATAATCCCCTTTAGTTTTGTGGCCTTTTTCACTCGAGTCCTTAAACCCGAGGGATGTTTTCTCATCTGGTGCCCTAAGACCATCTGGTTTGGGAGTCATCGGTTATAGGCTCGCTACATGGGTGAACTAGAAAGCCTAAGAAAACTAAGGGAAGAAGAAAAAAAAAAAAAGAGAAAAATAAATAAATAAATAAATGGCTTGATGGTTGGAGTTGAAATCCCAGAAATCTTCACTATCACGGTGTGCATACTATCTAGGTTTTATAAAAGATAAAATATTCAATCCAATTTTGAATTCTTACCTTAATTAAAGACAAGATCTTGCATGGAGACTAAGTTTAAGGAAGAATGATTATAGGTGGACTTATGACCTTAGATCACTTATATTTTTGCAAAAATAGTTCGAAAACTTGTCTCTCTTTCAAAATGTGTTTTCAAAACACTAACATTTGTCTTCTTTCTTTATGGATTTTGTGGGTGTAATCCGCTGAAAACCCTCAGGAGACAACACTCCTCCTCTAGGGTAACCTAGAGGTTTAACGGCTTGTTGCACGTGCTCAGTGCAATCGTGTCACCTACGAAAGTGGTGTAATAAATTAGTTAGGATTTTCTTTTTCTTTCTTTTTCTTTTCGTATTTTGCTCGAGGACGAGCAAAAGCTAGGTATGGGGGTGTGATTGTTACACATATTTGCATATTATATCGCCTTCATATCATGCATTTTATATATAAATATGTGATTTTTACCCTTTTTCTCTCTAATTTTGCAGGACCACCACTTAAAGAGAAAAAGCCTTTGAATCACTTTAATTAGTGATAATTAAAGGGGTTAAATCAAAAGAATCCAAGATTTGAATTCAAAATCAGTTGAGATCCGCGCGCCTAACAAAGATTCCAGAAGGCCACGTGGCTAACCAACTTGTAACAACCCTGTAACAAAAAGTTGTTAGCTAACAGACTCTCAACGGCCGCGCTTTGCCGCCCGGGCGCGGCAATATCTGGGCCGTTGAGCCCCGGATTTTGTGGCAACGGCCAAGGATCTAGAGGCTTCTCATGGATTGCTATAAATAGGTGGCCAGGGTTCGTGCGCGAAAGCAGAGAAGAGAGAGAGAAAATTAGGGATTTGTTGTAATTTTTGTTCTAGGTTTTTAGTTCTCTTCTCCTTCCTCCTTGAGTTCTAGACAAATTGAGAGAGAGATTTCAGTTTGAGAGCTTGTAATCAAGAGAGTGACACTCTTGAATCAAGGATTCATCAATGGAGCTTTCATCTTCTCTTTGCAAGACTTGAGTATGCTTTCTTTTAATATGCGTTAATTTCTTGCATTTAATTCTAGTTCTAGTTTAATTGCTTAGATCTTTGCTTTCTATGGAGAATTGTAGCTTTGTTGTTAGTTTAATGGAGGGCTAAGTTCTTGTTGCATGGCTAGCTAAGACTCACCTAGCTACTACTATCTCTTGGTTGATTGTCTACTTCAATTCTTGCATAATTCTATGTTTCTTGTGAATTCCAAATGAAGTATGGTTGTATCCTTTGGTAATGGCTTGTTAGATCTCCATATGAATTATGTGCCTCTTATAAGAGCTTTTGATGAAACATAAGGATGGATCACCAAGGATGTGTCACTTGTGTAGCAAGATCAACTCATGTACTTCAAGCTAACTTTGTAGTTAAGCTATGAATGTTCAAAAGAGTTTTTGATTCTTCTAACCCTAGCACTAATTGAGTACCAAGCCTATAGTTCCTCAATGAACATCTATTAAGAGAGCCTAAGATTCAAGATGAGGCTTCAAGCTAACTAACAACAAAGGAACACTAATCTTCAACAAGGGAAACAACACTTGAACATGCAAGCTATCTTTAAATTGCCTATGATTCAATATGAGGCAATCATGCAATCAACATAGAGTTAGTATGTTAGTAATGAGGTGTAGTTGGCTAGCCATGCATCTTTCTATCAAAAGAGTTTACACACTTTCTTCTAGCATTCTTTTCTTTACATTACACTTCATTCTTTTCATTTCTTTTTCCACAATTTAATTTCTTTTTCCACAATGAACCAATCATCATTTCTTGTACAGTTCTTGCAATTGTGTAATTAACAAAGAAGAGATCTCGTTTCTTTCTCTCACTCATATCGTAACGCTTCTACGCTAGCTCTCCTTGTGGTTCGACTCGGTATAGCTATATGCTATAGCGAAAGATTGGACAAGGTATATCAATTACATATTTGAAGTGAACAAGATCAAAGGTGAACTCTAAACCTTATCTTTAATACCTAATTCTTGTGCAAGAACTTCACATACCTTGTTTTTACCAATCAATTTTTGGCGCCGTTGCCGGGGAGAGCAACGGTAGTTGTTTTAAAAGTGAGGAACTAAACGATACTTCTTCTCTGTTGCAGGTTACAGGTTGAAGATACAGCAATTCTTGCATAGCAGTGACATATAAGCGGACCTGGGCCTCTGCTCTCGAAAGCAGAGACCAGGATCCCTCTGACTTGCCGCGTTCTGCCGCGCGGGCGCGGCAAGAAAGAGTTGACTTCTTACCAGTTTTCTGCAGGGCTTGCTTCTCTGCAAAATACAGCTGCTGCTATATTTTAAATCTTGTTTTCTTCACCTGATATCTGCTAATCAACAGTAAAAATTTGTTGTAATTGTTAAAAATTGTTTAGACATTTGCATACTAGGCACGTGTCTTTCAATTACTTTACATTTACTGTTGAAGAGCGCGTGGGACAAGGTACGTAAGCATAACATATAGACTAGGATTCACTCTTTGTTTGATTTAATTAAGCTTTGGGTGATCCTTGTTTGTTATATTGTACACTTGCACAAATCAACTTTAAGGGCATAACCCATAACAAAGATAAGGTGGGGATTTTATCACCCCTTCCTTAGCCCACAAATCATTTTCTCACGTACTCACAATCCTAAGCTTCTAAATAAAAATTGCTAGACGTTGGCCCTAGGGACATCCGGACTCATCTAGGAGATTTTCCTACGGGGGAAAAGTGTTGGAAAGTGACTTTTGTAAAATCGGTGTCTAGGAAAGGGGTTGAGGGCCGAAAGCCCGAAGATTGTTGGTTACTTAATTAAGGAACGTCTTCGGACGGAAAACCTCCCAACAACCTTACCCTTCCCTGGCCGATTTGCTTATAGTCAAAGTCCACACCAAACCTCCTGTGGACGATCTATCGTTAGGAGTCGTCTAGGTCCAGGAAACCTAGAAAGCTTGGATTGATTTTTCTTTTTTCTTGATTGTTATTTTTCCTTTTTCGCTTGACTGAAAGGTGCACGTTGACTGTGATTGTGTATGCAACAGTGGTTTCGGGACCCAGATTCTGCTAGGCTTGTGAGAATTTCTACACTGCCACATACACCACCACTTGACACAATTCCAGTCATGACGAACAACGTGTCGTTGCAGGACAAGTTTTATCCTATTCGCACATCACTGCCATCTTGCATTCTCCTCCCAAACACAAACGGAAATAATTTTGAGTTGAAACCCCAGTTTATAAACACTCTTCCACGATTCCATGGCCTTGAATCTGAGGATGCGTACTTCTTCATCCGAGAGTTTGAAGAAGTATGCCTTATGATGAGGATTTCCCAGCTTACTGAAGATGCTGTCAGACTTAGGTTCATACCTTTCGCATTGAAGGATATTGCTAAGAAGTGGCTTTATAATCTCCCAGTTAGCTCGATTTCTTCTTGGGATGATTTCGTTAAGGTCTTTCTTAAGAAGTTTTATCCTATTCATAAGACAGCTCTTATGCGCAAAAATATAATGCAATTCAAACAAGAACCCAATGAGCCGTTTTGGAAGTACTTTGAGCGCTTTAAGGACCTAGTAGCCCTGTGTCCCCATCATGGTATAGAGAAATGGCGCCAATGCCAGATTATCTATGATGGACTGGACTATCAGACTAAGACTCTCCTTGAAACTATGTGTCAAGGAGAATTTCTTAAAAAGGATGAAGACCAGGGTTGGGACCTTTTGAGGCTCTAGCGGAGAAAACTATCCAGTGGGAATCCTGCTCTGAGAAACCCACACCAACAACTTCCAGAACTGGTTTACATTCTATAGGATCCTCGATAGCTGCAGAGGCTAAGATAACTCAGTTGATGAAGAGGATTGAATTGCTAGAATCCAGGGAAAATTCTGTTGTTAGTCAAGTCAACCCATCATCAGTAGCTAGCCCATCACCTATGGCTAGCCCTGCACCTATAATCCACCCGGGTTGTACTTACTGCCATGATTTGAATCATGTGTTGGAAGAGTGTCCAGTGTATTACTCTCAAAATTTTCAGGAGAATACGAATGCCATGTACACCAGACCCACCTACAATCCTTACTCCAAAACCTATAATCCGGGATGGCGAAACCATCCGAACTTCTCTTGGAGTCAGTCTGGCCCTGAGCAGCCGAGACAACAATTTCCACATCAACAATACCCTGCTCAGGCACATCCACCGACTTACCACCAAAACCCACCAAATTTCAATCCATATCATAGTCCACCCAGATTCCAACCATATCAAAATTCTGTGCCATATCAAGCTAATTTTCAACCCCAGTATCAACAACAACAACAGCATCAACCACCCAATCCTTCAGATAAGAAAATTTCCGAATTGGAGAAAATGATTGAAACCTTGTCGAAAACCCAAGCAGCTATGATGAACAATCAGCAGCAGGATATGAATAAACTGCAAATCCAAATAGGACAGTTGGCTAATTCCCTAACTGAAAGGCAAAAAGGAATGCTGCCTAGCCAACCTGTGCCTAATCCCAAAGCTCATTTTCCTCTGCACGAAGTTGAAAACTCGGGACCCAGCCAAAGCCAATGCCAAGCCATTCATATACTTAGGTCTGGGAAACATATAGACAATAAGGTTTCAAATCAGTCTCCAAAATCTGTGCCAATACCACCACCTTCTGTTCCAATCCAACCCATGCAAAATAGTTCTTCTTCGAGTTCACAACCATCCACATCCCAGTCTAAAGGAAAAGAGAAAGTAGATGAGCAAAAATATAAGCCTGTTGTACCCTTTCCAAACAGGCTCAATAATCATAAGAATAATGCTCACATGGAGAAGATAAGAGAGATATTTAACCAAGTACAAATCAATGTCCCTCTCTTAGATGCTATTCAACAGGTACCATCATACGCCAAGTTTTTGAAAGAGATGTGTACTAAGAAGAGAAAGGCATATGTCCCTAAGAAAGTCTTCTTGGCTTCCAACCTGAGTGAACTGCTTAATGGACCAATCCCTGTAAAGTACAAAGATCCAGGGAGCCCAACCATTTCTTGTATCATAGGGCAGACCACTGTAAATAGGGCTTTGCTAGACTTGGGCGCAAGCATCAATCTTCTTCCATTTTCCGTGTACCAGCAGTTAGGGTTAGGCAATCTTCGTCCAACCCAGATGACCATACAGTTGGCTGACCGCTCTGTAAAGATTCCCAAGGGGGAGATTACAGATGTTTTGATACGGGTCGGGAAATTCATTTACCCCGTGGATTTTGTCGTTCTTGAGACACAACCCGTACACAATCACAGAGCGCAGACACCTGTCATTCTAGGACGTCCTTTCTTAGCCACCGCGAATGCGATCATCAACTGCCGAAATGGATCAATGCGGCTGACGTTCGGAGATATGACGAAGGAGGTGAATGTCTTCCATCTGGGGAAGCAGCCAAGGGATGTGGAACATGAGTCTTTTGATGTAAACTTGATAGAGGGATTAACCAGCGAACACGTGGAGGAGATGGAATATGAATCTGAAGAGGAATTTGAGTTAGAATCTGATGACCTAACTCTTGATCAAATTGTTGAAAGGACTACTAATTCTACCCCTATTCTTCCCTTGCACCATGAGCAATCATCGATAGATCCAGTCCCTTCTACTGAGCTTAAGGTTCTTCCTGACCATCTCAAGTACAAGTACTTGGGTGAGAAAGAGTCCTTTCCTGTTATCATTGCATCCAATCTCACGGAACAACAAGAAGAGGACCTTCTGAAAGTGCTAAGGGAAAAAAGAGAAGCCATTGGTTGGACTATGGCTGATATTAAGGGGATTAGTCCTACTATTGTCCAACATAGGATTCACTTAACGGAAGATGCCAAGCCTAAACGAGACCCACAGCGTCGACTTAACCCTATTATGCAAGAAGCTGTTAGAGCTGAGATACTGAAACTATTAGACAATGGGATTATTTATCCCATATCTGATAGTCAATGGGTAAGTCCTGTTCACGCTGTGCCTAAGAAAGCTGGCTTTACTGTTGTGGAGAATGAGAATAAAGAATTAATACAAACACGTCTTCCAACGAAGATTCGAGTTTGTATTGATTACAGGAAACTAAATAGTGCCACACGTAAAGACCACTTCCCACTTCCGTTTATTGATCAGATGCTGGAGAGATTGGCGGGGCACGAGTATTACTGTTTCCTGGATGGATATTCAGGATATAATCAGATCCCAATTGCTCCTGAGGACCAAGATAAGACAACCTTCACCTGTCCGTTTGGAACATTTGCATACCGAAGGATGCCCTTTGGCCTTTTCAATGCTCCAGCAACGTTTCAACGTTGCATGTTGAGCCTGTTCTCGGACATGGTGGAGAAATTTTTAGAAATTTTTATGGATGACTTTTCGATATATGGGGATTCATTTGAGCAGTGCTTGTACCATCTGAAGTTGGTTTTGCAACGATGCACGGAAAAGAATTTGACACTTAATTGGGAAAAGTGTCATTTCATGGTCAAGCACGGAATTGTACTGGGACACAAGATATCAAGAATAGGAATCGAGGTTGACAAGTCGAAGGTGGAGGTTATTACAAAGCTCACTGAACCACAATGTTTAAAGGACATTAGATCTTTCTTAGGGCATGCTGGTTTCTATAGGAGATTCATTCAAGGGTTTAGCAACATTGCGAGACCTTTGACAAATCTCCTAGGGAAAGTTGTACCCTACATTTTTGATGAGGAATGTCACAAATCATGGAAAGAGCTTAAGGATAAACTTGTCTCTGCACCAATAATATCTGCACCAGACTGGACCAAACCATTTGAGATCATGTGTGACGCCTCTGACTTTGCTATAGGCGCTGTTTTAGGACAGCGTATTGATAATAGGCAGCACGTGATCTATTATGCTAGCAGAACTCTAAACGATGCCCAACTCAATTACACGACCACTGAAAAGGAATTTTTAGCAGTTGTTTTTGCGTTGGAGAAATTTCGACAATATCTGCTAGGGTCCAGGACCATAATTTTTACTGATCACTCCGCCCTGAGGTACTTGATGCAAAAGAAGGACGCTAAGGCAAGATTGATTCGATGGATCCTTCTTTTGCAAGAGTTTGACTTGGAGATAAAAGATAAAAAGGGCGTTGAGAACGTGGTTGCGGATCATTTGTCAAGAATCCCGAACGCACCTCATGAGAAAATACCGATTAATGAAGACTTTCCTGACGAGCACATTCTCGAGATACGTGGAGAGCCCTGGTATGCCGATATAGTGAATTACCTGGCCACCAGGCAAATTCCTTCCCATTGGTCAGGACAAGACAAACATCGTTTCCTGAGACAAATGCGGTTCTTCTTTTGGGATGAACCGTATTTATTTAAGTACTGTCCTGACCAAATTATACGGAGATGCCTTCCAGAGGATGAACATCAGAGTGTTTTGACATTCTGTCACAAGTTAGCTTGCGGTGGACACTTTGGTCCACGGAAAACTGCGGAAAAAGTGCTTCAGAGTGGATTCTATTGGCCCACTCTCTTTAAAGATGCCTATACCTTTTGCAAGCTTTGTGACAAATGTCAAATGACGGGTCGTATTACACAAAGAGATATGATGCCCCTCACACCCATTTTGGAAGTTGAAATTTTCTACCTCTGGGGCATCGATTTTATGGGACCCTTTCCTCTGTCCTACGGTCACCAATACATCTTGGTAGCCGTAGATTATGTTTCTAAATGGGCTGAAGCGATACCTACACGAACGAATGACAACCAAGTTGTCATTAAGTTTTTAAGAGAGAACATCATTTCGCGCTTCGGAGCCCCCCGTGCGATACTGAGCGACAATGGGAGTCATTTCTGCAATAGGGCTTTTGAAGCCTTGATGCGAAAATACTCTATTACTCATAAACTATCCACGGCTTATCATCCTCAAACCAATGGGCAAGTTGAGGTAACAAAAAGACAGATAAAACTCATTCTGGAGAAGACTGTAGGACAGAATCGTAAGGATTGGTCCATCAAACTGACTGATGCCTTATGGGCATACATGACCGCTTACAAGACTGTCCTCGGTATGTCTCCGTACAGAGTTATATTTGGAAAACCATGTCATTTGCCCGTTGAGTTAGAACACCGTGCACTATGGGCTTTAAAGCAGCTGAATCTAGATTTGGATAAAGCCGGTGTTCTCAGGAAGCTGCAACTATCCGAGCTTGAAGAGTTACGAAACGAGGTATACGATAACGCTCGGATCACGAAGAACAGAACCAAGCTATTTCACGATAGATCCATTCACAGGAAAATCTTTGTTCCTGGACAGAAGGTTCTGTTATACAATTCAAGACTCCACCTTTTCCCTGGCAAGTTGAGGACCAGGTGGTCAGGGCCATTTATTGTTCAAACTGTTTTCTCTCATGGTGCAGTCGAGATTCTTGACCCAACTAATGGCAACAAATTTACTGTTAACGGTCAACGTCTCAAGCCATTTTTTACCACGGAAGATATGTCACCCGAAGTTCACGAATTGGGTCTTTGTGACCCAGTTTATTTGTGACATTTTTCATCTGTATAGTTCCCTGCATACTTTCCTGAATATCATTTTGGGGTCCACATTTGTAAATACTTTTCTTTTACACTTTTTGTAAATATAATTTTTTTTTTAGGATTTTTTTTTTAGTTTCATATTCCTAAGAATTCTCTTTCCTTATGATTCTTTTCAAATTCAAATTACTTTGACCAAGGGTTGTAATATTACCTTTGACCTAAGGATATTTTTGGAAGTCCCTTTTTACCTACCCCTATAAAAACACTTTTTCACTTCTCTTCCTCCATCAAACCGCGATTTCTCCTCAGATCTAAATATTACTTCCCACAAACGACCTCCACCCAAAATCCTGCTCCCAAATTCCTTGAATCCGCCGCGCCTTGCCGCCGTGCCGCCGCAATTCTGACATCTCAGGTGCGCAGGAAAAGCTCAGATCTACTGCAATATTTCTCTGGAGACAGCCCTCGAACCATTCTTCCTGCAGCCAACTCTGGTGCCCTCTGTGCACCTATTTTTGATTTCCCCCCACGATTATCCGGGGGTGGTTTGATCTCTTGGTCCCTTTTTGCTCTAAATTTTTACTATTAATCATGGCCCCTAGCTTATTTGTGGAGAGGGATTTTTCTCTATTGTTGAATGATGAAGGGGGATTTGGGCATATATTTTTAGATCGTATTCATGCGTGGAATTGGTACTCCCTCGTGTATGATAACATTGATAATGATGCCTATTATTGCCCTAATTTGGTCACAACATTCTACAACTCATTGGACCATGCATCAGTTAATCATAACACTCACCAATTCACGGTTCATATGCCATTTGGTGACATCTTTGTCACCATTCCCCTGATTGCTGAGACCACCGATATACCCATTCATCCCCATTACACTGACCCTTTACCACTAGTTGATTACATGCCTCTCATGGGGGTCCGCTGCACTGAGCAGGACCGTGGGCTCAAAGCCCAGTCCACATTTCGAAATGTACACTGCATTGGACGTTTGCTCCAACGCAATGTTTTTGGACTTGATCATTCCACAACTTTCAACAGGCCTGTGTTACAAATCATTCATGACTTAATGACTAATAGACACACAGTCTGTTTGAATAGGGCTATTTTCAACGCCATACTTGATAATTCCTCCCGCACTCGAGGTGCAAAATATTCTCATCCAGTGTTAATTACACGTCTCTGTAGAAATTTCATACCGGATGCTGTATTTGACTCATTTAACCGCGTGTATGTTATAGCTGAGAGACCCACGAGTTCATACACTGGTTGTTTCCATGCACTCTGGTCACCTCGTGCCCAACCTGAGGACATTCCTGTGGAGTCCTCTTCGGAGGAGAGTTTAGAGGAGGTAGATGAGCCCCAATTCTGGAGACAAGACCCACCAGCAGAACCAAGAGCCTTCATGTCCACCATTTGGAAGGGCATGAAGAAGATATTTAGGGGACAAGTGCGGCTTAGGAAGAAAGTAGAGGAGCAATCTTCTAGATTAGCTGAGATGGAGGCGACATTGAGTAGAACACAGTCTGCTGGACCAAGCACCTCTGCTGGTCCACAGAGACGGAGGGGATGATTCTTATCCTTTACCTATTTCATGCATCACATTTTATCTTGCATGCATTGGGGACAATGCATGAGATAGGTATGGGGGGTAGATGCTAACATAGGATTTTTTACTTTCTTTTTAGGATTTTCATTTTTTTTAAGGATTTTGTAGGATTTTTATTTTCTTTATTTGTTAGATTTTTACCTTTCTTATAGATTTTCCACTTTCCTTATAGATTTTACCTTTTCTTTTAAAAAAAAAATTAAAATAAAATAAAATAAAATAAAAATAAAAACTTTTTGAAATAAGAGACAAAGTTTAGATCTATTTTTAAGAAAATTAAGATGTATCTTAGGAATTAAGAAAGCCTTAATTATGACATCTTAAACTTAGTTAAAATAATAGATCTTGTTTGAAATTATAGGCTAAGTAAGTAAAATTAGTGAGATATTTTTATCTTGAATTTTTACCTTAGATAAATATGCACTTTACACTTACACATTTCTTGGGATGTAGACAAAGACCAAAAATGCCATATAAATAAAAAAAAAATTTATAAATAAAAGATCACTTATTAAGCTGGATAACTATGCCTCAAGAAGCATGGTTACTCACGCCTAACGGTGATCTCACTTATTAAGCTGGATAATTGTGCCTCAAGAAGCATGATTATTCACGCCTAACAGTGATAAAAGAATAATCCCCTTTAGTTTTGTGGCCTTTTTCACTCGAGTCCTTAAACCCGAGGGATGTTTTCTTATCTGGTGCCCTAAGACCATCTGGTTTGGGAGTCATCGGTTATAGGCTCGCTACATGGGTGAACTAGAAAGCCTAAGAAAACTAAGGGAAGAAGAAAAAAAAAAAGAGAGAAAAATAAATAAATAAATAAATGGCTTGATGGTTGGAGTTGAAATCCCAGAAATCTTCACTATCACGGTGTGCATACTATCTAGGTTTTATGAAAGATAAAATATTCAATCCAATTTTGAATTCTTACCTTAATTAAAGACAAGATCTTGCATGGAGACTAAGTTTAAGGAAGAATGATTATAGGTGGACTTATGACCTTAGATCACTTATATTTTTGCAAAAATAGTTCGAAAACTTGTCTCTCTTTCAAAATGTGTTTTCAAAACACTAACATTTGTCTTCTTTCTTTATGGATTTTGTGGGTGTAATCCGCTGAAAACCCTCAGGAGACAACACTCCTCCTCTTGGGTAACCTAGAGGTTTAACGGCTTGTTGCACGTGCTCAGTGCAATCGTGTCACCTACGAAAGTGGTGTAATAAATTAGTTAGGATTTTCTTTTTCTTTCTTTTTCTTTTCTTATTTTGCTCGAGGACGAGCAAAAGCTAGGTATGGGGGTGTGAATGTTACACATATTTGCATATTATATCGCCTTCATATCATGCATTTTATATATAAATATGTGATTTTTACCCCTTTTTCTCTCTAATTTTGCAGGACCACCACTTAAAGAGAAAAAGCCTTTGAATCACTTTAATTAGTGATAATTAAAGGGGTTAAATCAAAAGAATCCAAGATTTGAATTCAAAATCAGTTGAGATCCGCGCGCCTAACAAAGATTCCAGAAGGCCACGTGGCTAACCAACTTGTAACAACCCTGTAACAAAAAGTTGTTAGCTAACAGACTCTCAACGGCCGCGCTTTGCCGCCCGGGCGCGGCAATATCTGGGCCGTTGAGCCCCGGATTTTGTGGCAACGGCCAAGGATCTAGAGGCTTCTCATGGATTGCTATAAATAGGTGGCCAGGGTTCGTGCGCGAAAGCAGAGAAGAGAGAGAGAAAATTAGGGATTTGTTGTAATTTTTGTTCTAGGTTTTTAGTTCTCTTCTCCTTCCTCCTTGAGTTCTAGACAAATTGAGAGAGAGATTTCAGTTTGAGAGCTTGTAATCAAGAGAGTGACACTCTTGAATCAAGGATTCATCAATGGAGCTTTCATCTTCTCTTTGCAAGACTTGAGTATGCTTTCTTTTAATATGAGTTAATTTCTTGCATTTAATTCTAGTTCTATTTTAATTGCTTAGATCTTTGCTTTCTATGGAGAATTGTAGCTTTGTTGTTAGTTTAATGGAGGGCTAAGTTCTTGTTGCATGGCTAGCTAAGACTCACCTAGCTACTACTATCTCTTGGTTGATTGTCTACTTCAATTCTTGCATAATTCTATGTTTCTTGTGAATTCCAAATGAAGTATGGTTGTATCCTTTGGTAATGGCTTGTTAGATCTCCATATGAATTATGTGCCTCTTATAAGAGCTTTTGATGAAACATAAGGATGGATCACCAAGGATGTGTCACTTGTGTAGCAAGATCAACTCATGTACTTCAAGCTAACTTTGTAGTTAAGCTATGAATGTTCAAAAGAGTTTTTGATTCTTCTAACCCTAGCACTAATTGAGTACCAAGCCTATAGTTCCTCAATGAACATCTATTAAGAGAGCCTAAGATTCAAGATGAGGCTTCAAGCTAACTAACAACAAAGGAACACTAATCTTCAACAAGGGAAACAACACTTGAACATGCAAGCTATCTTTAAATTGCCTATGATTCAATATGAGGCAATCATGCAATCAACATAGAGTTAGTATGTTAGTAATGAGGTGTAGTTAGGCTAGCCATGCATCTTTCTATCAAAAGAGTTTACACACTTTCTTCTAGCATTCTTTTCTTTACATTACACTTCATTCTTTTCATTTCTTTTTCCACAATTTAATTTCTTTTTCCACAATGAACCAATCATCATTTCTTGTACAGTTCTTGCAATTGTGTAATTAACAAAGAAGAGATCTCGTTTCTTTCTCTCACTCATATCGTAACGCTTCTACGCTAGCTCTCCTTGTGGTTCGACTCGGTATAGCTATATGCTATAGCGAAAGATTGGACAAGGTATATCAATTACATATTTGAAGTGAACAAGATCAAAGGTGAACTCTAAACCTTATCTTTAATACCTAATTCTTGTGCAAGAACTTCACATACCTTGTTTTTACCAATCAGCTTTTAAACAAGTAATATTACAAGACATATTAGACATATCTATCATATAAACATTACTTTCACGAAAACCGAAAATTACACAAGTATTAGAAATTCTATCAATTACTTTACAAACTACATTATCAAAAATAACATCAAAGCCTTTATCACAAAGTTGACTAACACTCAAGAGGTTATGCTTGAGTCCATCAACTAAAACTACATTCTCGATTAAAGGGGATGTGCCGAGTTTTACATTACCAATACCGATGATTTTACCCTTGGCATCATCTCCGAAGGTGACGGAGCCACCTTCATGGTATCTCGATAGGGTTGCAAAGTTGTTGATGTCCCAAGTCATGTGCCTTGAGCAACCACTATCAAGATACCACAATCCTCTACGTCGTTGGGCCTTTGAAGGTACCTACATCATTTAACAAAATTGTTGACTTTGGTACCCAAATTTTCTTGGGTCCTTGAAAGTTAGTGCTTCAAACCCAAACATTATGACAAGATGCACTTAGTCTATCATAGCAAAAATTAGCTAAGTGCCCTTTCCGCCCACAATGTGAACATGAGAACACTCTTCCATACATGAATGCATGATGTGTGTGTGAAGTGTGAGCATGTTTTTGGGGTTTGCCACGATATAAAGGTTGTGTGGTATGCACATGAGCATGAGCATGGTAAACATTTTTCTTAGGGGCTTGTTTCTTAGGAAACATGGCCTCTATCTTCTTCTTATCAAACTCACAATTTTTCAAAACAATTCCTAATGAGTCTATTCTTTCTTTAAGCATGGTAATCTTATTAGAATCAATTAGTGGGGACTTGCCTTTACAAGAAATCTTATATTTGTCAAAATCTTTTTGGGTGGAAACAAGAGTGGAAAGTAATTCATCTTTTTCTTTAGAAAGAGTAAAAACTTGATGATTAAGAGATTCATTTTCCTTTTTCATTTTAAATACTTTTTCTTAAGAAAATCATAGTTATGTGATAGTTCTACAAATGCTTCTCCTAATTCATCCATGGAAAGTTCATCATTAAGAGAAGTGGAAGGGGTTACCTTGCTTGTACTTTCATTGGCCATGAAGCACATGTTGGCGGTGTCGATTTCCTCCTCGGATTCGCTCTCGGAATCCCATGTAGCCTTCATTGCTTTCTTCTTGTAGGGTTTCTTTGATGTGGAGGGCTTTACTTTATCCGGGCACTTCGCAACAATGTGTCCCGGTCTTTGGCAATTGAAGCAAATAATCTTTCTTTCTTCTTTGCCTCCTTGCCATCTCCTTCTTCCTTGGAATTTAGCCTTGTTATACATCCTCCGGACGTTCTTTACAAGAAGTGAGAGCTCTTCGTCATCTTCTTCTTCATCGTCTTCGTCGGAGTGTGTGGATTGACTTTTAAAGGCTATAGTCTTCTTCTTGGAAGGAGCCATGTCCTCCCTTGCTTTTCTCTCCATCTCATGGGTTTTGAGGTTCCCAATTAGACCTATTAGCTCCATCTCCTCCTTGTCATTGAGTTCCTTCAAGGTGGTTGCTTTGACCTCCCATGAAGGAGGAAGGGCCCGGATGATCTTTCTTACTCTTTGGTCATTGTCAATACCATCACCTAGAGAAGAAAGTCCATTAGTAATCTTAGTAAATTTTGTAACCATATCATCTATGGTTTCATTTTCTTGCATGCAAAAGTTTTCATATTGGGACTGAAGAAGGTCTATCTTAGCCCTCTTCACTTGTGAAGTCCCTTCATGTATAACTAGCAAATGTGTCCAAATTTCATATGTGGACTTGCAATGAATAACTCTAGCTATGTCATCATCATTGAGGGCTTGAAGTAGTGCATAGTGAGCCCTAGCATTGGCATCAAACTCCTTAGTCTCAATTTCGGACCAAGTGGATTCATCACCGGGGGGTGCACTAAAGGTTTGGTCACGGCCTTGCAACTCGACTTCCTAGAGATTGCAAGAAAACAGTCATCTTAACCTTCCATATGGGAAAGTTAAGTCCATCAAACTTAGGAGGGGTTTTAATTCCATCGGCCATTTTTACTAAGTGAGAATGAATGAAATGATTAGCAATATTAGGATCTCTCTAAGGTTGTTAAGCCAAAAGCCTAGAGTACAAGCTCTGATACCAATTGAAAAACACCTTGAGGGGGGGTGAATAGGTGTAATTGCTAATCTAACAATCTTTTTAAAACTAAGATGGATGAATGATGCAACGATCTCTCAAAACAAGACTAAGAGCCGAATACCCCGTGAGAGGTTCTGAACTCCTTCCTCCCAATTCCCCTTGAATGGGTTAGAGGTGCGCAATGCAACCTTGTTGTATGAGAATTGATCGAACAAAGAATGAATAATATGCAATGATGAAATGCACACAAGATATATCACAAGTATCACAAACTAGAGGCAATAACACAAGGTAAGAAAACTAGATCTCAAGCAAGTAATTGAAAGCAATAGAGAGCAAGAGAAATTTAAAGCAAAATGGACACAAAGCAATGGCAAACACAAGATGTTTGTTTCGAGGTTCGAGCCACCGCTCTACTCCCCGCCTTCACCTCCGTGAAGGGTTTCCACTATCCACCGAGGACGATTACAACGGTCTACCGAAGACCCGAGCACCGAGCTCCACCACTTACAAGAACCTCTACCGAAGAGGTGTCTCCACAAGAACAAGAAGAACACAAGTAACCAAAGTGATCACAACAAGATCACTAAACTTCTTACAAACTCTCACTCTTTTACAATTTCCTTATAGATTGAGTAGGGAATTTTTGGCTCTAAGTAGTGTAGTGAGAAAACTCAGTTGTAGAGATGATTTTTGCTAGAGAACACAACTGAAAACAAACTCAAGAACGAATGGGAAATGGAGAGCTTAAAAACTTTTCTTCTCTTTTAAAACTTAGGTATATTTCTTGGTATTTTGCAAGAAACTCTCCTCCTCTATTTATAGGGAGAGAAATAGGTTAAAAACAATTTATTTTAACCTTATTTGCTCTGGAAAAGATCTGTAAAACCCTGAAAAAGTCTGCCAAAAAACAGTCTAAAAAACAGATTTCAGAATTGCACAAAAGAGGAAAGAGTCGTTGGGCTTTTGCAGGCCTGGCGGTCGACCGGGCCGGTCGGCCGCCAGCTCTGCTGGCAAAGAGCCGTTGGGCTCGGGTCGACCGGTCGGGTCGACCGTCCTCTAAGAGAAAACACAATTTTCTTCGGGCGGTCGACCGGGCGGTCGACCGGGCGGTCGACCCAGAAAACCCGAGAGCAACTGCTTTCAGTCGGTCGACCCGAGCGGTCGGCCGACAGACGTGCACAAACGTGCACGTCCTGACACGGGCGCCGGTCGACCGTGCCGGTCGGCCGGTCAAGCCTGAAACAGAAAAATAGCAGAATTTTGAACTTGGGAAATTTTGTAAAAATGTCTTGAAGTAAAGAAAACTAAGTAATATGCTGGAAAGAGTATACATACATGATCTAAACATGATATTCATTTTTGTAAAACTTAGGATCATGTATATATATACTAAGGCATGAAACAAAAGTTTTGACCATGGAAACTTGAATACAAAAACGTGTGTGTGTATCCTAGAGCCAATTTCCAAAACTCAACCTTTAACAAACTATTTCTTACATTGGTTCTAAGTACTACAAGTGCTTCAAGAGGGCTTTCACCATATGATCTTCAAAACTTGATTCTTGAGCCCAAATTGAGTTGACTTGAGTCCAAAACACTTTCCTTTAGGGAAGAACCCTTCTAGTTTGGTTAGAACCCTGAAACACACTTAAAACAACAAACATTATTAGTACAAATAACTAATATGTTTTGTAATCATCAAAACACACTAAACACGGGTGATTGTAACCTTGGGCCAACAATGTCCATATCAAAGGCACTAGCTTCTGGCGAAGCTAGCCTTGCTCTGTCCAGAGCAAAGGAACCAACTTCTGGCGAAGCTAGGCTTGCTTCTGGAGCAAAAATACCAGCCCTTTTTATAGGCTAAAAAGCAAAAGTTTGCTAAAGGGGTCAATAGAAAAAATACTCCTAAAAGTCTCTGATCTTCAATTCAAGACCGTCTGGGCCCAATTCCGTTAAAACCCGACTTAAGAGATTATTTGAGTAACAAGCGAAAGGTTCATTCAGAGGAACTAGTGGGCATCTCCCCATTTCAATGCAGACAAAAGGGATGTCAACTTGTGATGGTCCACTCCGTCCATTGTTGCTTCGGACCAATCCCCGCGACACTTCCTCCAAGTCAACTGTTGATGTTCGACCAATTGTTAACCCCAACTTCTGAGAAACCCAAGTCTCGAAGGAAAAGAAAATCTAAGATGCTTCACCTCGCTGCAGCTTCTGTCAACATGACAAGTAGAGGTAGAGATCTGATATGACCCCAAAGAGGGAGAGAAAGGATTCGTGCTCCCTCATTTGGTTCTCCAGATTCTGCTTATAGCCTCGGCTTAAGTCAGGTCCTGATTGAACCAGAAGGCGCCTTCCAAGGTGCTCAATCTAGGATAGCACTACTCTATGATTATGAACAGCCCTCCGCTTCCATAGGGAATATCGCTGGAACAGTTGAGAAGTCTCTTCCAGTGGTCAGACAAAGAAGGAGTAGCCAGTAGTTATGCTTCCTCTGTGACTGTCAGTTCTGTCCAAACGGGGTTCGCATTAGTTAATATGGCCGACAATTACTCTGATGATGATCTCCACCGCCGTATGGAGGCCCAGGGAACAAACTTCCAAGGCTTATTAGGAAGCCTTGGATAACTTTCAGCGCATGCTGACATAGTTCCTGAAAAACCGGAACAATAACAACAATACTGGTAATAAAGAGGAGAATCTCGACAATCAAACTCCCAAGTCTGAACAGTCAAAGAAGGGCTCCTCTGTCGATGCCGACCTGATCAAAGGCATCCAAGCTCAGATCACATCCTTAGCTCAGAGGGATAAACTGAAGAAAGTGGGGATGACTCATCCCTACCCGCTGGGATGGGATTCGGTCCCATACCCTCTAAAGCTTAAGCCATTTACATTGCACACATATGATGGCAAGAGCTCGCCCAACCAACACATCTATTACTTTCGGTCTCAAACTAGTAATGTAATAGATAATGATGCTATCATGACTAGACTGTTCATTGGCACTCTCAAGGAGATAACTTTTGACTTGTTTAGGAGTCTTCCTATGAACTCCATAAATTCTTGGGTTGACTTGAAAATCTGATTCCTCTCTCGATTCTACGAGGATGACACCGAGGTGACCATAGACAAGCTCCTATCGACGGTCTAGAAAGGAGGAGAATCTGTGCGAGAATACATTGAGAGATTCCACAATCTCTCTTTCATGTGTCCCGCAGGCATGCCTTTACCATGTTGCTTCAGACGTGCTGGCACAACTTCCTCGATAGAGTGAAAGTTTGTATGGGCACTGTCAAAACCCATATGTGAAAAGAGCTTATTGAGCAAGCCGAGATAGCTGAGAAATCGGCTAAGAAATTTGAGCCCTCAGTGCCCAAGAATAAGTGGGGTCAGCAATAAGAGGTGTGATACCGCTCAATCTTCCCAATTAAAGAGAAAGAAACCATGGCAATCGAGTTGTCTGGGGAAGCTCCACCAAACAGAAGAAAGGCAATGCTAGTGACAACCAAGAATCCAAATTCCTGCCGAAGGTGTAATACTACAAAGATGAACAAGTGGAGACAATTTTTCACCTACTCCACAAGGGTAATAATTTCAAGTTACATGAAGTTCGGTGCCCTGATGAAGCTGGACGTACTAACGACCCCAACTACTGCCTCTTTCATCAGATAAAAGAGGAAGCTTTCTAGATTTGTCACTTATTTATTACATCAACACTTTCTTCTCCCATGAATCTATCTCTGGCCTAATACATGATCTATAAAGAAAAGAAAAATACAAAAGAAGAAGAAAATCCTACACTAAGCTACACTAAAAGAGAAGAAGCCCTAATTTTTGTCTCCTCTCTCATATTCTGACTCATCAATGTTGTATTTATAGGCAAAAAGTGGCATGGGATGATGAGAGGATTCCACGCGTCAAAATCTGGGAGCATCCTTCCTGGCATTGCCGTGAAAATGTTGTATTTGTTGTGCTTTCGTGGAAACATTGGGGAGTTATCTCCCAATATTTTTGCCACATCTCTGTCTTGCTTTGAGAGGCTTCTGTAGATGTCCAGAATTTCATATTTTTTGACCCATATTTCTCCAGATACAACTTCAATTTGGGGATCCAATGTAATATTCTGGAAGCTCTTTGTCTTGGCCTCTAAGAAATCTGGATTAATTATCCAAAATAGGTTTAATTAAGCTCTTATTTTCACTTTTGCCTCTATCTTTCATAATCTGCTTGAGTGACCAAAACATGGGTAAGAAGCAGTATTTTATTCATAAACCGGTAAGGAAATACGATAATAAAATGCAGAATTGATACCCAATCACATACCCAAGTAGCATTATTTATACACAAACAATAGATAAATAGGAGCATAAAAATGATGTAAAGTAGTACCAATCATATACTCTGCAGAAAAAATACTAATTGTATTATACCTTCAAAGATATTAAACATACATATATACCCATATATTAGCATCCATCCACGTCCTTTAGGTAAATCTGTGTTAGTTTTAGTTCTTGTTAAGTTATTAAAACCTTCACAACTATCATAGAAATTATACAAAGAATAAAATCTTGCTAAATCTTAGAGAGACTTACACATGAATAAGGAATTTTGATCTTATTGTAAGGGCTAAATATGAATATCACTATTACTTTTTGGGAGGGCTTGACCATTGCGTAATCTTCAACTGAGTTCTATCTAAAGTATATTTTATCGAGTCTAAAAGAGTCATAGAAGTCCTAATGAAGATTGAAACATGCATATCCATGTCCTGTAAATAAATACACTTAGAAGAATTAAAATGGTAACTTAGTATGTATATATTTAATATGAACTCTATTAACCCAAAGTTAATTAATGGATGTGTACGGATGCTAACAAATGGATGTACGTTCAAATTTCATATTTTCAAAGGGTATATATACATACAATTGGTAAATTGCTAAACTTTGGAGAATATATATAAAAAAACCAGAAGTGAAAGAACCAAAAAGAGAAATCAAAGAAAAAATGAAAGGAAAAAACAAAGAACTAATAAAAAAGGAAAAGAAAGTTATAGAAAGAAAAAAAATAATGAAAAACAAAACAAAGACAAAAATTTGAACAAATTTGAGAGGAAAGAAATAATAATTAGGTGGAATAATAGAATAGGGAAAGTGAAAGGAAAGAAAAAGGAAAACAATTAAAAAGCAGTACATAATTAGATAAAAGAAAAGATCAAAAGAAATCTACAACTACTCTTAAAAGCAAATAATATATAACATGTGCAAAATTCTATCCTCCCCTCTCATTCTATCACCAAATTGTACCCCCCTGCCCTCTTATTCTATCACCTACTTTTTCTATTAAAACTCTCAAATTATGGAAACCCCATTTCTTTATTTATTTCTTTCTATCTTAAATATAAGTGAAACTCTCAAACTATATAATACATAATTAAAATTCTCAAATTATAGAACTCTATCTTTCCTTTCTCTCTTTATTTTCTAATGTTCTATATAATTAGAACTCTTTTTATTTATTCTTTTTCTTCAAAATTGAAACTCTCAAATTACGGAATTGAAACTCTCAAATTATGAAAACTCTTCCTCTCTAATTGTTTTTTTATCCTATTATAATCAATTTTTTTCTTCTTTTAACTGACTTTGTGCTTTACTTTTTTTTTTCATTTTTTGTGTGCTTTCTTTTTGAATTTTTTTCGCTTCTTCATTTTCACACATTCTTTTTTTCTATATTTTTTATTTCTTTTTCTTAAAATTCTTTGTACCTTATTTTATAAAATTTATTTTTTTCATGATTATTTTCTTTTTCTTTTTTCTTTATTTTTTATTTTTAGTTTTAAATTCTTTTTTTTTATAGTGAAGAAGAAGCGAGAAAGTCGAGACGTTGACCAAATATTACTATACTTTTAGCTATTTTGTTCTCGATATTTTGGATGTTACATTTCATTCTTCATAGGTTGTCCTGGCCAGTCGAGCCTAGCTGACTTTGTCGACGACTTTCTTTGCTTGTGTCGGAACTGATCCTTTTGCACATGATGATCCCTCCTCTATAAGCAACCTTTGTTCCTGGAGCAAACCAAATCACTCTAGACCTTTTACACTTACTCAATCTTAAAAGATTGTTTTTCTTGTCATTTTTCTTAAGTTTATCATTTTATTGTTTAATGCTGGTTTATAAGTCTGTCAAAGGTTATAGATGGGTCATTTTTGATTCATACTTTAACACAAAAAAGAAAAATTGCGAAGGTGAGAAAAATATCTCAAGTTGGTTTTGTTTTGGATTAATATTTGTCTCATGTATATATGATGATTTCTTGCCTATAATTCACATTATTCTATATATTATTGCTATATGAAAATTTATAGCCAGTTTATATCCTACCATAGTTTTGTATAAAATATAGTAAGGACACATAGTACCAGCAACTACTCGTTGAAGTTTTTTTAAAAAAATTTCTCAATCATTTATTTCTTTTCCCATTAGATATTTTTCTTCCCTTTTCAATTTTTTATTTACTACATTTCTTCTATTAATTTTTTTAATTCAAGTCTACTTTTTCTTTTTTTTCAAGTATGGTTTTAATCTTTATTCTATTTTACTTATTTTATATTTCTTTTTCATTTTTTTAAGATTTGTTCTTTTTCCTACTTTTGAGATCCCCCCATTCTTTAATTTTTATTTATCTAATTTATTGTTTTATAATTTTATTTTACTATTTTTTTGATTCATTTTGGTTTTACCTTCTTTTATCTTTCAATATGGTTGTTAGTTTTTCTTTTTATCAAAAATTGAGTTTGTTCTGTCTTAGTTTTTTATTGGGTCTTTTCATGTATACCCTCAAATCTTTCATATTTCTGAAATTACCTTATAAATCTTCATAATTTCCCAATTACCCCATAATGCTTTAAAACGACCAAATTTACCTCCACTGTCACTTGTTGTTAGCTTTTTAACGGTTTAAGAAGAAGATTATTGATTTACCCTTACACGTGGAGCCTGCCTCTTCTCTCGTCTCTGAGTCTCTGTAACGCCCCGATCCTGGCGGATACGGAGACATTACTGCAACGTATATACGCAAGTCAGAAGTACCTTCACGTATATACACTAAGCATCAGTACAGGCAAGAATCAGAGTACGGAAGCAGTGGTGCATTATACATTCCAACATATGAGTACAATTACAAAGTTATCACCAGAGGTGATCCAATATTACAACAATATTACATAACCAGAATGGCGCAATTGCGAGAATACAAGGGATGTACATGAGTAAACGGTATAAAAGGGCACTCACGAGTTTACAAAAGGAAAACTCGAGAGGCACACAGGGGCCTGGAAGGATAGGGCTCGGAATGATCTGCTAGGGGTCCACGCTACAGCTGCGCCACTCTGATCAGCAACTGGGAGAATCCACAAGTTCCGTGCACTGGCTAGCTCCAAGCTCCATGACCTGGACATGAGAATCCAGGGGAGTCAGATGAAACTCCCCAGGCGAGTGTGATACTAAAGCCAAGTGGCGAGCAAGGGTAAGCACATGTATAGTGATAAAACCAAATATAGCCGAGGACGAGCAAATCTGATTGTATGGTTTCAGATCACGGCTCCATAAGACTAGTACGTCGAAGGAATAATCCAAACAAGGAAACCCTCATCTATATACCTTTATCTTATGTCAACATAATCTAAGCACATACAACCCGACTGCACTCAGGGCATGATAAGATAATGAGCAGGAGGCAGGTGGATACAAGGAATAGAGCAGGGCATGAGCAGTTAATATAATAATTCTCATAAAACCGGAAATCCGAGGTAAAACCAGCACAAGCAATATGGTAAAAATGAAAGGGCATTATATAAGCTTAAGCTACGGCCTCATGAGACTAGTACCTCGAGGGAGTAATCCAAACAAGGAAACCCTCATCTATATACCTTTATCTCATGTCACCGTAATCCAAGCGTATACAACACCCACAATTAGCGTCTTATTATTGTTATTATTATTATACTCGTCTTACCCTGATATCTAGCTATGTGAACTAGCGTCCCAGCACACATAGATCCATATCCGAGTAAAGCAAGGTTGTTATTGGAAACCAGCGGGGGTATCAACGAACTATGTTTACAGTGGGTCCCGTACATACCCGGGACCACGGCCCAGGATGTTCCGCTGCTTGGTGACGGAACCTGCCGCAAGGCTAACAGGAGGGACTTATTGTATGCCCTTATCAGGATTCAGGAGGAGGGAGCCAGCACTCCCCTCGGTCGCCTGGAGGCCCACAGGTCAGACCGGAAGTTTTAGTTGCACAACATGCCTAATACCACTGTAAACACGAACACATATTGATAGCCGCATGTTTCCCCCGACCCGATGCAAGTTGTTCCTTTTATGATTTATTAGGTTAATCATCAATTTACGGGAATAACAAGAGCAGGACATGATCAGGAATTCAAGAGTTCAGGTCACTGTATATAATACAGGATAACAGGTCACTGATCATGGTACAGGATATCAGGTCACTGTACATAGTACAGGATAACAAGACAGGGTTCCCGTAAATGTGATAATCACAGGTCAAGTATATCATGCTGGGTGCCAAGTGATAGCATGACAGGAGATTGATATTAGACAGGCAACCAGTCATGTCAAAAGATTGATATAGTCCGGTGGCAAGCCATGTCATAACAAAGGGCCTTGCCAAAAAGTAACATGTCAGGTGTCAGGTGATAACACATCAGTTGACAGGTGATATACATGTGTTAAAAGTAATATGAAAACGACAAGTAGTATAGACAGGTGTCAGGCGTGAAGTAATGGCATGGGGTAGAATAGTAGCTGAGCACAAACAAAGCGGAGCGGAGCAAGCTGGAAGTACAGACAGCAAACAGTATTTAACACTGGAGCGTCTGGCGAGGTTACCGGGACGACTCGACTGAAGTACGAGCAGTAAATCCGGCAGCAACTCGCCTAGACGAATCTAGTGGTAAAGCGCTGAACGCTGATCATGATAACCAGGCGGAGCTGAACAAGCTTGAAGCACAGGCAGCGAACAGAGTTTAGACACTAATGCGCTCTGCGAGGTTACCGGGATACTCGGATCAAGACACGAGTAGAAAATCCGGCAGCAACTCGCCTAAACGAATTTAGTGGATAAAGCACTGAGCGCTAAGCATGCTCACCAGACGGAGCTGAGAAACCTGACGATCCCAATCACGCCTCTTCCGAGACAGTGAGGAACCGGAGGCTGAACTGAGAGACCTGCCGGTCCCAATCACCTCTCTTTCGAGATAGTGAGTGACCGGAGGTTGAAGGGTCCGGAAGCCAAGTATGGTATAAGGCGGTACAATACATCACAGGCATGGTATATGTACAAGAAGGAAATTACCCTAGTACAAGCATTCGTCACAGAGCAATACATGTCCAGAGATTGGCACTCGGCCATACACAGATACAGGGACTCAGCCCAATACAAAATACATGGAAACAGGGAATAAAATATATGTCGACCCAAATGGAGGCGAGAGCGAGAACACTCGCCTAAATCACCGGAAAGCCGAAAACTCTGAATCCATGGAACTCGCGCACGCGCCATAAATATAATAATATATATAAATGTTTAGAGGGAGAAAGTGAAGAGGAGAGAGAAAGAGTTAGAGAGAGGAAGAGGGAGAAACTTAGAGAGAGAAAGAGACTCGGAGACGCGGGTTATGCGAGTGAGACGCGGGGGTCGCAGACGCGGGAGTCGCGTCGCGGAAATAGCAGACGCGGGGAAGAGCAGACGCGGGGATCGCTCTGCGAAGATGCCACAAACGCGGGGTTGGAGGCCCGCGTTAGGAAACAAACAGAGAGGAGGAAAGGTGCTTCCTTTGTTGTGCCCGACGAAGGGATGTTCGGCCCCAATCCAAAAGGAGGGTACCGGCCCTAAGTCTTGCCAACGGAGAAGAACGCGGACGCGGGAATCACAAACGCGGGAATATCGTTGTGAAGACACCACAAACGCGGGGATCGAGACCCGCGTTCAAATCAGGGCACGAGGGAAACGCGGACGCGGCCGTGGGGTCCGCATCGCGCTAGCACGAGGGGATCACAGACGCGGTTATTAGCCTCGCGTCGTGACGATACAATAACGCGAGGGCCGCGTTACAAAGAGGGAGCCCGCACGCGGGGGGTAAGATCCGCGTCGGCAAGTCACAACAGAGAGAGACAGGGAGTTGAGGAAGAGGGGAATCCCAGGAGAGAGAAAGAGAGAATCCAGGTGGGAGAGAGAAATCCAGGAGGAGAGAGAGAGAGTGTTTCAGGAGAGAGAAACAAGGAAGGGGGCTGATGGAGGGGCAGCAGCCCCCTTCCTTGTTTCTCTCTCCTGAAACACTCTCTCTCTCTCTCCTCCTGGATTTCTCTCTCCCACCTGGATTCTCTCTTTCTCTCTCCTGGGATTCCCCTCTCCCTCAACTCCCTGTCTCTCTCTGTTGTGACTTGCCGACGCGGATCTTACCCCCCGCGTGCGGGCTCCCTCTTTGTAACGCGGCCCTCGCGTTATTGTATCGTCACGACGCGAGGCTAATAACCGCGTCTGTGATCCCCTCGTGCTAGCGCGATGCGGACCCCACGGCCGCGTCCGCGTTTCCCTCGTGCCCTGATTTGAACGCGGGTCTCGATCCCCGCGTTTGTGGTGTCTTCACAACGCGATTCCCGCGTTTGTGATTCCCGCGTCCGCGTTCTTCTCCGTTGGCAAGACTTAGGGCCGGTACCCTCCTTTTGGATTGGGGCCGAACATCCCTTCGTCGGGCACAACAAAGGAAGCACCTTTCCTCCTCTCTGTTTGTTTCCTAACGCGGGCCTCCAACCCCGCGTTTGTGGCATCTTCGCAGAGCGATCCCCGCGTCTGCTCTTCCCCGCGTCTGCTATTTCCGCGACGCGACTCCCGCGTCTGCGACCCCCGCGTCTCACTCGCATAACCCGCGTCTCCGAGTCTCTTTCTCTCTCTAAGTTTCTCCCTCTTCCTCTCTCTAACTCTTTCTCTCTCCTCTTCACTTTCTCCCTCTAAACATTTATATATATTATTATATTTATGGCGCGTGCGCGAGTTCCATGGATTCAGAGTTTTCGGCTTTCCGGTGATTTAGGCGAGTGTTCTCGCTCTCGCCTCCATTTGGGTCGACATATATTTATTCCCTGTTTCCATGTATTTTGTATTGGGCTGAGTCCCTGTATCTGTGTATGGCCGAGTGCCAATCTCTGGACATGTATTGCTCTGTGACGAATGCTTGTACTAGGGTAATTTCCTTCTTGTACATATACCATGCCTGTGATGTATTGTACCGCCTTATACCATACTTGGCTTCCGGACCCTTCAACCTCCGGTCACTCACTATCTCGAAAGAGAGGTGATTGGGACCGGCAGGTCTCTCAGTTCAGCCTCCGGTTCCTCACTGTCTCGGAAGAGGCGTGATTGGGATCGTCAGGTTTCTCAGCTCCGTCTGGTGAGCATGCTTAGCGCTCAGTGCTTTATCCACTAAATTCGTTTAGGCGAGTTGCTGCCGGATTTTCTACTCGTGTCTTGATCCGAGTATCCCGGTAACCTCGCAGAGCGCATTAGTGTCTAAACTCTGTTCGCTGCCTGTGCTTCCAGCTTGTTCAGCTCCGCCTGGTTATCATGATCAGCGTTCAGCGCTTTACCACTAGATTCGTCTAGGCGAGTTGCTGCCGGATTTACTGCTCGTACTTCAGTCGAGTCGTCCCGGTAACCTCGCCAGACGCTCCAGTGTTAAATACTGTTTGCTGTCTGTACTTCCAGCTTGCTCCGCTCCGCTTTGTTTGTGCTCAGCTACTATTCTACCCCATGCCATTACTTCACGCCTGACACCTGTCTATACTACTTGTCGTTTTCATATTACTTTTAACACATGTATATCACCTGTCAACTGATGTGTTATCACCTGACACCTGACATGTTACTTTTTGGCAAGGCCCTTTGTTATGACATGGCTTGCCACCGGACTATATCAATCTTTTGACATGACTGGTTGCCTGTCTAATATCAATCTCCTGTCATGCTATCACTTGGCACCCAGCATGATATACTTGACCTGTGATTATCACATTTACGGGAACCCTGTCTTGTTATCCTGTACTATGTACAGTGACCTGATATCCTGTACCATGATCAGTGACCTGTTATCCTGTATTATATACAGTGACCTGAACTCTTGAATTCCTGATCATGTCCTGCTCTTGTTATTCCCGTAAATTGATGATTAACCTAATAAATCATAAAAGGAACAACTTGCATCGGGTCGGGGGAAACATGCGGCTATCAATATGTGTTCGTGTTTACAGTGGTATTAGGCATGTTGTGCAACTAAAACTTCCGGTCTGACCTGTGGGCCTCCAGGCGACCGAGGGGAGTGCTGGCTCCCTCCTCCTGAATCCTGATAAGGGCATACAATAAGTCCCTCCTGTTAGCCTTGCGGCAGGTTCCGTCACCAAGCAGCGGAACATCCTGGGCCGTGGTCCCGGGTATGTACGGGACCCACTGTAAACATAGTTCGTTGATACCCCCGCTGGTTTCCAATAACAACCTTGCTTTACTCGGATATGGATCTATGTGTGCTGGGACGCTAGTTCACATAGCTAGATATCAGGGTAAGACGAGTATAATAATAATAACAATAATAAGACGCTAATTGTGGGTGTTGTATACGCTTGGATTACGGTGACATGAGATAAAGGTATATAGATGAGGGTTTCCTTGTTTGGATTACTCCCTCGAGGTACTAGTCTCATGAGGCCGTAGCTTAAGCTTATATAATGCCCTTTCATTTTTACCATATTGCTTGTGCTGGTTTTACCTCGGATTTCCGGTTTTATGAGAATTATTATATTAACTGCTCATGCCCTGCTCTATTCCTTGTATCCACCTGCCTCCTGCTCATTATCTTATCATGCCCTGAGTGCAGTCGGGTTGTATGTGCTTAGATTATGTTGACATAAGATAAAGGTATATAGATGAGGGTTTCCTTGTTTGGATTATTCCTTCGACGTACTAGTCTTATGGAGCCGTGATCTGAAACCATACAATCAGATTTGCTCGTCCTCGGCTATATTTGGTTTTATCACTATACATGTGCTTACCCTTGCTCGCCACTTGGCTTTAGTATCACACTCGCCTGGGGAGTTTCATCTGACTCCCCTGGATTCTCATGTCCAGGTCATGGAGCTTGGAGCTAGCCAGTGCACGGAACTTGTGGATTCTCCCAGTTGCTGATCAGAGTGGCGCAGCTGTAGCGTGGACCCCTAGCAGATCATTCCGAGCCC
The DNA here is from genome assembly GCA_038442645.1 of Agave tequilana. Taxonomy (NCBI): domain Eukaryota; kingdom Viridiplantae; phylum Streptophyta; class Magnoliopsida; order Asparagales; family Asparagaceae; genus Agave; species Agave tequilana. Next base: position 612,183 of record JAVJIF010000359.1, on the reverse strand, counting down.
TATCCTTCCAGGCCCCTGTGTGCCTCTCGAGTTTTCCTTTTGTAAACTCGTGAGTGCCCTTTTATACCGTTTACTCATGTACATCCCTTGTATTCTCGCAATTGCGCCATTCTGGTTATGTAATATTGTTGTAATATTGGATCACCTCTGGTGATAACTTTGTAATTGTACTCATATGTTGGAATGTATAATGCACCACTGCTTCCGTACTCTGATTCTTGCCTGTACTGATGCTTAGCGTATATACGTGAAGGTACTTCTGACTTGCGTATATACGTTGCAGTAATGTCTCCGTATCCGCCAGGATCGGGGCGTTACAGTCTCTCTCTGTCTTCTCTATCTTTCTCTTCTCTCTTCTCTATCTCTCTCTTTCCTAAGTCTCCCGCTCCCCTCATATCTTTCACATTATCTCACTCTCTCTCTAACCTCGCTCTCTATGATCTCATGGTGGACGACGAGGCCAGGGCGTAGATAACGGCAGCGAACAGATGATTTGTCATTCGGCTAAGGCGGTGCAGTTCACCAAGTTTTTCTCGATCCCGACGATAGTCATCACACTATTACTGTTGTTAACAGTGGTGGTTGTTAGATTTATTTGAATCATAGTCTAAATTAATTTAGGCCTACATAAGTCTAATTGGATTTATTCACCCGTCTCTATAAGCCTATGTTGTTTGTGTTGGCCCAAAGGCCCATCACTCTAGTTTTGATGATGATCAACTCATGTAGTTATAGTACTAATGATCTTGTGTTTAATTAGTGACAGATTTATGATCAAGATCTTAGTAGGTGCATAGCTTCAACAAAGGATTTGAAGTCAAGTTTTGGAGCTAGCACGGTGTTTGGACCAAGTCAAGAAGGCTTCAAGTAAAGACTTCAAGAAGATGAAGACTTGTGTCTAGGTTTGTTTTTTAGAAGATTTTGTTTTAGATAAAATGTAAAGGATAGAATAGTTGGTGGATTGCTCAAGTATATATTACACACACACACTCTTGATAGTTTTTTTTTACAAAAGATTTTCAATTTTAGAAAATACATGTTTGGATTTTGGTTTTCAAGTTTACATATCTTTTATCCAAAATCATGTTTAAAGCTTAATGTCAAAAACATAGATATTTCACCATGTTTGTGTAGTGGATCATATCCATATACCCTATGCTTTCAAAGTTGTTTAAATATCTTGTTTTTGTATTTGGAGATGTTTTGGAAAAACAAAGTTTGAAAAAATAAGTTTTGGAAAATACTGTTTTTCATTTGAGCCAATTTTTCCATATTACAAAAATAGTCCAAATCTTTTGTAAACATGCCTTGATTTTGTGCAAGCATGTTTGTTTATCAAAGTATATTGGTAAAACTATTTTTGTAGATTTTTTGTGATTTTATGGGATTTTATTTCATTCAAAAAGACCAAGTTTTTAATCCCTTAACAATGTTTCCTGGCTTCAGCCGGTCGACCGGGACGGTCGACCGTAGCTTGAAGTCGGCCGACCATCACGGTCGACCGACGTGCACAGACGTGCACGCCAGTTCTGGCAGGAGGGCTGGTCGACCGATCCGGTTGACCGTCCAGAGAGCTCTGCTCTCTGGAAAGGCCCCAGTCGACCGACCAGTCGACCGGACAGAGAGACTTGCTCTCTGTATCCTGGCCTCGGTCGACCGACCGGTCGACCGATGGCACAACGGTCTGAAATATGACCGTCGACCGACAGTTCTGTCAGGCCTCCAACGGCTAGTTTTTGGAGCCCTATAAATTGGGCCATTTGGGGGCTGTTTTCTCCAAGATTTCAAGAAGAGTTTTGGGCTAGTTTTTCCCACATATTTCAGTGGTTATATCCACAAGTTTTAGAGCTTCATTTCCAAATCAAAAGAGAGTTTTTATCAAGAGTGTTTAAAAGAGATTTTTCTTGAGTTTTCCTCCACCATCTCTTTCCTAGTTTTTCTCACACAAACACTTGAGCTATCCATTGCTATATCTACCTATAGGGTTTTGTTGTGAGAGTGTTTATTGGTGATCAAAGTGTTTAGATCACCAAGAGATCATTTCTTGTACTTTGAGGAGGCGGACAAGTGTGTTCGCGGTGGTTTAGAGTTCGTGTGTGAACTCTTGGTTTGAGGTGCGGCCTCGGCGAGCCAGTGGGCTTGCGGTGTGTACGGACTAGGGAGTCCGAGAGTTGTAGGTGTTGCGGCACCGAGTGATCCGGTGGGATCGATTATAGTGGAAATCCTTCGTGTGTCGAAGGCGGGGATGTAGAGCAAGTGTGCTCGAACCTCGAAACAAATCCCTTGTGTTTGCGATTGCTCACTCTCTCTCTCTCTCTCTTTGTCTCTTGTTTATATCTTGCATGCTATTACTTGTTTTATCTTTACATGCTTGATATATTGTGTGCCTAATTTTATATATGCTTGGGGTTGTTTGCTAACACTTATATTTAACCAAGAGAGCCAACGCGGCACCTCAACCCTTATCTAGGGGAATCTAGAGGAGTTTGTCCAGAGCCCTTCACGGGGAATTCGGCAACACTCTTGTGTTATACGTGGTGTTTAGTGTAAGAAGTTTAATTAGGTCATAATAGTTTTTTAATTCCGCATTATTTGGCATTTAGTGACCATTAGATTAGCCATCACCTATTCACCCCCCCTCTAGGTGATTTACAATTGGTATCAGAGCCAAGTGCTCTGAATTTGGGTCTTACAACCTAGAGTTAAAGATCCTCTTTTTTAGGCTAATCACATTATTTGTACACACACCATGGATTTCATGTCACCACCTATGTTTGACATTCTTAACATCCAAATTTGGAAGGTTAAGATGTCTTTGTACCTCAAGGCCCTAGGCATTCATGTTTATTTTGCCACTACTAGAAATGATTATTGTTTAAATGGCAAACATTTTGAGGCTAATGCAAAAGCCCTTCATGCTTTAAAGTCAACCCTAAATGATGATTATTTATCTAGGGTTTCTAATGTTGATTCGACTTTTGTAGCATGGAACATCATCACCTCCCTCGGCGAAAAGGATCTATATTATGCGGGGAGCGATTCGGACGTTGGAAGCAATACCTTCAACTTGTGCTATATGGTCCAAGGGGATAACCCCTTGAGGTAACTACCGAATCCGAGGTAGATGAAGATAATAACATGTCATATGATGAGCTTACTTCATTTTGTCAATTACTTCTTGAGAAATATGACATGCTTAAGAAAGATAATAAAAATTTGAAAAAGAAATTTGATTGCATGCATAAGAAAAATGATTCTTTCAAAAATAAAATTGCATCTTTAGAAAAAGGAAATAATGATTTGAAAAATGAGAATGTTTCCTTATTGTCCAAATTGAATGATTTATGTGAAGGAAACACTAGTTTGAAAAATAAAATTATTTTGGTGGAAAAACAAAAGGAAATTGTTTTAAATGAAAACACTTCTTTGAAAAGAAAAATTTTTGATAATGAAAAAGAAAATGTTTCGAAAAAGAATAAGAAAATTGTTTCACAATCTCACCATGCTTTACATGCCACCATTGATAATAGTGATATTAATGTTTTGAAAAATAGGATTAATTGTTTGAGCTCAACCTTGAGCTCATGTGCATTCAATCATAAGAGGTGGGAAACCTTGTTTTCAAAGAAACAAGTTCCAAATTTTCATGCACATCATTCTCATCATGCATTTGCTTATGTTGCACGTCATGATCACACTCACACACATAAGCATCCTAAGGTGTACAAGTGTACACATTGTGGCCGTAAAGGCCATTTAGCAAAATTTTGTTTTGATAAGTTGCATGTTTTAAATTTTGCTAAAAAGAAAAATTTTTGGGTTCCTTATAAGACTAACCCCCAAGGACCCAAAAGAAAATGGGTACCAAAACCCCCACCGTGTGTTTTTGATGTAGGTGAGGGCTCTCACACGACGTGAGAGGGATGGTGCCTTGATGATGGATGCACATGGACATGATGGACTTATTTTTGATACACCGCTATCAAGGAGTTTTGGTGGGACAACCACCATGTTTTGGAGATTTGGAGTAGTTCCTTGGCTTGGTAACTATTTCTAAAACTCCTAGTTTATTTACATGCTTTTCATTTGATAATATCATTTAGCATTTCATGTTTTATTTGTTTTGAATTTCATATGGTAAATACATGTTTAGATGTAGATTCCATTAAAACTTGTGTATATACATGTTCAAGTAGTGAGAATATTTGATTTATATATGTTTGTACTTCATTGCTCATTTATACTCACTATATGCCCATGTATAGCCTAGTTTTGATGATTCCTTCATTTATACTTGTTTTGCCTATTTTCATGTTTACTTCATGTATATGCAATTTTTATTCAAATCTAATAAATATACATGTATACCCGTGAGTCTCTTGCCTTCATGCAAATACCTTTAATAGACTCTTTTATGTTTAGGATATGTATGCATATTGTTAGATTTAGATAAATCATACATATACCTAGAAGTTTGTTTTTGTTTTTAATGAAAAAAATAAAAGATTCATGTTCTTTTTGAGCCTAAATGAATATTTTCATGAAAATGCTATTTACATGATTATTGAACACTCATACTTCTTTTGTTTTGTCATGACTTTGATTCATGAACACTTTTATGAGCCTTATCGTTTTTGAGTGTCAACTCTTGTGTATTTGGTATGATTCTTGAAATACATATGATTTGGTTTCATGTTTTTGAAGGATCTTTAACTAGTTTTCAAAATTTAATTTAACTAGTTGTTTATTCTTCAATGTTTTATGAGTTATTCACATGATCCTATTATTATTTCAATTGGTATCATTGAATCATTTCAATTGATATCAATTTGACTCTATTTTTGTATATACTCATATTTTGTTTTCTTATATATGTATGTATCAATTTCAATTGGTATACTCATTTTTCATACATATATATGAGTTATTTGTGCTTGAGTTAAAATTGTTTTACATGTTTAAAGCACAAAGTTGTTTATGATAAGAAAATGAAATCTTAAAAAAAAATTCTCAAGATTTGTTTTATTGAGAAAATTCAAAATTTTGTTTTATAAGAAAAATCAAAAGATTTTTGAGTTGTATTGCCTATATGCAAGAAGAACTTAACATCTCTTTTACATATAGATTCATGTTGAGTGTATTGTATATTGAGGAGCTTGACAACTCTTCTTTATGTGATACACGTGTGTAGGGGGAGCTTCACATCTCCTCTTATGCATTACATAATATGTGTTATGTGAATTGGGGCTTGTCATCCCTTCTTCATGTAATGCATATGTGTAGGAAAGCTAACTTAGCGTCTTCCTCTTCATGAATATATATCGCATATAACCATTTATTGATTTGTTTGTTTGACCCCTTTATTGATTCTATGTTTCGGACAAAAAGGGGGAGAAAAATTTGTTGATTTTCTTTTTACTTTAACCCCTTTGTTGATGATTGACAAAAAGGGGGAGAAGTATTTGAGATATATGCATGTTTTCCTTACTTAAGGTGGGAGTAGTATTTGTGTTTATGCATATATGTTTTGTTTTGCAAATAGGAGAAAAAGATTTTGTGATTTTGTTTTATACTTGATTAGCATGTTTATCTCCTAGATTTGCATACATGTTTATGAGCATACATTGCATATTTATTTGTTTATTTGTTATGCATGAGTTAAGGGGGAGCTTCTTTGAAGCTTTACTTTAATCCATGCATATATAACTTCATGAGTTTTGTCATCATCAAAAAGGGGGAGATTGTTGGCCCAAAGGCCCATCACTCTAGTTTTGATGATGATCAACTCATGTAGTTATAGTACTAATGATCTTGTGTTTAATTAGTGACAGATTTATGATCAAGATCTTAGTAGGTGCATAGCTTCAACAAAGAATTTGAAGTCAAGTTTTGGAGCTAGCACGGTGTTTGGACCAAGTCAAGAAGGCTTCAAGTGAAGACTTCAAGAAGATGAAGACTTGTGTCTAGGTTTGTTTTTTAGAAGATTTTGTTTTAGATAAAATGTAAAGGATAGAATAGTTGGTGGATTGCTCAAGTATATATTACACACACACACTCTTGATAGTTTTGTTTTTACAAAAGATTTTCAATTTTAGAAAATACATGTTTGGATTTTGGTTTTCAAGTTTACATATCTTTTATCCAAAACCATGTTTAAAGCTTAATGTCAAAAACATAGATATTTCACCATGCTTGTGTAGTGGATCATATCCATATACCCTATGCTTTCAAAGTTGTTTAAATATCTTATTTTTGTATTTGGAGATGTTTTGGAAAAACAAAGTTTGGAAAAATAAGTTTTGGAAAATACTGTTTTTCATTTGAGCCAATTTTTCCATATTACAAAAATAGTCCAAATCTTTTGTAAACATGCCTTGATTTTGTGCAAGCATGTTTGTTTATCAAAGTATATTGGTAAAACTATTTTTGTAGATTTTCTGTGATTTTATGGGATTTTATTTCATTCAAAAAGACCAAGTTTTTAATCCCTTAACAATGTTTCCTGGCTTCAGCCGGTCGACCGGGACGGTCGACCGCAGCTTGAAGTCGGCCGACCATCACGGTCGACTAACGTGCACAGACGTGCACGCCAGTTCTGGCAGGAGGGCCGGTCGACCGACCCGGTGGACCGTCCAGAGAGCTCTGCTCTCTGGAAAGGCCCCGGTCGACCGACCGGTCGACCGGACAGAGAGACTTGCTCTCTGTATCCTGGCCTCGGTCGACCGATGGCACAACGGTCTGAAATATGACCGATGGCACAGCGGTCGACCGACAGTTCTGTCAGGCCTCCAACGACTAGTTTTTGGAGCCCTATAAATTGGGCCATTTGGGGGCTGTTTTCTCCAAGATTTCAAGAAGAGTTTTGGGCTAGTTTTTCCCACATATTTCAGTGGTTATATCCACAAGTTTTAGAGCTTCATTTCCAAATCAAAAGAGAGTTTTTATCAAGAGTGTTTAAAAGAGATTTTTCTTAAGTTTTCCTCCACCATCTCTTTCCTAGTTTTTCTCACACAAACACTTGAGCTATCCATTGCTATATCTACCTATAGGGTTTTGTTGTGAGAGTGTTTATTGGTGATCAAAGTGTTTAGATCACCAAGAGATCATTTATTGTACTTTGAGGAGGCGGACAAGTGTGTTCGCGTTGGTTTAGAGTTCGTGTGTGAACTCTTGGTTTGAGGTGCGGCCTCGGCGCGCCGGTGGGCTTGCGGTGTGTACGGACTAGGGAGTCCGAGAGTTGTAGGTGTTGCGGCACCGAGTGATCCAGTGGGATCGATTATAGTGGAAATCCTTCGTGTGTCGAAGGCGGGGATGTAGAGCAAGTGTGCTCGAACCTCGAAACAAATCCCTTGTGTTTGCGATTGCTCACTCTCTCTCTCTCTCTTTGTCTCTTGTTTATATCTTACATGCTATTACTTGTTTAATCTTTACATGCTTGATACATTGTGTGCCTAATTTGATATATGCTTGGGGGTTGTTTGCTAACACTTGTATTTAACCAAGAGAGCCAACGCGGCACCTCAACCCTTATCTAGGGGAATCTAGAGGAGTTTGTCCAGAGCCCTTCACGGGGAATTCGGCAACACTCTTGTGTTATACGTGGTGTTTAGTGTAAGAAGTTTAATTAGGTCATAATAGTTTTTTAATTCCGCATTATTTGGCATTTAGTGACCATTAGATTCGCCATCACCTATTCACCCCCCCTCTAGGTGATTTACAGTTTGACCTAATAAAGAATTGATCAAGCCTAATAGTTTAGGTTTAGACTCATTTCAATTACACTTAGCCATTAGTGTAAATAAATTTATAATGTGGATCTCATCTACACGTGTGGAACACGTGATATTAACCAAGAGCCTAGTTGAACTAGGGTTACCTTGAGCTTATAAATATCATGGATTGGAATTTCCTCACTCAACTTCGGCGTGCTCGATATGGTGCAACCTTCAGCATCCCTTTCATAATGAAATCAGGTATGTCTAAACCCTCCTTCTCTTTGATCTTGATAAAGAGGTTATTGCAGGTATGGGATCTTATTTGGAATAATTATTAGATCAACAATTGGTATCAAAGTCTCATCTTTATCGGATCATCAGGATATCAAGTAAAATTTTGCTCTTGATCTAAAAATACCATGAATAATTCTTCCCTTGATTCAATAGATATTTGTGTCTCATATATTTAATTAAAAGTTTAAAAAAGGGATGACTTTATTGAATTTCACATGTGTATATTTTCTGAGATTTTTAATCTGTGTGTTATTATTTTAGAAATTTTTTTCTGAAATTAAAAAAAGAAGGTACATTAAATACACGCGCTGGTGCATGCAGCGCATGCATGCAGAAACGTATTTCAAATCAAAAAAAATGAATGAGAGTGTGGTCACCATGGCCTGCATGGTTGCTTGCGTGCGGGGGCACCATGGCCTGCATGGTTGGGCATGCATGGCCCACATGGCCCGCTATATTTACATGGCCAGTGTCCCCTCCGCCGGCTGCCGACACACACCGCCGGCCACCATGGGCTGGCGGCATACAGTAACAAAAAAAAATAAAAAAAGGCTAATTATTTTTGGGTTCCCTAATCAAGTGATATTATGAAATTAATTAGGATTAGAAAATTTAGAGATAGAATTTGTTTTAATCTAATAAGGAAACTTAAACCTAATTAATGCCATATTAAATTTTAATTGGGATTGTTGAGATTGATTTGGGTTTTAAGTTAAGATAGAATTCTAGTCTATTACGAAAATTTTAGGGAAGAATTCGAATCAAATAAAGAGACATAATCCCTATTAATCTCAAATTAAGATAATTGAATTTTATTCAGTTTATTAAACTCGATTCATTAAGAAAACTTATAACTTAATTATTGCGCCTCGGGTCTGATCCAAACCTAATAAGTACTGCAGACCTATTTTACTAATAGAAATTTCAATTAGCAGTTACGGGCTCATCTGACCTCTGTTTTGGACATGTAAATACTCATTTCGAAGCTCTTGATGAGCACTACAGTATTGCAGACATTAGACATGACAAAATAGTAATCAGCTGACATAAAGTAGGCATTGAAGTGTATATTTACATGCGTATATATGTCCTTACATGCTTCCACTTCATTAATATTTATTATATTGCTCATATTGTCTTAGCATGAGGAATATTGATGTTTACTGTAGTAGATAATACGTAGATAAAGATATATACATGTTAAAGTTAAAGAATTTATAAAAGACCTTATTTAATTACGTATATAGTTCATGCAAACAATAGCCGGCCCAAAGAAAGACTATTGTTTGGCCAAATTATGTACGGCGTCGGATACTTGATGTGGCTAATACAAGTGAGAGAAACTTGGTGTGTGGTAACCAGCCCAAAGAAAGCTTGTCACATTATAGGCCTATATTGCATTACTCTCATCAACTAGTTTGACAGAGGAATAAGAATCAAGATGCGTTGATTCGTGTGACCCATGCGTGTGACAGCCAGCCCAAAAGAAGGTTGTCATTATGGCTAGGTCATTACATATATTATATGATCGATGTAGAAAATTTTGGGACCAATTTTAAAAAAGACAGTCGGCCCAAAAGAAGGTTGTTCTCTTACATAAGACCTCGACTTTAGGGTATGTATATTAGACCAGCACAGTGTTGGAAAAAAAGATACAACTTGTTCTGAAAGTTTGACCGGCAGCTCTATCAGTTAGACTGGTTGTATTTTCTGAAATTCAATTTTATGGCTATTATAGTAGAATTTTATTAAATGCAATGTTTATGTTAAATTAATGAGAAATTATTTGCTTATGTAGTCTTATTTTTTTCTTTTGTTTATCAGAAAATGTATTTTCAATTTTTGCAAGCCTCAATGGCATCTCTATGTTGAATGGTACAAACTTTGAGAAGTGGCGTGACCATATTACAATCGTTTTTGAATTTATGGACCTATATTATGCCTTAAGGACTGATGAACCCTTTGCTATTACTGACAAAAGTACAATAGAGGAAAAGGCAAATTATGAAAAGTGAGAGAGGTCAGATAGGATGTATCTAATGGTCATGAACACGCTATTCCTATGACTATTGGGGGTGCTATGTCTGATAAAGTTAGTGCTAAGAGTTTCCTAACTGAAGTAACCTACTAGTTTACTAAATCGGATAAAGTTGAAACTAGCACGCATCTTAGCAAGCTAGTAAATATACACTACAACAGTAAAAGAAACATAAAAGATTATATTATAAAAATGTTCAATCTTGTTTTTAAACTAAAGACACTGAAATTGGAACTCTCTAAAAGATTTTAGTGCACTTAATTTTGATTTCTCTTCCTCCATAGCATAACCCATACAAGATTAATTATAATACTCAAAAAGAAAAGTGGAGTCTCACTGAGATCATTAGTCACTATGTTCAGGAAGAAAAAATGTTGAAATAAGAAAAGAATGAAAGTGCTTACTTAGCATTTCAGGGTAACACCACTAATAAGAAAACGAAAAAGGTGAAACTAAAGGGAGAAACACAAACACTACTACAGTAGCTGATCCGACCATGGAAAAAGTGCAGGAGAAGAAGCTTAAGATCATTGCATGCTTCTTCTATAAGAAAGTAGGCCACATCAAGCATGATTGCAAAATGTACCAGAAGTGGCAAATCAAGAAGGGTATATCTCATGCTTATGTTTGTTCTGAAATTAATCTAGCCTTAGTTCCACCACACACTTGGTGGATAGATACTGGTGCGACTATTCACATATGCAATTCATTGCAGGACTGTCAAACCCAAAGGAGGCCCAGTCAAGTTGAGCAATACATATATATGGAGCGATGAAAATAAAGTTGCAGGCTTAGATTAGATTATGGTTTTGCTTTAGATTTAGATGAGACTTTATATATACCGTCTTTCAGGCGGAATCTTATTTCTATTTCATTATTTGACAGATCTGATTTTACTATCACTATTGATAATGAAATGATTAGTTTATTATCTAAATCTAAAGTTGTTGGTACTGGAAACTTGATTGATGGCTTATATAAATTGAATCTCCATGCTTCATATTCTGAATCTTCTATCTGAATAATCTTGGTACTAAGCGAACAATAATTAAATAAAACTCCTACAGTTTATGGCATAAGCGTTTAGAACATATCTCGAAAGAAAGAATCCAAAGGCTTGTGTCTAGTGGAGCTATAGGCCCTTTAGATTACTATGACTTAGGAATATGTATGGATTGTGTAAAGGGCAAACAAACAAATTTAGAAAGTTTGATGCTAGACGGAGTTTAAGAGTCTTATATTTGGTGTATACAGAAATTTGTGGCCCATTTCCTACAACTTTCTAGAATGGCCACAGATACTTCATCACTTTTACAGACGATTACTCTCGTAATGGATATCTATACTAGATTTATGAGAAATCCCTATCACTGGACATGTTTAGAATATATAAAGCTGAAGTTGAAAATCAATAAAATAGAAAGATTAAAGACGTTTGATTTGACCATCGTGGTGAGTAATATGGAAGATACGATGGATCGGTAGATGTCTAGGGCCTTTTGCTATTTTCTTGGAAGAGTGTGTTATTATAGCCCAGTACACCATGCCAGGGACACCTCCTCAAAATGGTGTTGCTGAGAGACAAAATCGCACATCAAAGGACATGGTTAGGAGTATGACAGCTTACACTACTCTACCAAAGTCATTATGGAGTAAAACCTTAAAGACGGCTGCCTACCTTCTTAATAGAGTACTTAGCAAAATAGTAACTAAAACCCAATATGAGCTATAGACTGGGAAATCTCCTGGCATGCATCTTCATGTTTGGGTTGTCCAGCGAAAGCTCTGCCATATATACCACATGAGAAGTTAGATTTAATAATAGTTAGCTGTTTCTTCGTAGGGTATTATGAGATGTGTAGAGGTTTTAGGTTTTACTGTCCCTCCACTAAGAATATAATAGAGACAGATAATGCTAAATTTATTAAGAATATTCAAAACACTGAGAGTCAACTATATAAGAATTTCATATTTGAGGAAGAATAAATTGTTATACACATGATAATTGTTCTAAATAATGAAGTAGTTGTTCCACTTTAGCATGAAAATATAGTTGTACCCTTTCAAAGCAGAGATACAGTTCATCCTAAAGTAGATCTTGCTGATGGGGTAGAACCTGAAAATTCTCAATCACAA
>JAVJIF010000358.1:0-81628 GCA_038442645.1 Agave tequilana | reverse complement strand
TGTTACAATCTATCCACCTTACAAAAAATTTCGTCCTCGAAATTTCAGGAAGGGGAAGATGACGGTAGAGAAGAATAGGAAGAAGGGTTTTACCAACTAAGTTGTAAATAGATGAGGGTAACGCTCACGAATAACGTCCTCCCGTTCCATGTGGCTTCTCCTGGCACATGCCTATTCCAAGAAACCAATACTAATGGTATTGCCTTATTCTTCAGAGTCTTAACACTTTCGTCCAGGATGGCCATCGGCTGCTCTTTATAAGATAGATCTGACTGTAATTCCAGTTCGGAGTGATCTAGAATGTGACTCTCATCCTTGACATACTTCCTCAACTGTGACACATGGAATACATTGTGTACTCCTTCTAAAGATGGCGGTAATGCCAATCGGTAAGACACATCTCCCACACGATCCAAAATTTCGAATGGGCCGATGTATCTTGGACTAAGTTTTCCACGAGTACCGAACCGGATTACCCTTTTGTGGGTGATATCTTCAAAAATACATGCTCACCGGTTCTGAATTCCAACGGCCTTCTGTTTGTGTCTGCCAACTCTTTTGTCGGCTCTGTGCTGTCCGGAGATGATCTCTGATAATTCGGACTTTGTCTGTTGTCTGAACTAGAATGTCTGGTCCCATAAGTCTCCTTTCGCCGACTTCGTCCCAACATATCGGTGACCTGCATTTCCTGCCATACAATGCCTCAAATGGGGCCATTTTGATACTAGCCTGATAGCTGTTATTATAAGAGAATTCTACCAAATGAAGATAGTCTTCCCATGACCCTCGAAATTCTATCATGCAGGCTCGTAACATGTCTTCAAGAATCTGGATAGTCCGTTCAGATTGTCCGTCTGTCTGGGGGTGATATGAAGTACTGAATTTCAGACGAGTTTCTAAATTCTCTTGGAGACTTTCCCAGAAATGTGATCGGAATCTCGTGTCTCTATCTGACACGATACTAACTGGAACTCCATGTAGACGAACAATTTCTTTCATATATTTTTCTGCAAGAACTTCGGTTGACTGACCCACTCTGAAAGGTAGAAAGTGGGCTGCTTTAGTGAGGCGGTCAACGATTACCCATACTGCATTGTTACCCTTAGGACTGCGAGGTAGTGCTGTGACAAAATCCATGGTGATATGTTCCCACTTCCACTCGGGTATTGGCAAGGGCTGAAGAAGTCCAGCTGTTCTCTGGTGTTCTATCTTACCTGCTGGCAAACTAAGCACTTGGCCACATGTTGGGCTATCTCCCTTTTCATGGCATTCCACCAGAACTTCTGTTTCAAGTCTTGATACATTTTATTTCCTCCTGGGTGTATGGAATAAGCCGAACTATGTGCTCCTGCCAAAATTTTCTGTCGGACTTCTCCTTGGGGAACACAAATTCTATTACCAAAATATAAGGCATTATCCGAATGAATACGGAGGTCAGTTCTCAATCCAGCTTCTATCTGAGCTCTGAATTTCTGTAATCTGGGGTCTGCTTTTTGAGCTTCTTTAATCTCATCCATCAGGGTTGATTGAATCTGAAAGGTCATCAACTGTCCTGTTTTATCAATCCCTTGTACTATCATTAAGTCCAATTTTATGATATCCTGAATCAACTCTTCTGTTGCGTAAGTTGTACTAGCATTTTATTCTCTGGCTTCCTGCTCAATGCATCTGGTACTGTATTGACTCTGCCTGGATGATACTGTAAATCTATATCATAATCTGCCATTAATTCAAGCCACCGTCTCTGTCTCATGTTTAATTCTTTCTGCGTGAAAATATACTTTAGACTCTTGTGATCAGTGTAGATTAGCACCTTGTCTCCCAGAAGATAATGTCTCCAGATCTTCAATGCAAATATTACCGCTGCCAGCTCTAAGTCATTGTTTTCCATTATGTTTGCAAAGGGGAAAACTTACAAATAAAAAGTTTGAGGAGCTAAATTACAAGTATTCTTAAAAAGATTACAAGTAGATCTCCTCAGAGATTCTGGGAAAATGTGCCGATAGGAGTCTGGTCAGCGCGCGACCACTTTGTCCCTTTGACGATGCGAGCGATGAGATTCCCTTCTCGCCTGGTTCCGGGAATCAGAGAATAGAGGATTGGTAGAACCCTCTGACTACTTCTCAAAACCACTTCTGTGAGGAATTCCTTCTCGCCTGGTTCCGGAGATTCCTTGAGGAAAAGAGGTTGTTAGGGTATCGCCACCCTGAGAAGAGAAGTATTTCTCTTGAAAGGTCTCTGAATTAGAGATTGCACGGTGCGTTGATGAAGAAGTCCGATCTTTGAGAAGACGCCAATCTCGCCGATGATCAATTGATGATCCTCCTCGATCTGATGCGATGCGATGCCCTTCTTCTCCCTTGTGCCCCTGATGGGCTATTTATAGGGAAAGTAAGGGTATAATCGTCCCCTTTGAAGATATAGAAACAGATTGAACCAAATCTGTTTGAATCTGGAAAGTAGCCTTGCTGCGAGGCTATAATAGCTTCCGCGGAGCTAGAAAATGGCAAGTCGGTTGATCTGTTATGATCCTTTCCATATTGTTGATTGATTCTCCTTGATCCTCTTACTCGTTTCAAGAGAGTCAAGAGATTGTGGCAATCACCTGCCATATTTGAATCCTGATTGGATTTGATTAGATTGAATCCGATCTTATCAGGAGATTTGATTGGTCAAGGGTTGACCATAGCAGGCTGATGGCGGAGCTGCCCGCTTTGAAGCTCATAGCGGAGCTAGAGGCAATTCCTGGCGAAGTCCGAAAAGAGGCTTTCGGCGAAGCTGTCAGTTAGCTTCCTGGCGATGCTCTGGATGATGTTAGCCTCTCAAACGAGGCTATCTCTTTGGGCTAATGTAATGCTAAATGCTAGCATTTTAGACCTGCTGAGGTCTGTTTAGAAACAATCCGGGTTCACTGTTCTGCTTGCTGGATCAGTGGAGTCCAAACCGCTTCCTCGTCCCTTGGAGTTGGGTGAAAAACTGGTCTTCAGCTCGTCTGTCCCTTGTCTTTTGTAAATGTCAACAAGTTTAGACATCGTTCGGACCAATGAGAATCTTGTCTTTTTTAAGTGTCAACAAGACCCCCTTCAAAGTTTTCGAAAGTCTGCAATAGCCCAGACTTCGAAATACTTTGAACTGCTGTGATGGTGGTGTGGAGTATGAACATCTCCATGATGGTTGAGTTCAGCTTCGCCTTCAATCCTGCTTTGGGATGGATCTGCCAAAGAGTTTGCACTGGTTCGCGAATAGCTTCGCGTCGGGGTAGCTCCGCATCTGGGCTTTCAAGAAATAAGTTCGCTTTGGAACTTCTGTTGCTTTTTCAAAGCCAACTGCCGTGGGGCGGTTACGAGGAGGATCATTCCTTCTTTCGCGCCAATCGAGAGAGATGTTCTCCGATTTGCACGTTTCCAAGGGAGGATATTCCCTTTATTCAAGGCGCCATAAGTGCCTTTTATGAGGGAGACGTTTTCTTCCCTTGTACGGTTCCAATGGGAACCGTCCCTGTCATCAAGGCACAATCAATGCCTTAAGTGCGCTCGTGCTTCCACGCTTGAGGTGGTTGTGCTCAGGCCATGGGGCCTATAAATAGGACACTTGAGGTCCTCTGAAGAGAAGTGCCTTGCCTTTCTTCTTCCCTTCTCTTGGTTGTGAGAGATACTCAGATCTCAGAATTAGTGGGAAAGCCCACCCTGGTTGTCTAACCGGCCAAGGACCAGTAAGTCTTGATCATTCAAAGACTTCACCGCTTTTTAGGGAACTCATCTCCCTTGATTTAGCTTTGGCAGCTCGCTTCAGAGATTAGCTTCCCTTGTTCTTCATTTTGCAATTGGCTGCTGCAGAGAAGGATCTCATCACGGCTTTCTGCGAAACCATCATCTTGATTTGATCAGAAAGACCATTGCTTGTTAAGTCCGCTGCGCAGGCAGGACTTGGGACTTGGCTTCTTCAATAGTTGAGCCAGTCTTGCCATATTGGCGAGGTTGAGACTGTTCTTCACAAGATCAGTCTGACTTTGCCGTATAGGCGAGGCTAGGACTTGGCGTTTGCTGAGCCAGCCCATGGTTGCTGTGCAGGTGGAACTTGTCCTCTGCTGAAGTCGGATTGCTTTGCCGCTGAAGAATCTGACTTAATGTTTTTGCAGCTCTTTCTGTGCTTAACTGCTAACTTGCTTCAATTTGCCTTGCAGCGAGCTATGCTTGCCAGTCTGGTGACTTGATGGAAGAAGCCATAAAATTGCCTTATGCTTCCCCGGTTGAAGCTTTACTTTTAAGCAGGAGGAACAATTCGGGGCAGCGGATGCGCGTCCCAGGGGCTGTTGGCAGCCTCTTATCCGAGATGATTCGATCTGAGGTGAGGCTGGCTGCCGACTTTCAACTTTGGTGGCCTTCGTCGGGGACGATCCACTTCATGGGAGTGGGCCTCACACCCGTCAGATCACTAGCATCAAAACTAGTTCCCATTATAGGTGATCTGACGTGTTGGCGGCGATAAGCTTTTATTGCCAGGCTTCAACAAAAATGGCCTGGTAAGATCTGCCATTTTGTGAAGAAAAATGACCGTGTCCTCGCGGCACCATCTGCTCATGTGCGAAGGATTACGGCCTTGTGCAGGAGGAAGGCCTTTCCTGTCCCGTTGATCTGGCTTGGTAGCAGATAAAACCGCTTGTATGCCTCAAAAGATCTTTGTTGGGCAACTGAGTGTGTTGTATGAAACACAACTTCGATGTAATATCAATGTACCCTTGCTTTTGAATCAATGAAAGTTCATTGTCTGATCATCTGATTTGCTTGCTTTCACTGAGAGTCTGGCCATAGCTGGGCTGAACTGTATGCAGAGTTAAGGACATTTGTCCTTTCTTCGAATGATCTTTGCGAGACCGGCATGTCCCGCAAACAGCAGCCTCTTTGGCGGGCTAAGGTAGACCTCCTGGCGAAGTCTTTGAAGGTTTGTGCGAAGCCCGCACTTTGCTCCTGCGCGGAGTTAACCCTTTAGGGGGTTGAGCCGTCGCACTTTGGGAAAAGCGCCTCAGGCGCTTCGGGCACTGTTTCGAATTAATTCGAAACGGCGGCATGTGCCCTTTTTCGAGGCCTTGATTTAGGCGCTGATTGGCCTATAAAAGCCCGATTGGGCTGAATATGGGAAGATCTCCCTTTATTTTTAGAGAACTTTCTATCTCTTCCTCTTCTTCTTCCTCCTTTGCTTCAGAGTACTTTGAGCACTCTTGCATTCCTTCAATGGCGCCCAAGAGATGAGCGGGAAAGGAAGCAGCGACTTCTGCAGCGGAGGGTCCTCCTCCTCCGTTCATTGAGCGACCAATCGCTGGTAAGAGACTCTCCAATTTGATTAGAGAGTGGTCTTCATCCTTTGGAGTCGATACTCGGCTATTAGGACGATCGAATATGATCTGTCCTTATCAGGGAACTCGTTTCCCTTAACTTCCCTATTTTACTTGCACCAGGGAAGTAAGAACTGAACAGTTCTTCCCTTGGGCTTCCATAGGAAGCCATTGCTTGGGGCAGTCTTCATCCTGTTGAGGAACAGGATATGGGTCGTGTGCCTTCAGTCGTGGCCACGAAGGACGACTGTTGGTCATGAAGTCCTTTTGATGACGTCAGCCCTTAGGGCTATGCCAGTTCCTGCAAAGATGCAGTCTTATCTGTGAAGCGAAGCTTTTTATCAAAGCTATTATCCCGCTGTTCCTGCTTACTGGGCGAGGCTATGCCTTAGCGAATTTTTATGTCTTCGCGTCCATTTGATTGATGAACTAATCATAGTTCATTTTTTTTTGTTTTTGCAGTACATTACGCCTCCGGCCTTCAGAACAGTCTATTTGGCGTAACCAGTCGAGCAGGGAGCATCAGCTTGCAGTTCATCGGGCAGGCTTCCTTGTTCAGTGAGCCGAGCCCCCTTGTACGGGATACGCTCATTCAGAGCGGTGGCCCGCAGGCCATGCGGAGCATCTTGACTACGGCTTCGTTTGAAGATATCGACCGTCAGGCTTACAAAAAGCCTGACTTCATGTTCGGGGATGCTGCACCTGATCCCGATCGCCAGCTGCAGGCCGGCGAAGGCCAGTGGATCTTCCAGTTGGATGGCGAGAGATTCTATCTCCCGTCTACTAAGCGGCATTTCGCTTTGTCTTCCTTCGCGAGCGTGACTCAGGCTCGGAAGATGGCGTGGGGCGTGAGCCTAAATGCCGAGTCTATAAGTGTCGGGAGGTTGACATTCCAGACCGGCTATTCGAGGGCGGGCCCTCCTCGTAGCATAATAGGGCTATACCCTGGGAAGGTGTCGCGGGACCTTCCAGTAGGAGAGAATCCAGCTGCGGCGCTGACCTTCGGTACTCAGTTCTGCGAGGCTGAGGGGAACTACCCCGCCACAGATTTCAGGGCTCCTGGTTGGGTCCACCCTCCTAGGTCATGGTGGGCGGAGTTGACCAATTATATCCTCAATCATTTTGAGGGGGAATTAGAGAGGTTGAACCTCTATGAGGCCGTCAGGGCGACCTGCTACGGCATTGAGATGAAGGTGGCGTGCTTCTACGCCATCCTTGAGTTGTACTGCCCAGCCTCGGGGACTTTCTTCACCCCGGTTGGTGAATTGGGCATGGCCCTGCATGAGATGCGAGAGATCTCTGCTTTGCCCTTCGGGTCTCTTCCATATGAAGAGTATTTTCCGTGTGAGACGGAGTTGGCTCTCTTGGAGAAGCAAGAGCCTGCTTTGCTTGAGACATATCGGGAATTGATGTGCCACCTGCACATTTGTTCCAGCATCCACACTGGTGGCAAGGGTAGCTCGAAGAGCTTGAAGAGCTGGGGGAACTACTTGTTCCCGGATATGACTAGTGCGCCCGAGGCAGCTCATTGCGGAGTTGCTGAAGAGGACATCTTGGCAAGGATGGAGGTGCATGCTGAAAAGGACATCGTCGTGACAGAAGATGATGGTCCTTTCGAGAAGGGTGATGTTCTTCGGAGCTTTCACCATCAGGCCCGTCGGCCTATGTCTCGCAAGGCGTTGCTGGCTGGCTTCTTGACCATCTGGTTAAAGAAGTGTGTCGTGCCTTCTTCTTCGGGTGACATTGTTCGCCCGAATGTGCTGCTGCCTGCCGTTCGCTTGGTCCATGGCCACCGTCTGGGTCTTCTCCCGGCCATGGTGTGTTGTATTCAGAGGGGCCTTCGTGTTCTGACGGAGGCTTTCTGCAGGCCGATGGCGTCAAGGCGGGGGAAGGGTGCCGTCCTGCCTTGTGACGGGCCCAATCCTAGGGTAGGTTTACCGTACACCTACTTGATGGCGTGGTTCGCCTTGCACTGCCCTACTTTAATTGGAGCTGGGGAGGACCCTCCGCCGGGTGTTCAAACGGCGCTTCTCCGTCGTCTTGAAGGCTGTTTGTGGCAGAAAACTTATGTGGCCGAGGCCCGTAAGTTAGTGCGTCGTTATGACGCTTACAGCCTGTTCCGCTGTTTTCCTCGCCTGCGGGGTGCAGGATACAACGAGGAATTCCGTGATGTGGAATCAGGTCGGTCCCCCATGAGTCGGGGTGTTTTCGAGTGGCTGGTGTGTATCCGACCCTCGCATCTGCTGTACCGGAGTGGGGATACCTGCTACATGGAGCCCTACATCCCGAGCCGGTTCGCCCGCCAATTTGGGTATGACCAGTTGTATGTGGGCAACCCGAATCCGGACCTGGCTTTCATGGGGAGCCTCATTGATGGGGCTCGTGCTTGGCGGTTCTTTACCGCGGATGACACTGGAGCGTGGCTACGCACGCCGTTGAGGGATCCCGGCCTATGGACGACCCTGTGTTTCTGCCAATGGTATGCAGCTTCGAATTCCACGCCTCCTGAATTCAATGCCAATAGTTCTGGTGTGAAGTTGATTTCTCATCGGATGAGGCAGAAGGCTTTGGATAAGAAGGAGGGCAAACGAGTCCGTGTTCCTGGCATAGAGGAGTTCATCGCTGTAGATGACAGCGAGGCTTCTGATGCGGGGAGCCCTCGCTTCGAGGCAGAGACAAGGGCTGATGCCCACAAAGCTGGTGCTCATGAAGCCGGGTCTGGTGTAATGGGGACAGCTCCCCCACAGCATGTGGAAGAAGTGGAGGAAGAGGACTCTGAGGTCCACTTCAAAAGGAAGCGTGGGAGTGGATCCCGTAGGAAGTCGTCGGCGAAGAAGCCCCGTCGCCAAACTCCTACCATTGTGGTGGAGGGCGACCTCCCTACGGCGCCTCCTTCTGCTGCTCTATTAGTGGCTGAGCCGTCGGTTGCTGAACCGACTACTGGTAAGATTGGTCCATCTAATATGCCTTTAGCGCGCTTTACATAACTCATCATTTGCTTTTTGTTGCAGGAGCTGAGGCAGTTGGAGAGCAAGGGGAGCACTACGATCCCCTGTTCACTTATGGAAGTGCAGCTGGTTCCTTTGCTCGCTCGGAGGAGTCTGGAGGTCATGCGGCCGATATTGGCCCTTCGGGCGCTGAGGCTTCTAGAGGAAGTCCTATGGCATCCAGCTCTGCCGGGTGGTCTGCGGAGGAATCGGCGAGTGGGCCGGCTATCCGCGTTGAGTCTGGTAAGAACTTTCCGATGGGACCCTTGGATTCTGATGCGGCTGACGAGGTGACATCGGCCTTCGGTAAGACTAAGATCTCTTGGTCCTCGCCTATTTGTTGCGTCCCCCTTTTTGACCTTGGTTTTGTTGCAGGTATTCGTCCCCAAGGTGCATCAGCTTCGAAAGAAGCGGAGGGTTTTCCTGAAGGGTCAAAGGGCGATATGAGCGCTTCGACCGGGGCAGACGCAGCTGTGTTAGACGCGCTGTATGGCGACCTGCCTTTTTATCAGCCCAAATCAGCGGAGGGCCCTGAGGTTGAAGAGGCGGCAGTCCCGGAGGTACCCCCACTTCCAGTCATATCAACGAGTGGGGTGCAGACTGTCTTGCCGAATACGGCACTGAGGGTGATTGTGAGCCCTACCTCCCCGACGCTGGTAGTTGAGCCTGCTGCTCAGGAGGTGGTTGCCAGTCCTACCTCCGCGGTGGCTGGCGTGCTGGTGTCGCTGAGGACTCCGCCGAGGTCACCTTTGGCTTGCCCTGCTGCTGTCGATGTTCCCGCTTCTTCTTCCGCGGTGGTGTCGACTAGGTTGGTAGATTGCTCCGAGGTTGTCTCAAGGGTTGATGAAGCTGAGAATGACTTCATCGGTAATCTGGTCGACAGCTTCTATAATAGTTTGGAGCAGACTATCGGTCTAGTCTTGAAGGGCTCGCCTGTGCCATTTTCGAAGCTGAAGATGGTTCTCTCCCGTGGCATTGAGTGTATTCGGGACTTTGAGGGGTACCATCAAGCTACTGCTCTGGAGCTCCTGGTAGATGACCTTGAGAAGGACGTGGAGGAATGGCGCCATTTCTATCGTTCCGACGCAGCGTCTTTGGCTGATGAACGGCTCGCACGTCTTGTCGCCCAGAAGCGCGAGGCTCAGCTCGCTGCCCAAGAGGCTGTTGAGGCTATCTCCTCTGACTTGAGGTCCTTGGAGGCAGAGGAAGCAGAGGTTGGGAGTGCAATTGATGCTTCCAACAGTGCTCTTTTTGACGCTGAAGATAAGATCAAGAGGGCTGAAGAGATGATCCGAAAGGCAAATCTCCTCTTGTCGAAGGCTACACAGATGCGTCATGAAGAGTCTGCGCGGCTTAAGCAGCTCAGGGCTCGAAGTGAGGAACTGGCGGAGCGGAAGTCATCACAGAGGGCGACTTTGGCGGAGACCGAGGCTCGTCTGGCTCAGGCGGTGGACTTCGATGAGGCAGAGCTAAGATCACAGGCGCTGGCCCAGGCTGAAGATGACAGGAGGACGCGGCTAGCTTCGCTCGGAGATCGGATCCGATCTTATCATGTACGCCTATAGGCTCCTCCATGTATCCCATCCTTTGGATTTAATAGAAAATTTTTCTTTTGTCGTCTGTTGTTTAGATAATGAGACATGACTGTCTGTTGGTTCAGAGGTTGCAGTAACATAACCGAATGGGACGTTGCCAGTCTCGAGGTTAGCCCTTTGCGGGGCTTGAAAGGAAGGGAGATACTTGCCTTTTGTAAATGTCAGCAAGCATCGAGATTGAGACTTAGCTGTCAGCTGGTTCAGGGGTCGCAATGACATGACCAATTTGAGACGCCACTAGGCTCAATGGTAGATGAAACTTGGCTATCTGCCAGTTCAGAGGTCGCAATGACGTAACTGGTTGAGAAGCCACCAAGCTTCAATCAATAGGTGATACTCGTCTTTTGTAAATGTCAACGAGTATCGAGACCTGTCTTTTGTAAATGTCAACAGGGCTCGGGATCGAGACTTAGCTGTCTGCTGGTTCAGAGGTCGCAATGACATAACCAATTTGAGACGCCACTAAGCTCAATGGTAGATGAAACTTGGCTATCTGCCAGTTCAGAGGTCGCAATGACGTAACTGGTTGAGAAGCCACCAAGCTTCGATCAATAGGAGGTACTCGTCTTTTGTAAATGTCAACGAGTATCGAGACCTGTCTTTTGTAAATGTCAACAGGGCTCGGGATCGAGACTTAGCTGTCTGCTGGTTCAGAGGTCGCAATGACATAACCAATTTGAGACGCCACTAAGCTCAATGGTAGGTGAAACTTGGCTATCTGCCAGTTCAGAGGTCGCAATGACGTAACTGGTTGAGAAGCCACCAAGCTTCAATCAATAGGTGATACTCGTCTTTTGTAAATGTCAACGAGTATCGAGACCTGTCTTTTGTAAATGTCAACAGGGCTCGGGATCGAGACTTAGCTGTCTGCTGGTTCAGAGGTCGCAATGACATAACCAATTTGAGACGCCACTAAGCTCAATGGTAGGTGAAACTTGGCTATCTGCCAGTTCAGAGGTCGCAATGACGTAACTGGTTGAGAAGCCACCAAGCTTCAATCAATAGGTGATACTCGTCTTTTGTAAATGTCAACGAGTATCGAGACCTGTCTTTTGTAAATGTCAACAGGGCTCGGGATTGAGACTTAGCTGTCTGCTGGTTCAGAGGTCGCAATGACGTAACCAATTGAGACGCCACTAAGCTCAATGGTAGATGAAACTTGGCTATCTGCCAGTTCAGAGGTCGCAATGACGTAACTGGTTGAGAAGCCACCAAGCTTCAATCAATAGGTGATACTCGTCTTTTGTAAATGTCAACGAGTATCGAGACCTGTCTTTTGTAAATGTCAACAGGGCTCGGGATCGAGACTTAGCTGTCTGCTGGTTCAGAGGTCGCAATGACATAACCAATTTGAGACGCCACTAAGCTCAATGGTAGATGAAACTTGGCTATCTGTCAGTTCAGAGGTCGCAATGACGTAACTGGTTGAGAAGCCACCAAGCTTCAATCAAAAGGTGATACTCGTCTTTTGTAAATGTCAACGAGTATCGAGACCTGTCTTTTGTAAATGTCAACAGGGCTCGGGATCGAGACTTAGCTGTCTGCTGGTTCAGAGGTCGCAATGACATAACCAATTTGAGACGCCACTAAGCTCAATGGTAGATGAAACTTGGCTATCTGCCAGTTCAGAAGTCGCAATGACGTAACTGGTTGAGAAGCCACCAAGCTTCAATCAATAGGTGATACTCGTCTTTTGTAAATGTCAACGAGTATCGAGACCTGTCTTTTGTAAATGTCAACAGGGCTCGGGATCGAGACTTAGCTGTCTGCTGGTTCAGAGGTCGCAATGACATAACCAATTTGAGACGCCACTAAGCTCAATGGTAGATGAAACTTGGCTATCTGCCAGTTCAGAGGTCGCAATGACGTAACTGGTTGAGAAGCCACCAAGCTTCATAATTGCAATGGAGTTTGGGAAAAGTCTCGTTTTCACGGGGAGAAACGAGGGAATCGCTGTCATAGGTTTAATGTTAACATAACAGCGGGATATATGTAGTCCTACCATTCTATGGATGAGAATTGGTAGGTGATTTTGGAGGTCTCGTTATCTCGGGGAGAAACGAGGGGATTGCTGTCATAGGTTTAATGTTAACATAACAGCGGAATATATGTGGTCCTACCATTCTATGGATGAGAATTGGTAGGTGATTTTGGAGAGGGAATCAAGTGGGAGCAGGTCCCTTGGGATTTTAAGCAAACCCCCAGCTACCAACAGGTTTGATATGCTTGGAGAAAGGGAGAGGCTCTCTTTGTGCGCATTCCGGATGCGCGGATCTCGATCAGAGGTGTAATGTTAACTTGATCGAGAGCAAGATCCTTGATTAAGGATAGTACTTTTTTAAGAACTTGCCATTGATCGGCATCATGAGGAGGTCGCCATCTGCAGTTGTAAGGCGGTATGCTCCGTTTGAATAGACTGTCTCTATCACAAACGGTCCTTCCCATTTAGGCTGAAATTTGCCTTTGGTCTTGTGCGTCATAATCATCGGTCGTCTGACGGCTAAGACCAGGTCTCCTTTATGGAAGATTCTCTGCTTGACCTTTTTATTGAAGGCTTTTGACATCCGAGCCTGATATAGCTCGATGTGTTGCTGAGCTTGTAGCCGCTTCTCGTCTAGGGCTTCGAGCTCTTGAAGACGCAGGCGATCATTGTCTTCTGATGTCATCTTAGTAGTCAAGGCTACCCGTAATGATGGCACCTGGATTTCCAATGGGATGACCGCTTCGCACCCATATACCAGGGAGAAACGCGTATTGCCTGTCGGTGTCCGAACCGTAGTCCGGTAGGCCCAAAGGCATTCACCGAGCTTTTCGTCCCAATCTCGCTTGTTCGAGGAGACAAACTTCTTGAGCAGCTTGATGATTGTCTTGTTAAATGCCTCTGCCAAGCCATTGGCGGCAGGATTGTAGGCGGTTGAAGCCACATTCTGAATTCGGTATTTATCGCAGAACCGATAGAACCCTTGGCTTACGAATTGGGGACCATTGTCATGGATGATCCATCTGGGTACACCAAATCGATGGATGACCTGGTGTTTGATGAAGCTAACCAGATTGGAGGTTTTAACTTCGGCCAACGGTGTGGCCTCTGCCCATTTTGAGAAGTAATCGGTTATTGCCAGGATAAACCGGTGACCTCTTGCCGAAGAGGGACTGATTGGCCCTACGACATCGATTCCCCATGCTTCAAATGGCCATGAAGCAACAGTAGGGTGGAGCAACTCCGAAGGTTGGTGTATGAAGTCTGCATGGACCTGGCACGCCTTACACCTTCGTGCATATTGGGTGGCATCGGCCATCATGGTCGGCCAGTAGTACCCAAGTCTGTGCAACCTGTCTTTAAGCTTTGGACCCGGCTGGTGAGCTCCGCAAATGCCATCATGTGCTTCTTTAAGCACTTCCTGTGCCTCTGAATGAGAGAGACAACGGAGGAGGACACCGTCATATGAACGACGGTAGAGTGTCTTCAAAGTGGGATCATAGTAGAAACGGAGCGACCTTCGTCTGATGGACGCCGCTTCTTTGGGATCATCTGGAAGCAGACCGTGCAGAGCGTAGTCAATGAGAGGGAAGCGCCAATCCCTCGGCTCAAGATCCACGGAGATATTATGGACCTCTTGGATCCTTAGCATATGATTGGAGCATACGAGATGCCGGGTTGCGACTGTGAGGTGATACTCTGTGTCGGCCGGTAAGGCTAGCGTCGTCGCTAGTGCAGCGAGAGCATCCGCCTTGGTATTCTGAGATCGAGACACATGCCCGATGTAGAAGCCTTCAAATAGGCTAGCCAGTTCGATAGCTGTATGATAGTAAGGCACCAAGTCCTCATGGCGGACTTCATATTCACCTTTTACCTGGCTAATGATCAGTTTTGAATCGCCATAAGCTTCAAGATAGCGTACCCCCATTCCGTGGGCGAGTTGGAGACCAATGAGCAGAGCATTGTATTCCGCTACATTATTAGAGCATGACTCTGTCAAGGAGAACGCTCTGGGAAGGATATGATCCTGTGGGGAGATGAACACAACCCCCACCCCGGCAATAATTTTTCCTTTGGGGCCCATCCGCGATGCTCCGTCGAAGAACATCTGCCACACTTCCTCTGCTGAGGTTGCATTAGACTCGAAGACTTCATCAGGGATGTCTTCGTGAAGTTTTGAATGTTCTGAAACTGGGTGAGCAGCTAAGAACTCTGCAAGGGCCTGGCCTTTAACTGCCTTCTGAGGAGTAAAGGTCATGTCGTATTGAGACAACAGAAGTGCCCATTTAGCCAACCTTGAATTCAGCGACCCTGGCTTCGTCATGAGGAGACGTAAAGGGTTCACCCTGGAGATGACATGTATGGTTTGGCCAACCAAATAATGTCGCGTCTTCTGGACAGCGAAGACGAGAGCTA
Source organism: Agave tequilana (assembly GCA_038442645.1). Classification (NCBI taxonomy): domain Eukaryota; kingdom Viridiplantae; phylum Streptophyta; class Magnoliopsida; order Asparagales; family Asparagaceae; genus Agave; species Agave tequilana. Next base: position 67,318 of record JAVJIF010000358.1, on the reverse strand, counting down.
AACATTCTTTCTCAATAGGATTGTAGCGAGATTCCGCTCCTATGAGAGTCCTGCTGAGATAATAAATGGCCTGCTCGTGGCCATTGTCGTCCTTTTGAGCGAGGAGGGCGCCGAGGGAATAGTCCAGAGCTTTTACATAAAGCAAGAATGGTTTCCCTGATGTAGGGGCCACTAAGACCGGAGGTTTTGTGAGATACCTTTTAATGTCTTCATAAGCTTCTTGACAAGCTTGGTCCCATATGAAGGCAGTACCCTTTTTCATGAGACGGGTAAAGGGCTGGCAACGGCCCGAAAGATTTGCTATGAATCTTCTGATGTAGGCTAATCTGCCTTGCAAGCCTCGGAGCTCTTTGAGATTCCTTGGTGGATGCATGTCCTGTATGGCTTTGACTTTGTCTGGGCCCAGATGGATCCCTTTTGATGTGACAATGAACCCAAGGAATTTGCCGCTGGATACTCCCAAGAAGGATTTTGTCGGGTTCATTTTCAGCTGATGAGCCCGCATTATGTCGAACATCGTTCTCAGATCGCGAAGATGTTCATCTTTGCTGCGGCTTTTGACAGCAATGTCGTCAACATAGCATTCCACCGTCTTTCGGAGATGGTCGCGGAAGATCATGCTCATCGCCCGCTGGTAGGTTGCTCGGCGTTCTTCAGTCCGAAGGGCATTACAGTGTAGCAGTATACCCCCAATGGCGTTCGGAAAGAAGTATGCTTCTCGTCATCAGGATACATCTTGATCTGGTTGTACCCTGAGAAGCCGTCCATGAAAGACATCCTTTCGAATCCGCATGTGTTGTCGATCATGACATCGGTGATCGGCAGTGGGAATTCATCTTTGGGACAGGCCGTATTGAGATCACGGTAGTCGATGCAGATTCGTATTTTCCCATTCTTCTTGAGGACGGGGACTATGTTAGCCACCCAATCTGGATGTTGTTCCTCCCGGATGAAGCCGCAAGCAATGAGCTTATGAACTTCGGCTTCAATAGCCTCCATGATGTTTGGGCGGAACCGACGTTGTTGCTGCTTGACTGGCTTAACGTCGGGCTTGATGTTTAGACGGTGCATAGCGACCTGTGGATCAAGTCCGGGCATGTCTTCATAGCTCCAGGCGAAAACATCTATATACTCTTTTACGAGCATTATCAATTCTTCCTTTTCGATAAGTGATAGGCTTTCACTTATGAAAATCGGTTTGGGATGATCCTGACTGCCCAAGTTGACCTGCATCACCTTGTCTTCGGTAGGCGGCTCGCGCAGCTCAAACCGCTTTTCCCATTGGAGGCTCAATTGCTGGGCCCATGATTCCTCATCGGCAACCTCTGCGGGTTCCAATTGACTGCCTGAAGTCATATTCACAGTGAGGCCGTTGAACATTCCTCCTATGCTGATGTCAGAGTCCCACTCGGCAGATGAACCCGACTGTGATGGGATCGATCCATCGCTTTTGACCTGAACCGTTGTTGATGATGTGGGTGTAACATAACCCAACCCCCTGCGTGTACTATCATAGTAATTTGCAGGTTTCCCTCTTGGGACGGAGTTACGCATCAAGCTGCGTCTTCCTTTTCCGAAGTTTAGGCCCGCTCCCTGCTTCAGGTTGTAACCCATCTTCTTCATGATATGGCGCGCTGATGGCGCGTAATGAAAGAACTGTGGAGCATCCGACTCTGAGCTTGAGTCTGTAGTTGAGGATCTCCCTGGCCGGACTTTGCCGAAGATTATCGGCGACTGACCTTGCTTGGACGGAGGGACTACCAGCGTGGCCCCTTCTATGGCTTCCACGGATGTACTAGCCACACTCGACTCATGTACGGGCATATGAAGAGAGCCATCCATAATGGATTTGATCGACTCGATGCTCGCAGGATAATCAAAAGAAATATTATCATTAATTATCCATTCGCCTTCCTCATCAGAAGGGATCTTACATCGGGGATCATTAAAGCATGCTACAATTGGCTCGCCAATCAGAATGGCCGGCATGCCCGTTTCAGATTCCGAATCCGCCTCATTGCCGCTTTCATCACTGTCTGGCAATGGTTCTCCCGGCGTTCCACTAGCCTCTTGATATAGGAGAGCATCTGTGAAATAGTTTTCCACCCCCTTGAAGGGCTGCTTCTCAGCGAAGACAGTTCGTACTGTCGCATCATCCTCAACATACTTGAAGCACTGATGGAGAGTGGATGGAACGATCCAGTTGGCATGGATCCATGGTCGTCCCAGTAGCAGGTTGTATGATGTGTCCGCGTCAATGACATAGCATGTCACTTCTGACTTCAAGCTTCCGATTCTGCAGCGAAGCCGAATCTTTCCAAGCGGATGGCTGCTCCCGGCGTTGAAACCATATATTGTAGTGGTGGTTGCGGACAACCTGTACAGTGGTATGCCAAGGAAGTAGAGGAGCCTTTTGGGGATGATGCTGAGCGCAGACCCCGGATCGACTTGTATCCTTTCAATACAGGTTGAACCGATATACCCGGTATAGTACAGAGGTCGATCATGCTTGTTGTCTTTGAGAAGCATATCTTCCGCCGTGAAGGTAATGGCAGGTACCTTTGACTGTGCGTGATGGCACTCTGAGCAGGAAAGCCGCATCTCATCACCAGGAATCTCAGGCATGTATGTCAGAAAGGACTCTGAGTTGGCTAGCGCATCTCTGAGTGCCTCTCTTGTCTCTTTAGAGAGACGAAGAAGCTCGTGTATTGTGATACGAGCCGGGATATTGGCTAAGTGGGCCAATATATCAAAGCGAAAGGGCGTGGCTAGCCCTTGGCTTGGCGGTTTCTTCAACACGTGGTCGAATCGCACTTCCTTAGGTTTTTCCTTTCCCTTGGCTGGAATTGGAGTGGATGTCGGCATTGGTACTGACGCCGTTTGTTGCTGTATCTCGTCAGTAGTTCTGTCATACTGCCTTAGGTATGACTTTCCAGACCGGGTGCCCATCTGTTGAGGCGCATCTGCCTGCGCTGTACAGGCATGCTTCTCTTCTTCTGAATCGCTGAGGGAAGCCGAAGTAAGATTACCATCATCTGGCAGGACAGAGATGACATTGCAGGACTTGCCCTTTTTGCTGGAGTCCTTCGACGTCCGCTGTACGTCTTGGACGAGGTCAGGGTGTATCCACATAACTTCCCCTGTCTCCAATGTCAAAGGACGAGACCCTTGTTGTATTGAGTCATGGCTGGAGGATGCTTGACTTCTAGCCGTGGCGCCGGGGCTGAATAGGTCCCGTCGGGAACCATGACCTTCTGGGCAGTGCCGAACTCAATAGTCACCATATTGGCAGTGACTTTCTTCTGCTCCGTCTTCAGTGTGAGGACTCCGGCGTCGACCAAGGCTTGAATTCTATCCTTGAGAACATAGCACTTGTCAGTAGGATGGTGGATCATCCTGTGGTAGAGGCAGTACTTAGGGTCGTTTGTGCGCCCTATCTCATCAGGGCGTCGAGCATCTGGCAACTTCATCTTATTCCTTTTGTGGAGCAGATGGAATATCGTGACCACCTGGTCGTCTCTGAAGGAGTACTGTTTAGGAGGGAACTTGGGCTCCTGATTGTTGAAGCTGCTCTTCTTGGCCTTTGACTGCATGTCCCCGGTCAGCTCGACGGACATAATTTCCTTCCCTTTAGCTTGGGAAGACTGCGGGAGATCGCTGCGCCCTTTGTTGTTCGCGCCCCATTTGCTTCTAGGGGCGGATGACTCGAACTTTTTAGCCGATTTTTCGGCTATCTCAGCTTGTTCGACCAGTTCCTTCCAAGTGTGGGCCTTGACAGCCCCCATGCGAACTTCTACTTGATCCGAGAAGTTATGTCTGCATGTTTGTAAAAGCATGGGTAAAGGCATCCCTGCTGGGCACATCAGAGATAGATTTCTGAACCGCTCAATGTATTCACGGACAGATTCGCCTTTCCTCTGCACAGTGGAAAGGAGCTTGTCCATGGTCACTTCGGTGTCATCCTCATAGAAGCGAGAGAGGAACCGAGTTTCCAGGTCGATCCAGGAATTGATAGAGCCCTGAGGAAGGCTTCGGAACCAGTCGAATGCCACCCCTTTCAAGGTGCCGATGAACAACCTAGCCATGATGGCGTCGTTGCTTAGAACATTACCGGTCTGGGACCGGAAATAGTAGATGTGCTGATTGGGCGAGCTCTTACCATCATACGTATGCAACGTTGGTGGTTTGAACTTTGGCGGATATGGCACCGAATCCCATTCCAGTGGGTAAGGACGGACTACCCCCACTTTCTTCAATTCATCCTTCTGAGCCAGGGATGAAATTTGAGCTTGAAGGCCTTTAAGGACTTCGGCATCCAGGGAAGAGCCTCCCTTAGTTCTCTCCGTCTTGGGCGGATCATTGCTGAGATGTCCCTCCTCGTCATGATTACTCCCGGTATCATCATTTCGGTTGCTGAGGAGCTGAGCGAGCATCTGTTGAATATTGTCCAGGGCCTCTTGCTGAGTTCTAGAGGTCTGCTCCTGAGCTTCCAAACGCCGACGAAGGTCGTCATTGGCGTTCTCGGCCATATTGACCGATGCTTTGTCCGTTCGCACCGAACTGACTGTTGCTGAAGAGGCATACCCGCTGTCTTCATCTTCTCCATCGGATGATTGGGGTGACCGCCTGAGTTGTGGCACGGTTGGGACCGTCGAGGAGGAAGGCTGCTCATAATTATAGGGTATCGCCACCCTGGATCTGGTGCTTCGGAAAACACCTTCTTCGCGCACCAAGACTTCACCTAAGCCCGGGCTATAATCTGGATCTGGGGAGCCGAAAGGGGTGTCGTCAGAGGCTTGACTTCTTCCGCGCAGCTCTCGCCCCCTTCCGGTCATGTTGACGGATGCAGAGGCTGGATCCGGTGGCCCGCTCCTTTTGGGATGCCTCATCGGGACGCGCGCAGACAGTCGATCAAAGACTGATCGCCGATATGGAGCAGTGGCGAGGGTCGGTCGTAACCGACACTGCATAGAATGGACCATCACCAATTGGCATTCACATCGTCGAAGACAGGAGGAAGTGGCCTGGAAATGCTTCAATCTCCGCTTGTCCGCCAAGAATTCTCGCAGGTCGGCCCTGTAGGGACCTGAACAATCTAGTATTTGGGACAACGCATCGTTCCCCTTATTCCTGCGGAAAGGATTAGCACCGTATAGTGCTCTGGTTTTAGCCTCGTGGCTGTAAACCCGATGAGTACGCCGAGGTACATCAGCCTTGCTTGTGAGGACAGGGCTAGCAGTAGGCATTGCTGCTCTAGGTGACGGGATAATCGCCGTCTTGACTTTATGGTTGGCAGCATTGTTGGCGCAGGCGGGCATCTTGCCTTTTTCTTCATAAGAGAGGCGCGGATTTGGCGTGGCTACGCCTGAAGTTTCAGCAGAGGACCTCTGTTTAGGCCTCCATATCCGTTTTGGCAGAGGATGCATAGGTTCGCAAGGAACCTGAATAGCCACAAGCGGGGCTGCGGGGTGTTGGCAAAATTCTGCCTCTGGTTTCTGATTTGAAACCTTGGTCATGAAGACCTTCCGGTGCTTCCGTGCTCGAAGCATCAGGCCACCCCCAGAGAGGACTTCTTTAAATCTTCCTTGATCGATCTGGATAACAAGGTTCTCAAAAGTGCAGGATCTGGGCCGCGGGCATGTTTCCTTGTTGCGCCAGAGAACTGCGGCAGGTTTGCAGAGAACCTTTTCCGTCTCCGCAGAGACTTTGCTTGAAGATTTAGCCAGAGAAGATCTGGCTGCACCGGCTTTTCTGAATTCAGAGATAGACCCGAAGGTCTGTTCGTCGCATTGCGACACTTGATTCTCAGCAGAGGAGAATACAGTCCCCAGCGGAGTCGCCATCTTGTTTTCCATTATGTTTGCAAAGGGGGAAAACTTACAAATAAAAAGTTTGAGGAGCTAAATTACAAGTATTCTTAAAAAGATTACAAGTAGATCTCCTCAGAGATTCTGGGAAAATGTGCCGATAGGAGTCTGGTCAGCGCGCGACCACTTTGTCCCTTTGACGATGCGAGCGATGAGATTCCCTTCTCGCCTGGTTCCGGGAATCAGAGAATAGAGGATTGGTAGAACCCTCTGACTACTTCTCAAAACCACTTCTGTGAGGAATTCCTTCTCGCCTGGTTCCGGAGATTCCTTGAGGAAAAGAGGTTGTTAGGGTATCGCCACCCTGAGAAGAGAAGTATTTCTCTTGAAAGGTCTCTGAATTAGAGATTGCACGGTGCGTTGATGAAGAAGTCCGATCTTTGAGAAGACGCCAATCTCGCCGATGATCAATTGATGATCCTCCTCGATCTGATGCGATGCGATGCCCTTCTTCTCCCTTGTGCCCCTGATGGGCTATTTATAGGGAAAGTAAGGGTATAATCGTCCCCTTTGAAGATATAGAAACAGATTGAACCGAATCTGTTTGAATCTGGAAAGTAGCCTTGCTGCGAGGCTATAATAGCTTCCGCGGAGCTAGAAAATGGCAAGTCGGTTGATCTGTTATGATCCTTTCCATATTGTTGATTGATTCTCCTTGATCCTCTTACTCGTTTCAAGAGAGTCAAGAGATTGTGGCAATCACCTGCCATATTTGAATCCTGATTGGATTTGATTAGATTGAATCCGATCTTATCAGGAGATTTGATTGGTCAAGGGTTGACCATAGCAGGCTGATGGCGGAGCTGCCCGCTTTGAAGCTCATAGCGGAGCTAGAGGCAATTCCTGGCGAAGTCCGAAAAGAGGCTTTTCGGCGAAGCTGTCAGTTAGCTTCCTGGCGATGCTCTGGATGATGTTAGCCTCTCAAACGAGGCTATCTCTTTGGGCTAATGTAATGCTAAATGCTAGCATTTTAGACCTGCTGAGGTCTGTTTAGAAACAATCCGGGTTCACTGTTCTGCTTGCTGGATCAGTGGAGTCCAAACCGCTTCCTCGTCCCTTGGAGTTGGGTGAAAAACTGGTCTTCAGCTCGTCTGTCCCTTGTCTTTTGTAAATGTCAACAAGTTTAGACATCGTTCGGACCAATGAGAATCTTGTCTTTTTTAAGTGTCAACAGTCATGAGTTGGGTAATTTCTCTCATGTGGTTTCAGTTGCCTGGATGCATACGCTATGACATGATCATGCTGCATTAATACACACCCTAGGCCTTTCCCGGATGCATCACTGTATATAACCATCCCTCCTCTTCCTGAGGGAGTCCTCAAAATTGGAGCTGTAATGAGTCTTTCCTTTAATTGTTCAAACGCTGCGGTACATTCCTCCGTCCATATATATTTTCTCCTTTCCGGGTGAGCTTCGTTAACGGGGCTGCAATCTTAGAAAAATCTTGGACAAAGCGCCTGTAATATCCGGCTAATCCAATAAAACTCTTAATTTCTGTTACTGTCCTTGGAATTGGCCAGTCCTTTATTGCCTGAATTTTACTGGGGTCTACTGAAATTCCTTCTTCTGAAATTATGTGTCCAAGGAAGGCCACACTATTTAACCAGAATTCACACTTGCTTTGCTTAGCATGAAGTTGTTCCTGTTGGAGAGTCTGTAACACTATTCTCAAGTGGTCTGCATGTTCTCTGTCGTTCTTCGAGTAGATCAAGATGTCATCTATAAAAACAACCACAAACTGATCCAAATATGATGAGAACACTCTGTTCATCAAATCCATGAAAACTGCAGGGGCATTGGTGACTCCGAAGGGCATAACTAGAAACTCATAATGGCCATAACGAGTCCTGAATGCTGTCTTTGGAACGTCTTCTTTCTTTACTTTTAGCTGATGATAGCCTGATTGTAAATCCAATTTAGAAAATACTTGAGCTCCATGAAGCTGATCAAACAGATCATCAATTCTTGGTAAGGGGTACTTATTCTTGATGGTAACTTTGTTTAACTCTCTGTAATCTATACACAACCGCTTACCACCGTCCTTTTTGTTTGCCAATAGCACTGGAGCTCCCCATGGTGAAGCACTTGGCCTAATCAATCCCTTGTCAGAGTATTCTTGTAGCTGTTTCTTTAGAATCTCCAACTCAGTGGGTGCCATCCTATATGGAGCTTTGGATATCGGTACTGTACCTGGAAGGGTATCAATAGAGAACTCAATTACCCTATCGGGTGGAAGCCCTGAGATTTCCTTAAATACTTCTGGAAACTCATTCCAAACTGGTACTCTCTTTTTCTGGATCTCACCAGCAGTCATCTGTGCTTTTTCCTTGACAGGTTTGTGTTCTCCTTCAAATTGGAACTCAGGCTGAAGTGGTATCTTGAAAATGACTTTCTTATTTCGACAATCAATGACTGCATGGTATTTACTGAGCCAAGTCATGCCTAAGATTACGTCGTACCCTTTAGTATCTAGTACGAGCATATCCACTGTTAATGTCCTGCCACACAGTTCTACCGGACAATCTACACAAACTCTGTTAGAGAGTACTACTCCGTTACCGGTACTAATCTCCCACTGGTGGTCTAGATATTTAACAGGCATAGAGTTCAAAGCAACGAAACTATCCGATATGTAACAATGAGAAGCGCCAGAATCAAAAAGTGCTAAGACAGGTTTAGAGTGCACCATAATCTTACCTGTTACCACATCTCCAGAAGTTTCGGCCTCTTCCGCTGTTAAGTTGTAGGCTCGTCCTCTTCCACGACCTGCTGCATTTCCAACTCCCCTCTGGACTGGGCGGATAGCTTGTAGTGGGGGAGGGGGAAGAGCCCTCCTAACCATTGGTCCTTGGTTCCTCTGTCCATCTGGCCCTGGAAGTGCTGGTAATGCTGGGTTGACTATTCCCATTCTCTTGTGGGGGCAGACTTCTACTGAATGATCACGGGAACCACATGCCAGGCATAACCCATTTGCCCTACGGCAATTCTGTTGATTGTGACCCGGTTTCTGGCAATAGTTACAAACGGGAAATGGTTGGGTTGTCTGAAAGGGGGCTCGTCGAAATGGTCGTCTCATGGTTGGGATCCTCGCTGTTCTGAATGGACCTCCTCTCCCTGCTTGTGGAAATGGCCTCTTCATGGCCTGGTTTCTCATCATATTAGATTTCCCTTTCTCCAGACCTCGCTCCACCTCTCGAGCTATGGTAAGGACTTGGGAATAGGTTTTCAGCTGTTGGGGCATTAAGAGGATTTGAATGTCCATTCGCAAACCCTGTTGGAACCTACTCGCCCGCTTGTCTTCATCAGCCACCATATATGGAGCGAAGCGGCTCAGCCTCAAGAACTCAGCGGCATACTCATCTACAGACCGGTTCCATTGTTGAAGTCGGATGAACTGTTCCTCCATCTCTTTCTGAGCTGTGGCGGGGAAAAACCTATTATAAAAGCTTTGGGAAAACTGGTCCCAAGTGACAGGTTTCTCTAGTCTTGCTTCCTCAGCTAGCCACCAGGTCCTGGCTACATCCTTAAGTTGAATCTTGGCGACCTCTACTTGATTTTCTTTTGGGACCCAGGCTGCGTTCAACAGATCTGTGGTGTCAATCAGCCATTGCTCAGCATCTAGTGGTTTCTCTCCTCCCGTGAATATCGCCGGTTGTAACCGCCTGAAGTCTGATACATTCCCCGGCGTTTGCTCCTTAGGAGTTGCTAACTCTTGCCGAAGGAGTTCCGTCTGCTGTTGCTGATTTTCCATCATAGTCTGGATAACCCTTAGAATCTCAACATTCTCTCCCGCGGGTCCATTTGATGCTTGCCCGGAGTTGCTACGACCCGTCCTTCTATCCATACTTATGTTGGTAAAAGGGAGACTGGAAACTGGAAAGATGGAAGGATTTTAGGACACAAGGAAAGGAATCAAGAAGGACTAGATAACTTTATACATTATAGTTGGCAATGGCAAATTCCATTAATTTGCTGCTTGATTGTACTATAGGTGTGAGAGCCTAGGCTCTGATACCAACCTGTAACGCCCCGATCCCACGGTACGGGGACGTCACTGCGACGTGCATACGCAGGTCAGAAATACCCTTACGTATATACGCTAAGCATCAGTACAAGCAAGGATCAGAGTACGACAAGCGTAATGCCCATTCATATGCCAACATAAGAAGTACAAAGTACAAGGTTATCACAGGACGTGACATACTTTTACATATCTCATGTACCATATATCACAGCCAAGCATAAAAGTACGATTTACAATATAATTACAATATGCTCACGAGTTGAAAGGGGATCCCGCGAGCTCAAAAGGAAGGTCAGATACAACAGAAACCGAGACTAGTCAACTTGCTCGGCAAGGAAAACTTGATCTTCCACAGAAGGCTCCACCTCGATCCAAGGTTCGGAACCTGAACATACAAATTCAAGGGAGTCAGGACCTCCCAAACAAGTGATCATGTTACAGCCGAGTGGCATTAGAATAAGAATATGAGAGTTGGTATAATATCAAGAATAATCATCCATCAAGTAAAAGAAGCATAACATGATATAAACGAAAGGGCATTGCATAAGCTTAAGCTACGGCCTCATGAGACCAGTACTTCGAGGGGATAATCCAAACAAGGAAACCCTCATCTATATACCTTCATCTCATGTCACCGTAATCCAAGCGCATACAACAACCACAGTTAACGTCTTTTATTATTATTATTATATTGCTCGTCTTACCCTGATATCTAGCTATGTGAACTAGCGTCCCAGCGCACATAGATCCATATCCAAGTAAAGCAAGGTTGTTATTGGAAACCAGCGGGGGTATCAACGAACTATGTTTACAGTGGGTCCCGTGCATACCCGGGACCACGGCCCAGGATGTTCCGTTGCTTGGTGACGGAACCTACCGCAAGGCGATTCAGGAGGGACTTATGTATGCCCTTATCATGATGGTACCAGGAATGAGGGAGCCAGCTCTCCCCTCGGTCCCCTGGAGGCCCACAGGTCAGACCGGATATTTAGTTGCACAACATACCTAATACCACTGTAAACACGAACACATATTGATAGCCGCAAGTTTCCCCCGACCCGATGCAAGTTATCTTATTTTATGATTTATCAATATTATCAGATAACGGGAATGAACAAGAACAAGTCAGGAATATCAAGAGTACTGGTTCGTACTATAATGTATCACATGAGTATCAGGAGTACAGTTGTACTTGCCAAGATGTCAGGTCATTATTCCCGTTATCGTGATAATTATGAGGGTCAAGTGGATCATGCCTTATGTTAATAGATAGCATGATAAGAGGTGATATTCATCAAGTGACAAGTCTTGCAAATAGCGATATATAATAAATGACCCAAAGATAATGTTCAAAATCAAAGAAGTAATTAACCATAACAATTAATCAAGATTAGTCGACTAGGGAGAGAAATTAGTCGACTATAGTAAAGGGTCAAATCGACTTAAGAAGGCTGCGTTCGGTTGGGTCGCGTCTCAAAAAGTGGCACGTTTCAAGAAAGTGGTGCGTTTCAAGAAAGTGGTGCGTTTTCAGAAAAGTGGTGCGTTTTCAGGAAAGTGGTGCGTTTTCAGGAAAGTGGTGCGTTTTCAGGAAAGTGGTGCGTTTTCAGGAAACTGGTGCGTTTTCAGAAAACTGGTGCGTTTTCAGGAAACTGGTGCGTTTTCAGAAAACTGGTGCGTTTTCAGCAAACTGGTGCGTTTTTAGGAAACTGGTGCGTTTTTAGGAAACTGGTGCGCGTGGTTTCAGCAAACTGGTGCGTTTTTAGGAAACTGGTGCGTTTTTAGGAAACTGGTGCGTTTTCAGCAAACTGGTGCGTTTTTAGGAAACTGGTGCGTTTTAGGAAACTGGTGCGTTTTCAGCAAACTGGTGCGTTTTTAGGAAACTGGTGCGTTTTCTTAACAAATATGAAATAATATCCAAGTCTTGGCGAGTAGAATTACTCGCCTAAGGTGCGTCCGACGCAGAGAAACTCAGTCCCAATCCAAAGGAGGGTACTGGTCCTCACAAGTTGATGGAGAGGGGTTGTGGTTGCTTGGAGAAGATGGAGGTGCAAGTCTAGTTCACCATGCAAAAACGGGATCTTGCAAACGTTGTTGCGGGGACGAAACTATAGTCCGTTAGAAAGAGGTCGACGAAGAGGTGAAGGTGGTATGCTTGGTGGTGGCCATGGTGGTGTAGGTGGTGGTGGAAATGGTGGTGAAGCTTTTTGGTGAAGATGGGTTCTTTGAAGTCTCTTGGTGAAAGGAGGTTGAAGGAGATGGTGTAGTTGTTGGGAATGGGGGAGGAGATGGAGGAGAAGAAGGTGGAGGAATTGGTGATGGAAAAATGGAGATGGTGAGTAGTTGTGATGGCCGGCCAAAGGGGCTTGGTGGTGGTGAGCTTGCTGTTGGAGCTTGCTGGAAACAAAGGAGATGAAGGAAATGAAAGAGAGAGAAGGTGGGAGTGCATATATATAAAAGGGGGAAAATAATATAATAATAAGCCATCATCACTTTCCCTCCAATGAGTGCTGCGTTTGCAAAGTCCCAAGGCTGCGTCTAGGCAAATAAAGAGCCAAACGCGGGAACTCAAGGCTGCGTCCAGAAGAAAACGCAGAGAGGCTGCGTTTCAGAGAAAAGGACAAAGGCATGGGTGATTGGACTTGAGTTGATTTGGCCCATAAGCATTTAATGCAGCATGGAGAGGGGTGCTGCATTAATGATGAACCCAGCTGGTGAAGCTCGCGTTTGAGGAAGGAGAGAGAAAAATGGAAAAAGAGATAAGTGGAAAACTTGGATAAATTCTCGGTATCTGGGAAAATACCGAAAACTCCAAGAATGACCAAAAAATTGAAGTATCTCTGAAAGCTATCTAAAAATTCACAAAAATCATAAATATTATGAAATGACTTTTGGTGAAATCGGTTTCCAGAAATTCTATCTCATTTTCAAAAATAAAAATCCTGGAATATACTGGGATTGGTGTCTACACCGGGTAGGCTGAATTTTCGATAAAATCTGAAAATTCCCAGAAAATGCCCAAAGGAAGAAAACATAATTCTAAGAAGGAATGTGAAAGCAGAATCCGGAAATTTGGTTTCAAATAGCAAATTAAAATTTCTGGAATCAACCAGTGATACTGGCCGACACCGGTTTTGAAGATCCACAATTTAATTCCGAAAAATTCCAGAAAATCATGAAAAATCTAGAATATTAAAAAAATAATATTTGAACTAAAATTAGTCAAATCTGAATACCAAACAGATCAAATCATGCAGTACTGCTATATGAGTAAGTATTTAAATAGCAGAAAATAAAATAAAATAAAATAAAATAAAATAATAAAATGCACCAAAAATCAGGATACGTAACTATGCACGTATACTGGGAATGGGGGTGTTACAAGACATGACGAGCGCAAATCTGGCTGAGTGTTGTTGGTGGTGGTTTGTCTGCAAAAATGGCTGGGGGGATTTATAACACAATATTGGATGGCTGCAGTACCCATGAGTAAACATCCGCATGAACAGTACCCAACGTGCAAAATACTCCATAAGGAAATAATAACACAATATTGAATGGCTGCAAAATACTCCATAAGGAAATAATAACCCATGAGTAAACATCCGCATGAACAGTACCCAACGTGCAAAATACTCCATAAGGAAATAATAACACAATATTGGATGGCTGCAAAATACTCCATAAGGCAACAATGTCAGAGCATTAATTTTCAAGAGCATTAATTTTCTGACATTAATAGCATTCGCATTAATGCTCTGACATTAATAGCATGCCCAGTGTCCTCACCTCAACAACTTCAATATGCCCAGAACTGTGGAAGTGGCATTAGAACGTCGGGTTCGGTTCATGTGTGTGAGCCACACACACATACAATAAGAGCACCAATCCCGTGTTGACACGTGGATTGAAATTCTTATAATCTTTTATAATATGTGTGTGAGGCCCACACACATAATATACAATAAGAGAATCAATCCACGTGTCAACGCGGGATTGATTCTCTTATTGTATGTGTGTGTGGCTCACACACATGAACCAAACCCTAGAACGTCTACCCTTGACCGCCCTATGTTTGTTTGCATTTTTTTTAAAGTGGCCTCTGACATTAATATTTTTTAAAAATTAATGCTCTGGCATTAATTTTCAAATATTTTATATTAAGGTTGTCAGAGCATACCTTAATTAATGCTCTGACAACCTTAATTATCGTACAAACCTTTTATTATCAACAGTATATAATACCTTGTCAGAGCATTAATATTATGGACTTTATATTCTAGCAACAGTGGAACTAGGGATGTCAACTGATAACTCTTAAACTAGAAGTACTTAGCTTATAGTGTGTGTTTCTTTGTCGGAGTACAAATACATATGAATTCCTCAAGATTATTATCATCTTCACTGTGGAGTAATATCAAACAATACACATAAGAAAGGACCACTAAAAAATCCATCTTGTGAAAAGCACATTAAAAAGAAAAGATTGTCTCATGCCCACTATGGTTTGTGAGGCTAGGGATCACAGAAATACACTTACTGTTTATGGGCGATATATTCATAAGACATTATACAGCAGTGGTAGTTGAATGATGTGGGTTCGACTGTTCGATCTCTTGCTTTTTCCAAAAGAAAAGAAAGCTTACCAGTGGCCCTTATTTGTGTCCAATAAATAGATCAACTACAATATTTTTAATTATAGAATCTCAAGTGATCTAATCAAATACTGAATCGAACAGGAACTGTTTGTGAGCAAATTGTTATTTGACAATTTTTAAAATTGAGTCTTAGAAATAGATACTGAATTTTTTTAAGGAAATAATAGATATAGATATTGATGACAAGAATTTCTAATCTGACACTTTGAAGTCTAAGAAGTAGTTATAATTAAACGATCAAAGTCCCCTTAACTATTCTTTTTTTTTTTTTTTGTAAAAAACACAAATAGAAAAAGATTATAACAAATACTGCATTCTATATTTCATTATATTCTCTTTAATGAAATAAAATAGGCTTGTGTGTGTGTGTGTGTGTGTGTGTGTGAGAGAGAGAGAGAGAGAGAGAGAGAGAGAGAGAGAGGTGACTTATGGCTATTAATATAACCATGATGAAGCTTAATTTGACACAAAAGAAAATCCTTTAATATATTCATGCGTCTACAATTTCAAAAGATGCTACATTGTAATGCAAGCATTATTGTTTACTATCTTTATTGTAAAAAAAAAAAGGGGAAAAGCAAGAGAAAAATATCCTTGTGATGATCCTATATGTAATTTGATACGGTAAGCAAGTCAAAAAGGGTTTTTGGACTAGCCCAATTTGGACCCAAAGTGGCTCCAAACTGAATCCAATTCAAAGTTTGGATCTGATCCACAAAATCTTTTGACTCTCATTTTTTAAAAAGAGCTTTTCTAGTCCGAATGTAGAGGGCAAAGCTTAGGATTGTCCCAAAAGTGCAAATAGACCCCCATATGATGATTGTTGTCCTGTAACAGTGCATTCCGACGCACAACCCTCGGCCGCCGCCGCCGCCTTCTCGGTCGTATAGGATGGCCGCGATGTAGCCGAAGACGAAGGATCCAATGGGGATGTTAGCGATGACAATGTTGTGGTTAACACCGAAGTTCTTGGGGCCGAAGAGGTCGGCGGTCATTGAGATGGCAATGGACGTTATGGCGCCGGAGCAGACACCGATGATGGCCGTGCTGATGAAGAGGCAGACCTTTGTGGGGATGAGGATAAGGAAGAAGGAGCCCGCCATTGGGACCATTAGTATTGCCACGGACGCTGGCCTTGACACCATGTATTTGCTCCTATAAGGACAAAATTATCGATGTAAGTTTACATGCCTTTCTAAAAAAAATATAAAAAAATAAAAAATTGTAAAATTACTTTGCCAGGATATTATCAGATATTTAATTACTTAATCATTATGATTATTGATAAATTAGTTAATTAAGTACCACTCAATATTGAAAAAGTGCATTGCCTGAGACGTAGCCCACTCTTACTGCTTGCTGCTTCTACCACGATAATTAGTCAGCACTACAGCTTCATTTTTCTAAGTTAGGAATATTTCCAACTTAAAGAATTAATAATGCTACCGTAACACTAATACCTAATAGTATCTCGTCCAGTCAAGCTTAAGATAAATCAGAAAGTGTAGAAAATTATCAAAGAAGCCATGAACTATGCTCGCACTTTGGTTTGAGCACATGTACTTAATTTTTCTTTTTCTTTTTTTAATATCTCTAAAATAAATTTGTCTCAATCAAATTATAATCTGTTGCGTATGAAACAAAATATTTTCTTGTCTCGCTCTGCTCGCTTTATCTATTAAAGAGACAAGCAAGATGCTCTCCCGGTTTGCCACGTATACAGAAAGTATTATTCTTATGAGATCGTGACGTGTGGGTGAGATCTTAGAGTCGTCACTATTTTTCTCATATTATGTTCATGTTTGTAAGTGATTTTACTAGACCTCTATAGAGTATAATAAACCACGTATACAAACAGTAAGTGCAGTTGCATACCTTGAAAACAGTGACAACGGAGCAGCCGACAGCTTCCCGAAGAAGCCGAAAGTCGAGGAGATCGACAACAGAATTGCCTCCTGAACTCCCCTGGAACCTGCAACCTGCCCCAAATTGTTAGCATAAACCAACCCCATAGTCCCTCCACACAAATACACCAAAAAATACAGCCAAAAATCCACACTCTTGGCCAACTTCCACGCTCCATGCTCTTCCCCCACCGTTTTCCCCACTTCCACCATCTCACTTACGGCCCCCACTTCCACCATCTCACTTCCGCTCACTTCCAAATCTTCCACCACGGTCACCGTCACCTGCTCCGTCGACCGCACAATCTCGACAGCCCTGAACAAGGGCACCACAGCCACCATCCCCACCATCACCAACAACATCATCGGAGGCACGATCGACGTCCCCAGCGCGGGGACCAGAGTCTGCACCACGGCATAAGCGCCAGTAACGCCAGCGATCAGGAAGGCCAGGAACAGCCCACGGCCATTCCCGGCGACGGCCGGCCTGGACTCTTTAAGAAAGGGTGCAGTGACGACAGCCAGAAGAACGGGCACAGCCGCGTTCAGCAGCAAGTATATAGTCTTGCTACGGAAATTCTTGCCCAGCAACAGCTGAGCCAGCGCGATGTAAATTTTCGCGTTGAGACCAGTGTAGCTCGTCGCGAGCCCGACGACGACCCCGTGATCCCTCGGGAACTTGCGCATCGACGAGACGTGGCAGGCGGTGTTTATCCAGCAAATGCTGTTGCCCGCCAGGAACTGAAGGAGAATATACCAGGGGTAGGAGAGTGTCGCAATTTTGTTAGCTAGGAACAAGAACTGGAGCCCGTAGCCAACTGACCCGATGGCCGAGCCAATTGCCAGCACGGACCATAAGGGGAGGTGGGTGGCCGCAACGCCGGACAGCAAGCCGATGAGCTTGCCGGCGTCGGAGGCCACCGCGAGGTTGTTGAGCTGGACTTGGGTGATGTCGAGGCGCGATTTTAGGAGCGTCGAGTAGGCCGGGAAGTCGGTGTTGGTGCCGCTCAGGGCCTGGAGCCAGATGATGGCGACCAGGGTCAGCCATGGGAACAATTGAGACATGACGAGAGCAAATCTGGCTGAGTGTTGTTGGTGGTGGTTTGTCTGCAAAAATGGCTGGGGGGATTTATAACACAATATTGGATGGCTGCAGTACCCATGAGTAAACATCCGCATGAACAGTACCCAACGTGCAAAATACTCCATAAGGAAATAATAACACAATATTGAATGGCTGCAAAATACTCCATAAGGAAATAATAACCCATGAGTAAACATCCGCATGAACAGTACCCAACGTGCAAAATACTCCATAAGGAAATAATAACACAATATTGGATGGCTGCAAAATACTCCATAAGGCAACAATGTCAGAGCATTAATTTTCAAGAGCATTAATTTTCTGACATTAATAGCATTCGCATTAATGCTCTGACATTAATAGCATGCCCAGTGTCCTCACCTCAACAACTTCAATATGCCCAGAACTGTGAAAGTGGCATTAGAACGTCGGGTTCGGTTCATGTGTGTGAGCCACACACACATACAATAAGAGCACCAATCCCGTGTTGACACGTGGATTGAAATTCTTATAATCTTTTATAATATGTGTGTGAGGCCCACACACATAATATACAATAAGAGAATCAATCCACGTGTCAACGCGGGATTGATTCTCTTATTGTATGTGTGTGTGGCTCACACACATGAACCAAACCCTAGAACGTCTACCCTTGACCGCCCTATGTTTGTTTGCATTTTTTTTAAAGTGGCCTCTGACATTAATATTTTTTAAAAATTAATGCTCTGGCATTAATTTTCAAATATTTTATATTTAAGGTTGTCAGAGCATACCTTAATTAATGCTCTGACAACCTTAATTATCGTACAAACCTTTTATTATCAACAGTATATAATACCTTGTCAGAGCATTAATATTATGGACTTTATATTCTAGCAACAGTGGAACTAGGGATGTCAACTGATAACTCTTAAACTAGAAGTACTTAGCTTATAGTGTGTGTTTCTTTGTCGGAGTACAAATACATATGAATTCCTCAAGATTATTATCATCTTCACTGTGGAGTAATATCAAACAATACACATAAGAAAGGACCACTAAAAAATCCATCTTGTGAAAAGCACATTAAAAAGAAAAGATTGTCTCATGCCCACTATGGTTTGTGAGGCTAGGGATCACAGAAATACACTTACTGTTTATGGGCGATATATTCATAAGACATTATACAGCAGTGGTAGTTGAATGATGTGGGTTCGACTGTTCGATCTCTTGCTTTTTCCAAAAGAAAAGAAAGCTTACCAGTGGCCCTTATTTGTGTCCAATAAATAGATCAACTACAATATTTTTAATTATAGAATCTCAAGTGATCTAATCAAATACTGAATCGAACAGGAACTGTTTGTGAGCAAATTGTTATTTGACAATTTTTAAAATTGAGTCTTAGAAATAGATACTGAATTTTTTTAAGGAAATAATAGATATAGATATTGATGACAAGAATTTCTAATCTGACACTTTGAAGTCTAAGAAGTAGTTATAATTAAACGATCAAAGTCCCCTTAACTATTCTTTTTTTTTTTTTTTTGTAAAAAACACAAATAGAAAAAGATTATAACAAATACTGCATTCTATATTTCATTATATTCTCTTTAATGAAATAAAATAGGCTTGTGTGTGTGTGTGTGTGTGTGTGTGTGTGTGAGAGAGAGAGAGAGAGAGAGAGAGAGAGAGAGAGGTGACTTCTGGCTATTAATATAACCATGATGAAGCTTAATTTGACACAAAAGAAAATCCTTTAATATATTCATGCGTCTACAATTTCAAAAGATGCTACATTGTAATGCAAGCATTATTGTTTACTATCTTTATTGTAAAAAAAAAAAGGGGAAAAGCAAGAGAAAAATATCCTTGTGATGATCCTATATGTAATTTGATACGGTAAGCAAGTCAAAAAGGGTTTTTGGACTAGCCCAATTTGGACCCAAAGTGGCTCCAAACTGAATCCAATTCAAAGTTTGGATCTGATCCACAAAATCTTTTGACTCTCATTTTTTTAAAAAGAGCTTTTCTAGTCCGAATGTAGAGGGCAAAGCTTAGGATTGTCCCAAAAGTGCAAATAGACCCCCATATGATGATTGTTGTCCTATAACAGTGCATTCCGACGCACAACCCTCGGCCGCCGCCGCCGCCTTCTCGGTCGTATAGGATGGCCGCGATGTAGCCGAAGACGAAGGATCCAATGGGGATGTTAGCGACGACAATGTTGTGGTTAACACCGAAGTTCTTGGGGCCGAAGAGGTCGGCGGTCATTGAGATGGCAATGGACGTTATGGCGCCGGAGCAGACACCGATGATGGCCGTGCTGATGAAGAGGCAGACCTTTGTGGGGATGAGGATAAGGAAGAAGGAGCCCGCCATTGGGACCATTAGTATTGCCACGGACGCTGGCCTTGACACCATGTATTTGCTCCTATAAGGACAAAATTATCGATGTAAGTTTACATGCCTTTCTAAAAAAAATATAAAAAAATAAAAAATTGTAAAATTACTTTGCCAGGATATTATCAGATATTTAATTACTTAATCATTATGATTATTGATAAATTAGTTAATTAAGTACCACTCAATATTGAAAAAGTGCATTGCCTGAGACGTAGCCCACTCTTACTGCTTGCTGCTTCTACCACGATAATTAGTCAGCACTACAGCTTCATTTTTCTAAGTTAGGAATATTTCCAACTTAAAGAATTAATAATGCTACCGTAACACTAATACCTAATAGTATCTCGTCCAGTCAAGCTTAAGATAAATCAGAAAGTGTAGAAAATTATCAAAGAAGCCATGAACTATGCTCGCACTTTGGTTTGAGCACATGTACTTAATTTTTCTTTTTCTTTTTTTAATATCTCTAAAATAAATTTGTCTCAATCAAATTATAATCTGTTGCGTATGAAACAAAATATTTTCTTGTCTCGCTCTGCTCGCTTTATCTATTAAAGAGACAAGCAAGATGCTCTCCCGGTTTGCCACGTATACAGAAAGTATTATTCTTATGAGATCGTGACGTGTGGGTGAGATCTTAGAGTCGTCACTATTTTTCTCATATTATGTTCATGTTTGTAAGTGATTTTACTAGACCTCTATAGAGTATAATAAACCACGTATACAAACAGTAAGTGCAGTTGCATACCTTGAAAACAGTGACAACGGAGCAGCCGACAGCTTCCCGAAGAAGCCGAAAGTCGAGGAGATCGACAACAGAATTGCCTCCTGAACTCCCCTGGAACCTGCAACCTGCCCCAAATTGTTAGCATAAACCAACCCCATAGTCCCTCCACACAAATACACCAAAAAATACAGCCAAAAATCCACACTCTTGGCCAACTTCCACGCTCCATGCTCTTCCCCCACCGTTTTCCCCACTTCCACCATCTCACTTACGGCCCCCACTTCCACCATCTCACTTCCGCTCACTTCCAAATCTTCCACCACGGTCACCGTCACCTGCTCCGTCGACCGCACAATCTCGACAGCCCTGAACAAGGGCACCACAGCCACCATCCCCACCATCACCAACAACATCATCGGAGGCACGATCGACGTCCCCAGCGCGGGGACCAGAGTCTGCACCACGGCGTAAGCGCCAGTAACGCCAGCGATCAGGAAGGCCAGGAACAGCCCACGGCCATTCCCGGCGACGGCCGGCCTGGACTCTTTAAGAAAGGGTGCAGTGACGACAGCCAGAAGAACGGGCACAGCCGCGTTCAGCAGCAAGTATATAGTCTTGCTACGGAAATTCTTGCCCAGCAACAGCTGAGCCAGCGCGATGTAAATTTTCGCGTTGAGACCAGTGTAGCTCGTCGCGAGCCCGACGACGACCCCGTGATCCCTCGGGAACTTGCGCATCGACGAGACGTGGCAGGCGGTGTTTATCCAGCAAATGCTGTTGCCCGCCAGGAACTGAAGGAGAATATACCAGGGGTAGGAGAGTGTCGCAATTTTGTTAGCTAGGAACAAGAACTGGAGCCCGTAGCCAACTGACCCGATGGCCGAGCCAATTGCCAGCACGGACCATAAGGGGAGGTGGGTGGCCGCAACGCCGGACAGCAAGCCGATGAGCTTGCCGGCGTCGGAGGCCACCGCGAGGTTGTTGAGCTGGACTTGGGTGATGTCGAGGCGCGATTTTAGGAGCGTCGAGTAGGCCGGGAAGTCGGTGTTGGTGCCGCTCAGGGCCTGGAGCCAGATGATGGCGACCAGGGTCAGCCATGGGAACAATTGAGACATGACGAGAGCAAATCTGGCTGAGTGTTGTTGGTGGTGGTTTGTCTGCAAAAATGGCTGGGGGGATTTATAACACAATATTGGATGGCTGCAGTACCCATGAGTAAACATCCGCATGAACAGTACCAACGTGCAAAATACTCCATAAGGAAATAATAACACAATATTGAATGGCTGCAAAATACTCCATAAGGAAATAATAACCCATGAGTAAACATCCGCATGAACAGTACCCAACGTGCAAAATACTCCATAAGGAAATAATAACACAATATTGGATGGCTGCAAAATACTCCATAAGGCAACAATGTCAGAGCATTAATTTTCAAGAGCATTAATTTTCTGACATTAATAGCATTCGCATTAATGCTCTGACATTAATAGCATGCCCAGTGTCCTCACCTCAACAACTTCAATATGCCCAGAACTGTGAAAGTGGCATTAGAACGTCGGGTTCGGTTCATGTGTGTGAGCCACACACACATACAATAAGAGCACCAATCCCGTGTTGACACGTGGATTGAAATTCTTATAATCTTTATAATATGTGTGTGAGGCCCACACACATAATATACAATAAGAGAATCAATCCACGTGTCAACGCGGGATTGATTCTCTTATTGTATGTGTGTGTGGCTCACACACATGAACCAAACCCTAGAACGTCTACCCTTGACCGCCCTATGTTTGTTTGCATTTTTTTTAAAGTGGCCTCTGACATTAATATTTTTTAAAAATTAATGCTCTGGCATTAATTTTCAAATATTTTATATTTAAGGTTGTCAGAGCATACCTTAATTAATGCTCTGACAACCTTAATTATCGTACAAACCTTTTATTATCAACAGTATATAATACCTTGTCAGAGCATTA
The DNA here is from genome assembly GCA_038442645.1 of Agave tequilana. Taxonomy (NCBI): domain Eukaryota; kingdom Viridiplantae; phylum Streptophyta; class Magnoliopsida; order Asparagales; family Asparagaceae; genus Agave; species Agave tequilana. Next base: position 44,689 of record JAVJIF010000358.1, on the reverse strand, counting down.
ATATTATGGACTTTATATTCTAGCAACAGTGGAACTAGGGATGTCAACTGATAACTCTTAAACTAGAAGTACTTAGCTTATAGTGTGTGTTTCTTTGTCGGAGTACAAATACATATGAATTCCTCAAGATTATTATCATCTTCACTGTGGAGTAATATCAAACAATACACATAAGAAAGGACCACTAAAAATCCATCTTGTGAAAAGCACATTAAAAAGAAAAGATTGTCTCATGCCCACTATGGTTTGTGAGGCTAGGGATCACAGAAATACACTTACTGTTTATGGGCGATATATTCATAAGACATTATACAGCAGTGGTAGTTGAATGATGTGGGTTCGACTGTTCGATCTCTTGCTTTTTCCAAAAGAAAAGAAAGCTTACCAGTGGCCCTTATTTGTGTCCAATAAATAGATCAACTACAATATTTTTAATTATAGAATCTCAAGTGATCTAATCAAATACTGAATCGAACAGGAACTGTTTGTGAGCAAATTGTTATTTGACAATTTTTAAAATTGAGTCTTAGAAATAGATACTGAATTTTTTTAAGGAAATAATAGATATAGATATTGATGACAAGAATTTCTAATCTGACACTTTGAAGTCTAAGAAGTAGTTATAATTAAACGATCAAAGTCCCCTTAACTATTCTTTTTTTTTTTTTTTTGTAAAAAACACAAATAGAAAAAGATTATAACAAATACTGCATTCTATATTTCATTATATTCTCTTTAATGAAATAAAATAGGCTTGTGTGTGTGTGTGTGTGTGTGTGTGAGAGAGAGAGAGAGAGAGAGAGAGAGAGAGAGAGAGAGAGAGAGAGAGGTGACTTCTGGCTATTAATATAACCATGATGAAGCTTAATTTGACACAAAAGAAAATCCTTTAATATATTCATGCGTCTACAATTTCAAAAGATGCTACATTGTAATGCAAGCATTATTGTTTACTATCTTTATTGTAAAAAAAAAAAGGGGAAAAGCAAGAGAAAAATATCCTTGTGATGATCCTATATGTAATTTGATACGGTAAGCAAGTCAAAAAGGGTTTTTGGACTAGCCCAATTTGGACCCAAAGTGGCTCCAAACTGAATCCAATTCAAAGTTTGGATCTGATCCACAAAATCTTTTGACTCTCATTTTTTTAAAAAGAGCTTTTCTAGTCCGAATGTAGAGGGCAAAGCTTAGGATTGTCCCAAAAGTGCAAATAGACCCCCATATGATGATTGTTGTCCTATAACAGTGCATTCCGACGCACAACCCTCGGCCGCCGCCGCCGCCTTCTCGGTCGTATAGGATGGCCGCGATGTAGCCGAAGACGAAGGATCCAATGGGGATGTTAGCGACGACAATGTTGTGGTTAACACCGAAGTTCTTGGGGCCGAAGAGGTCGGCGGTCATTGAGATGGCAATGGACGTTATGGCGCCGGAGCAGACACCGATGATGGCCGTGCTGATGAAGAGGCAGACCTTTGTGGGGATGAGGATAAGGAAGAAGGAGCCCGCCATTGGGACCATTAGTATTGCCACGGACGCTGGCCTTAACACCATGTATTTGCTCCTATAAGGACAAAATTATCGATGTAAGTTTACATGCCTTTCTAAAAAAAATATAAAAAAATAAAAAATTGTAAAATACTTTGCCAGGATATTATCAGATATTTAATTACTTAATCATTATGATTATTGATAAATTAGTTAATTAAGTACCACTCAATATTGAAAAAGTGCATTGCCTGAGACGTAGCCCACTCTTACTGCTTGCTGCTTCTACCACGATAATTAGTCAGCACTACAGCTTCATTTTTCTAAGTTAGGAATATTTCCAACTTAAAGAATTAATAATGCTACCGTAACACTAATACCTAATAGTATCTCGTCCAGTCAAGCTTAAGATAAATCAGAAAGTGTAGAAAATTATCAAAGAAGCCATGAACTATGCTCGCACTTTGGTTTGAGCACATGTACTTAATTTTTCTTTTTCTTTTTTAATATCTCTAAAATAAATTTGTCTCAATCAAATTATAATCTGTTGCGTATGAAACAAAATATTTTCTTGTCTCGCTCTGCTCGCTTTATCTATTAAAGAGACAAGCAAGATGCTCTCCCGGTTTGCCACGTATACAGAAAGTATTATTCTTATGAGATCGTGACGTGTGGGTGAGATCTTAGAGTCGTCACTATTTTTCTCATATTATGTTCATGTTTGTAAGTGATTTTACTAGACCTCTATAGAGTATAATAAACCACGTATACAAACAGTAAGTGCAGTTGCATACCTTGAAAACAGTGACAACGGAGCAGCCGACAGCTTCCCGAAGAAGCCGAAAGTCGAGGAGATCGACAACAGAATTGCCTCCTGAACTCCCCTGGAACCTGCAACCTGCCCCAAATTGTTAGCATAAACCAACCCCATAGTCCCTCCACACAAATACACCAAAAAATACAGCCAAAAATCCACACTCTTGGCCAACTTCCACGCTCCATGCTCTTCCCCCACCGTTTTCCCCACTTCCACCATCTCACTTACGGCCCCCACTTCCACCATCTCACTTCCGCTCACTTCCAAATCTTCCACCACGGTCACCGTCACCTGCTCCGTCGACCGCACAATCTCGACAGCCCTGAACAAGGGCACCACAGCCACCATCCCCACCATCACCAACAACATCATCGGAGGCACGATCGACGTCCCCAGCGCGGGGACCAGAGTCTGCACCACGGCGTAAGCGCCAGTAACGCCAGCGATCAGGAAGGCCAGGAACAGCCCACGGCCATTCCCGGCGACGGCCGGCCTGGACTCTTTAAGAAAGGGTGCAGTGACGACAGCCAGAAGAACGGGCACAGCCGCGTTCAGCAGCAAGTATATAGTCTTGCTACGGAAATTCTTGCCCAGCAACAGCTGAGCCAGCGCGATGTAAATTTTCGCGTTGAGACCAGTGTAGCTCGTCGCGAGCCCGACGACGACCCCGTGATCCCTCGGGAACTTGCGCATCGACGAGACGTGGCAGGCGGTGTTTATCCAGCAAATGTTGTTGCCCGCCAGGAACTGAAGGAGAAGATACCAGGGGTAGGAGAGTGTCGCAATTTTGTTAGCTAGGAACAAGAACTGGAGCCCGTAGCCAACTGACCCGATGGCCGAGCCAATTGCCAGCACGGACCATAAGGGGAGGTGGGTGGCCGCAACGCCGGACAGCAAGCCGATGAGCTTGCCGGCGTCGGAGGCCACCGCGAGGTTGTTGAGCTGGACTTGGGTGATGTCGAGGCGCGATTTTAGGAGCGTCGAGTAGGCCGGGAAGTCGGTGTTGGTGCCGCTCAGGGCCTGGAGCCAGATGATGGCGACCAGGGTCAGCCATGGGAACAATTGAGACATGACGAGAGCAAATCTGGCTGAGTGTTGTTGGTGGGGTTTGTCTGCAAAAATGGCTGGGGGGATTTATAACACAATATTGGATGGCTGCAGTACCCATGAGTAAACATCCGCATGAACAGTACCCAACGTGCAAAATACTCCATAAGGAAATAATAACACAATATTGAATGGCTGCAAAATACTCCATAAGGAAATAATAACCCATGAGTAAACATCCGCATGAACAGTACCCAACGTGCAAAATACTCCATAAGGAAATAATAACACAATATTGGATGGCTGCAAAATACTCCATAAGGCAACAATGTCAGAGCATTAATTTTCAAGAGCATTAATTTTCTGACATTAATAGCATTCGCATTAATGCTCTGACATTAATAGCATGCCCAGTGTCCTCACCTCAACAACTTCAATATGCCCAGAACTGTGAAAGTGGCATTAGAACGTCGGGTTCGGTTCATGTGTGTGAGCCACACACACATACAATAAGAGCACCAATCCCGTGTTGACACGTGGATTGAAATTCTTATAATCTTTTATAATATGTGTGTGAGGCCCACACACATAATATACAATAAGAGAATCAATCCACGTGTCAACGCGGGATTGATTCTCTTATTGTATGTGTGTGTGGCTCACACACATGAACCAAACCCTAGAACGTCTACCCTTGACCGCCCTATGTTTGTTTGCATTTTTTTTAAAGTGGCCTCTGACATTAATATTTTTTAAAAATTAATGCTCTGGCATTAATTTTCAAATATTTATATTTAAGGTTGTCAGAGCATACCTTAATTAATGCTCTGACAACCTTAATTATCGTACAAACCTTTTATTATCAACAGTATATAATACCTTGTCAGAGCATTAATATTATGGACTTTATATTCTAGCAACAGTGGAACTAGGGATGTCAACTGATAACTCTTAAACTAGAAGTACTTAGCTTATAGTGTGTGTTTCTTTGTCGGAGTACAAATACATATGAATTCCTCAAGATTATTATCATCTTCACTGTGAGTAATATCAAACAATACACATAAGAAAGGACCACTAAAAAATCCATCTTGTGAAAAGCACATAAAAAGAAAAGATTGTCTCATGCCCACTATGGTTTGTGAGGCTAGGGATCACAGAAATACACTTACGGCATGTTTGGTGTTCTATTGTTGGAGTCACGCTGCAACTGCAGTGCAACCCTCATGCATTATTGTTGTTTCACAACTGCATGTCTGATTGTTGATTAAGGAGAATTAATTAGCTATTTACTATTTTTAAGAAAAGATTAAACAGAAAATAATATAATTATCTTTGGGATAGTTGAACTGGTACATCACAAGGGTGAACTGAATGAGTTTTGTACGACACACAAGGTCTCTTTCTGTTGAAAATTCAGGGTTACTTGGTACATGATTGAAAGAGATGGGTTTAAATACAATCAGAGGCGGCTCAGTCTCTAGGGAGGTCTTAGGCGAAAGTTTTAAATTGGTCCTTTTAAAATATATTTTAAATAAGTAATTAATATTAACTAATATTTTATGTAATCAATATTCTATTTAAAAATAATTCTTCTAGCTTTTGAGTTACAAATTTTTTAATCAAGCTTTGTATTCAAGTTTTGCTAATGTATCTTTTTCTATATAGCAGTTGCAGGGCCTGTCGTCAATCTGGAGCCTGGGCGACCGAGACGGTGAAAAGCAGGCAGCACAGAGAGAGAGAGAGAGAGTTTTAATTTTGAGAAATTCTCTAATTATAATTAAATAGTTAGGGAGAGTGGATGAGATGATCTGAGGAAGTGAAAGAAACTCCTCTCTAATTATAATTAAATAGTTATGGGGAGTGAAGGACATTAGCTTGGGAAGTGGAAGAGACTCATACTTTTCCTCATAATATAAAAAAATGAAGAGCAGGCAGCACAGAGAGAAAGAGTTTTAATTTGAGAAAGTTTCTAATTATAATTAAATAGTTAGAGAGAGTAGAAGAGATGATCTGAGGAAACGGAAGAGACTCCTCTCTAATTATAATTAAATTGTTATAGGGAGTGGAGGATATTAGCTTGGGAAAGTGGAAGAGACTCATATTTTTCCTCATAATATAAAAAAATGAAGAGGGGAAAAAAATAAAAAAAGCAAGGATGATAGGATTCGAACTCCCGCAGGAAGCCCACTAAATTTCTAATTATGCCTGATAACCACTCCAGCACGCCCGATTGAACAAACAAAAATAATTTTGTATATTTTATATTTCTTATTTTAGTAAATACTAATTTACACTATTATTTTGGAGGCCCATTATATTTGGGGCCCTAGGTGATCGCCTTGTTCGCCTAGGGGTTGAGCCGCCCCTGAATACAATTTATGTTGACGACAAAAGTTTTAACACACCGCTATTTGAAATTCTCTATTTCGGGGAAAATTCTGGGCTACTTGGTACATGACTAAAAGTGATAGGTTTAGATGATATCTATATTGATGACAAAAGTTTTAACACACCATTGTCTCATTTCTCTATTCTGGTGAAAATTCATGGCTACTTGGTACATGACTGAAAGAGATAGGTTTAGATGCTATCTATATTGACTCCGGGAAGCAAACTCGGGCCTAATCGGGACCACGTTTTGGGGGGGGGGGGGTCAGAAATGTCCGTGAGGTGGTGTTCGAACCGATGATCATAAAAAACATTGTGCTCTAAATGACCCAGGCAAATCAATTGAACAACCGTAGAAAACCTTTGATGTGGCTATTAGAGAGAAATTAAGCACTGCATGCTTGTGAAACATTGTGAACAAACTACACTTGGGATTGGACATTAGTTAATTTGGTTCAGATAGAATACGAGATGTGAGTTGGTTTTTATCCGTCACAAAACTTATTCTCGTATTCGTTCCAATGAAATGTTGATTTGACTGATTTGTTGGGTGTGGAGGGTTACCTCCGTCCGCCCGGTTTCTTACACATACACACAGGTATATTAAAAAAAATGGAATCAGCTGACACAGAAGGAAACTACGTTCTATGTCTCACTCAAAACTCAAGTTTTCGATTGAATTTTCAAGATCCGACTACATATTATCATCTTCATGTTCTCAGATATACACATATAAAAAATCACCTAATTTGAAATTTGTTTACTCTATTTTCTCTGGGTTCAAACATTAACGGCGTTTTAATAGTAGAATAAAATAGAACGCTTAGATCGATGAGTAAACAAACTCCAAATTATTTGATTTTTTTATATGTGTACATCTTAAAATATGACGATGATAATGTGCGATCGGATTGTGAAAAAGAATTCGAGAGATATAATTTTTGAGTACGATGTAGAACGAAATTGCCTCCCATATTAACTGATTTACATATTCCTACGCACACACACTTGTGTAGTTAAAGAAGGATTCGAGCTCAAAATTTTCCCACTCAAATATCAACATTCGACATTCAAAATCAAGATTCATTCCATTGAAATTGATCTATATTATTTAAAGTAATAAAAATAAAATCAAATCAAATATTTTGATTAATTTTTGCCCATCCATCAAGCGGCGCAAAATGCACGGCAGAAAGTAGTGAGTTGGTTGGATCTATATCTTTAGACATACAAATTCTTGATCCGACCATATGATCATGATCTAAATATTTAAAAACCCTTACTAATCAATTTTTGTTAGGTTTCAAATGTTCTACACTGTTAAACTAACCAACTCACTATTTAAGTCGTCCGTTTTTTTTACTTGATGCATAGGCAAAATGTGTTTAAAGTACTTAATTTTTTTTGTTTATAGATACTAAAATAATATAGATCAACTTCAACAGAATTAATTTTATATTTGGATGATGATTGTTGTATTTGAGTGGAAAGAATTTAGGCTCGAATCTTTATGGAACTACACAAGTCTCTCCCCCCCCCCACCCACCTCTTACACACACATGTGTGTGTATGTATATGTATGTATGTATTTCGCTGAGATCTCTCTGTATATGAATGCTACTGGCAGTTTCATGTAAGCTCTTATAGCAGTTCATGAGTGTGTACCCGACGTTTCATTCTTTCTTATGAGAGCGTCTTTTCTCCCCTATGATGGGGGTTTCTTTCCTCGTCAGGAGCTATGATATAAGCCTAGGAGCGTTTCTCAAAATTAAAAACGAAAAATTATTTTAAAAATAAAAATGTGATGCAGCTTATTGTTTGTAATTTTTTTAAAGGTAAGGTGGGGCCTTAGCCATGAGCTTTTATTTTAAAAGTAAAGAACGCTTAGGTAACAAAAGGAGAGTGTGTGTGTGTGTGTGGTGTGTGTGTGTGTGTGGGGGGGGGGGTGGTGGTGTTGAAGTAAAAAACCAAAGCACTAAGAATACTTTCTACATCTATGCAGGCGGAAATTAGCTTGCCACAACAAGTATAGAAGGAGATTTGCCTGCCAAGCTCAATAATGCCATCACCTAATTCAATCTTATGCTGGAGGTAAAAAACATGATAGCCTTTGTTAGCCCTATTGTGTTTTAATTTGATGATGGCTACCCATTGAGTTATTTATGTACTAACAATCATTTTATAGTTATTGATGTTTTGATCTAAGGGGTTGTTTGTTTTGCCGTAAAAGGCGTAAAAGTCCGTAATTCGTAAATGACTTACAATCCAGTTACAACTACAACGTTTGTTTGGACCGTAATTCGTAAAAGACTCACGCAACTCAACTACCACTCACTTGCAACCTGTTTCTCACTCACTAACAGCCCAGTTATAGTTAATTTTTTGGTCATGCAAATTTGTATTATTTTTTTATGTTAATGTTATTTTTTTAATATTTATCATTTTTAATATTTATTTGTAATATTAAAATTTTTTAAATCGCCAAATAATTAATTTTGAGGTCAACTTTTTCACTTACGACTTACACATTACGACAATCAAACACCATAAAAATATAATACACTTGCCCACTTACAATTTTATATTACCAACCAAACATCGTAAAACTTACATGCATGTAACTCATTTACAACTATAAAAGACTTTACCAGTTACGACTTATGAATTACGGCCAATTACGACAACCAAACAGACCCTAAGTCAAAGCACTACAATGGAGGTTGGATGGATCAGAACTCATATTGCTATATCAATTATGGAGGTGGAGGCATATTTTTAGTTTAACTTACTCAATTTATCAAGATTATTAAAAGTGGAGTTAGAGTAAAGAGTCAAAAATGTAAAATCTACTGAAGCAATAAAATTTAGCCGAAGGATGCTAAATCTACTTGAGAATACCTTATAATGTAAGAAAAATTGAGACAAGAAATTTAATTTGTACTAAATTACATTTTCACACTTGTGCGTGTATGTTCGTTTTGATATAAAGTGTGTTCCTTCAAAGTTTTATTAAATTGTCCAAGATTCTAAATTGTATTTAACATATCAATCTGGGATGATTTACGTTGATTTTTTGCCTAGTAGAATTTATACAAAATTTTATCATATTTTTTCAAATGCATTTATATCACTTTTTCAAAATTAGGGTTTTTTGAATTGACAGCCAAAAATCAGCGATTGACCGTATTGACACTGTAATTTTCAGAAACTGAACAGTGAACAAAGTGATCGACCGCCTGTTCAATCCAGATCATCCGCCAGAGCTCAGTGCTCTCAGCCACGGCTACGATCGACCGCCTGCGATCGACACGTTTTGATTTGATATCAAGTGTGTTTTTGTTGGTATTCTGCTTAACAAGAATCAATCTGACAACTAATCAAGATCACTGAGATATCAACAATCTAATTGGCCAGGTCGACAAATATCAGGTGGGAGGTTTTTCGTTCAATAGAACGTTCCTTAATTTAAGAACCACCTTTCAATTTCCTTCCTTAGTTAAAGCACCAATTAGACTGAATCTGAGTCAGTCTCGATATACTATAAAGTATATCCCCTGTATAAAGGACTTAATCCACTTATACAGTATTTGGAGTGAGGTACGCTTAAAGCGAATCTCCTTAAGACAATTACGTCCCCCGCACCGGTGCTAACGGGATAATGGACGCTGGTCTCCCAAGATACAACACTCCTTCACGGTATTTGGATAGCACTACAAAATCACCGTACAATCGAATCTTAGTCAACCAGTACCTTCACAGGATCGTTGAAGCAGCGGTACAAGGACAAATTTCAAATGAATATTTGCCTTTACTCTCTGGAGGAACACCCACTGTTGAGGATGATGGAAGGTTGGAGAATATTCTTCTTCAGAAGTTTTAGATTCAGACAACAATTCTATAAAAGAATCTGTTGAATTTTCTAAGCCTTCTTTCAGAACGAATTTTGCAGAATCTCCTTTGGAAGTCGCTTCGGAAATCGAGTTACGGATTTCCCACTTCCCTTTTGGAAGTCACTTCAGAACTCTACTTCCCAGTTCAGAACGCAGAAATTGAAGTGTTCAGAACTCAGAGAGAGAAGAGAAGTTGTTTGTTGTTGGTGTTTCTGTGTCTTTAATTGAGAATTTGGAGCCCTTTATATAGGGCCAATAGGTTCGAACCCAAACGAAAGGTTGCAACCTTTCGACCCAACAGTCATGACTGTTGGCTGTCCAATTGGTTCGCAACCTTTGGCAGTCAACTGGCTGGTTCGCAACCGTTGGCAGTCCAACAGGTACGCAACTGTTGGCGGGAGCGGGTCTGGTTCGCAACCTTTGGCGCAACCGTTGGCAGTCCAATAGGTTCGCAACTGTTGGCGGGAGGGGGCCCTTGGGACCTGATTCAAAAAGAATCAGGCCAAGGACCCGAACCCGAGCCCAAGCCCAAGCCCAAGCCCAAACCCGGACCCGGACCCGAGCCCGAGCCCAGCCCGGCACCGGCCGGCCGGCCGCCGCCGCCGCCGCCGCCAGCGACGGCGCACGCGCATGCCCGCATGTGCGGGCATAGTTCCCTCCCAAACACGTGCGAAAACTCCAAGTACCCAAAGGGCACGCCCTTTGTTCTCAATTTTCTCTATATATACATCACAAACTTCTATCCCATGGCCAATGTGGGACTAAATGCTTTTAGCTACCTTTAGTCCCGTTTTGGCTTTGAATTAGGCAATCTTTAGACTTGAATATCTCATTCATTCGAAGTCGGAATTGAACATGTGAATATACCACGTTCATCCCCAATGGAAGGAAAACACACTCCAACCATCATCCAATTGATTCGATCAACGGATCTCGCTATAATTCAACTCGAAGATTCATACTTATATTCTTCAATTCCAACAATCCCCACAATGAATGGAGATTCAAGGAAATGACATACAAAGAGACTGACTCTATTGTGAAAGGTACTTGAGAAAAGAAACTGCATAAGGATAGGTGAACTAGGTCTTGAACCTTCCATAATGAAAACTTTATCGGACTTACTGGCTAATCAGTGAACTAGGTCTTGAACTGTTAGCCGTTAGTGTAAGCCAAGTCAACAAGCTTCACACAGTGACTTTCCAAATCAACTTTGGTTCTCGGTTGTGTCCGTTTTAGCCCTGGACATTCTTGGTTTCAGAGAGTATCTTTAGGGAATAACAGCCTCCATAGAAATTCCCAAAGAGCCGACCCAACTCTATACTCACATAGGTGATGGACCTATTAAGAGTAGTCTACTCTACTCCACTTGTTTAGTAACAAGATATAGGCATCATTAAAAGCGTTAAGCTTATCCTTAATCCACTTGTAGAAAAGCACTTATGTGCACCTTAGGAATGGATTGGAGTCAAACTCCCAAGTGCTTACTTGCTGAGTCAATCATAACTAGTTTTTCCTCTTGAACTTAGTCTGTGGGATCTCCAGTCGCTAAGTGAGGTTTCCATTAAGCTGACTCGGTAAGGTTAGGCTTTTAGACCCATTCCCCTCGATGCGCAGTTTATATGCTCTCCACTTAAACCTTTAGTAAGCGGATCCGCTAAATTATCCTTTGACGATACAAAGTCAATAGAGATAATTCCATTTGAGAGCAACTGCTTCACGGTATTATGTCTACGACGAATATGTTTAGATTTACCGTTATATATAACATTTTGTGCCCTAGATATAGCTGCTTGATTATCGCAGTGTATACATATAGCGGGCACTGGCTTTTGCCATAATGGTATATCTTCTAAGAATTGTCGAAGCCATTCTGCTTCTTCTTCAGCCTTATCTAAGGCTATGAATTCCGATTCCATAGTGAAACGGGCAATACATGTTTCTTAGAAGATTTTCATGATACCGCTGCTCCTGCTAGAGTAAATACGTATCCGCTAGTTGATTTTGATTCCTCAGAATCTGCAATCCAATTAGCATCACTGTATCCTTCTAGTACAGGAGGATACTGTCCATATCTTAAGGCATATTTCTTGGTATGTGATATGTAACCCAATACTCGTAGTAGAGCGGTCCAATGTAGATAACTAGGATTGCTAGTGTATCTACTTAACTTGCTTACAGCTTAAGCAATATCGGGTCTAGTACAATTCATCAAATACATTAGACTCCCGATAATCTGAGAATACTCCAACTGGCGTATTCCAGTTCCTGTATTCTTATGAAGATGGACGTGTGGGAGAAAAGATTTGTATTCTCTTTTATCCCATGATCCTTGAATCTTTCTATCATCTTATCCACATAGTGAGATTGAGATAGACTGATTCCATCTGGTGTTCTAGTAATTTTAATTCCTAAAATTACATCAGCAACCCCCAGATCCTTCATATCAAAACTGTTGGATAACATTCTTTTAGTGGACTTAATAATTTCAATATTAGTCCCAAGTATCAACATGTCGTCTACATAAAGACAAACAATGATACATGCATTTCAACTGTTTTAGTGTAAACACACTTATCGCATTCATTGATAGTGAATTCCATCTTTGATCATGACACTATAAAATTTCTCATGCCATTGTTTTGGAGCCTGCTTTAGACCGTATAAGGATTTTACCAATTTACACACCTTGTGTTCTTGGCCCTTGACTATAAATCCTTCAGGTTGCTCCATATATATCTCTTCATTTAATTCACTATTTAAGAATGCAGTCTTGACATCCATTTGATGGATATCTAAGTTGTGCAATACTGCAATTGCAATTAACATCCGTATGGACGTTATTCTTGTTACTGGTGAATAAGTATCGAAGTAGTCAAGTCCTTCTTTTTGTCGATAACCTTGGCTACTAATCAGCCTTGTACTTATCGATAGATTTATCGAGTTTTAATTTTCGTTTGAAAATCCACTTACACCCAATTGGTTTACTGCCAGGAGGCAAGTTTACCAATTCCCAAGTATGATTACTTAGTATGGATTCTATTTCGCTATTTATAGCTTCTTTCCACATTTGAGCTTCTGGGGTTGACATAGCCTCTTTAAATGTTTGAGGCTCGCTCTCAATAGCGTATGCTATGAAATCTGGACCAAAAGATTTTGAGATTCTAGATCTCTGACTTCTTCTTGGTTCAGTTTTCGCATTAACAATTGGTTCCTCGGGGCTTTTGTCCCTGAACGCCATCTCGTGTGTTCTTTTCCCAGAAGTCTTATCTGCTTCCCATTTGTACGGAAAGATGTCTTCAAAGAACACAGCATCTCGAGATTCGATAATCATGTTTACATAAATATCTGATATTTCTGATTTATGAACCAGAAATCTGTAGGCACTACTATTAAGGCATAGCCTATGAATACGCAGTCCATAGTTTTTGCTCCCAACTTAGTCTTTTTGGGTAATGGTGCCAGCACCTTTGCAAGGCACCCCCACATTTTGAGGTAATGGTAGGAAGGTGTCCTTCCATGCCATAACTTGAATGGTATAAGACCAAGTTTCTTGTGGGGTACTCTAGTTAGAATATGATTTGCAGTTAATAGAGCTTCCCCCTACAAGTTCTGCGGAGCTCCAGAACTTACGAGCATGGAATTAACCATCTCCTTCAAAGTTCTGTTCTTCCGTTCAGCAATTCCATTCTGCTGAGGAGTGTATGGTGCTGTAGTTTGATGGATTATACCAAAATTAGCACATAACTTACTAAAATCATTTGATTCATACTCTCCGCCTCTATCGGATTTTAGAATCTTGATTTTCTTGTTGAGTTGATTCTCAACTTCGGCTTTATATGTTATAAACATATTTATTGCCTCATCCTTACTGTTTAAAAGATACACATTACAGTATCTTGTACAGTCATCAATAAAAGTAATGAAATACTTTTTCCCGCCTCTAGTTGGCATAAACTTCAAGTCACACAGATCGCTATGAATTAACCCTAAAGGTTCTGTATTTCGATCAATTGAGTGAAATGAATTTTTCGCCAACTTGGCCTCAACACAAATCTCACACTTGCGTATTTCTTCCAAGTAAAGTTTAGAAATATATCCTAGATTAGACAAGTTTTTTAAAGACTTGTAATTTACATGCCCTAATCTAGCATGCCACAAAATAGGAGACTCAAGCAAATAAACAGAAGAATTTCTTTTATTTATAAGTTTTGGATACAAATACACAGACTTTTTATCTACCACTACAACATTGGCTTTAAAAAGTCCATCAACAAGATAACCCTTTCCCACATACATCCCACCCTTAGTAAGTACAAATTTATCGGATTCAAAAACCATTCTAAACCCTTTTTACTAAGTATTGATCCGGAGATCAAATTCTTGCGGATGTCTGGAACATGAAGCACATCGTTAAGAGTAAGCTCTTTCCCCGATGTCCACTTTAGGATGACCTTGCCCTTTCTTTCAACCTTTGAGACGGCTGAATTCCCCATGAATAGTTGCTCATCTTGCTCTAATATTTGATATTCAGAGAATAATAATTTCTCAGAGCAGATGTGCCGAGTAGCTCCAGTGTCTACCCACCAATCCTTATTGTTGGTTGTCAGATTTACTTCTGACACCACAGCTGAAAGGCTTGGAGATTCATGGTTGGTCAAGTTCGCCTGTGGATGGCTCTTCTTTTCTTCTTGAGACGGCTGCGACATTCATTCGCCTTATGCCCTCTTTGTTGCAGATGTAGTAGGTTCCCTTGAAGCGCATGTTATTGCCTTCTTGGACCTTGCCTTTGTACCCCTGAGAAGTCTTCTTCCGCTTTAAGCCTTTTAAAGTAGACGCTTTCCCCTTTGAGTCTTCGATCACATTGGCTTTTGCTTCGTAGGAGTTCTTACTGCTCCTTTTCTCGGACTTTCGATTGTCCTCCTCAATTCGAAGCCTCACAATGAGATCTTCCAACTTCAACTCCTTTCGCTTGTGCTTAAGGTAGTTCTTGAAATCTCTCCACGCAGTGGGAGTTTCTCCACGATAGTAGCAACCTGAAAGGTTTCAGGTAGGATCATACCTTCGGCTTCTATCTCGTGCAAGATAAGTTGGAACTCTTGCACCTGACTGATTACAGTCTTGATGTCCACCATTTTGTACTCCAGAAATCGTCCTACGACGAACTTCTTGGTACCAGCATCCTCAGTCTTGTACTTCTTGTCAAGACTAGCCCATAAATTCTTTGCCGTTGTTATAGGACTGTAGACATTGTAAAGAGAGTCATGCAGTCCATTTAAAACATAATTTCGGCAAAGGAAGTCACATTGAGTCCATGCATCAGTTGCAGGCTCTGGTGGATCTTCTTGCAGGAATCTGGCCAGATGAAGAGTGGTCAAGTAGAAGAGCATCTTCTGTTGCCACCTCTTGAATTCTGTGCCATCAAATTTTCCTGGCTTCTTCGGCTTCGGGTTAGGAAGTGGAGTTGGCATCAAAGCTTGTAGCGGCATGTTTGGTGCCTTACTTGTGCTATCTTGATTTGTCTCAGACATTTTCTTCAAGTTCAAGCAGAACAGAAATAAGAAACGATAATTGTCTTAAGATTGTTGGTATTCTGCTTAACAAGAATCAATCTGACAACTAATCAAGATCACTGAGATATCAACAATCTAATTGGCCAGGTCGGCAAATATCAGGTGGGAGGTTTTCCGTTCAATAGAACGTTCCTTAATTTAAGAACCACCTTTCAATTTCCTTCCTTGGTTAAAGCACCAATTATACTGAATCTAAGTCAGTCTCGATATACTATAAAGTATATCCCCTGTATAAAGGACTTAATCCACTTATACACTTGGAGTGAGGTACGCTTAAAGCGAATCTCCTTAAGACAATTACGTCCCCCGCACCGGTGCTAACGGGATAATGGACGCTAGTCTCCCAAGATACAACACTCCTTCACAATATTTGGATAGCACTACTAAATCACCATACAGTCGAACCTACGGTATTTGGATAGCACTACCAAATCACCGTACAGTCGAACCTTAGTCAACCAGTACCTTCACAGGATCGTTGAAGCAGCGGTACAAGGACAAATTTTAAATGAATATTTGCCTTTACTCTCTGGAGGAATACCCACTGTTGAGGACGATGGAAGGTTGAAGAATATTCTTCTTCAGAAGTCTTAGATTCAGACAACAATTCTATAAAAGAATCTGTTGAATTTTCTAAGCCTTCTTTCAGAACGAATTTTGCAGAATCTCCTTTGAAAGTCGCTTCGGAAATCGAGTTACGGATTTTCCACTTCCCTTTTGGAAGTCACTTCAGAACTCTACTTCCCAGTTCAGAACGCAGAAAATTGAAGTGTTCAGAACTCAGAGAGAGGAAGAGAAGTTGTTTGTTGTTGGTGTTTCTGTGTCTTTAATTGAGAATTCGGAGCCCTTTATATAGCCTTCCAGGAGGGCCAATAGGTTCGAACCCAAACGAAAGGTTGCAACCTTTCGACCCAACAGTCATGACTGTTGGCTGTCCAATTGGTTCACAACCTTTGGCAGTCAACTGGCTGGTTCGCAACCGTTGGCAGTCCAACAGGTACGCAACTGTTGGCGGGAGCGGGTCTGGTTCGCAACCTTTGGCGCAACCGTTGGCAGTCCAACTGGTTCGCAACTGTTAGCGGGGGGGGCCTGGACCTGATTCAAAAAGAACCAGGCCAAGACCTGAACCCGAGCCCGGCACCGGCAGCCCGGCCGGCCGGCCGCCCCCCGCGCGCGAAAAGTCCAAGTGCCCAAAGGGTACGCCCTTTGTTCTCAATTTTCTCTATATATACATCACAAACTTTCATCCCATGGCCAATGTGGGACTAAATGCTTTTAGCTACCTTTAGTCCCGTTTTGACTTTGAATTAGGCAATCTTTAGACTTGAATATCTCATTCATTCGAAGTCGGAATTGAACATGTGAATATACCACGTTCATCCCCAATGGAAAGAGAACACACTCCAACCATCATCCAATTGATTCGATCAACGGATCTCGCCATAATTCAACTCGAAGATTCATACTTATATTCTTCAATTCCAACAGTTTTTTCTTAATTATATATTTTTCATTACTCCAAAATTTTAAGTTTTGATTTTTTTTATTTTTTATTGAAATATTTTCCTAAATATTTTTTATTTCTACTCTAACATTTTAATAAAAAGTGCTACATATTTATATTATTGTTAATTTTTTTATTATACATAAATTATTAGAACAAATTATAAATATACATCTTAAATTAGGAGTATAATTTTAATAAAAATTCACGTGCCCCCCACGCGTGCACTTTTCTAGTAATGAAACATGTGAATATACTTCATGTTTTCATTCAAAAAAGAAAATATTACTTGAACTCTTCAACATTATCATCCCCTCTGTAGTGGTCAGATTCCGATCTTCATGAGGATCGTGATACGTGTCTCACTTCAATAGGATCGTCTCGAACGAAACGGCAAGCCCAAGTACCTTCCCAAGATCACTTCAAACAGAACTGAAAAGAAAGCCTGAGTGCCTCTCTGAGATCATTTCAGCCCTAGTCATTCATCCAGATGAGAACTTTGACGAAAGTACTTTGCAGGTCGGGAGTCCCGATCCCCACAACGCATGCCCACTACAAAGTCTTCTAACTCCATTATAGGATACAGCTCAGCAGTGGGATTTCACGATCTGATCACTCCCACTTTTCAAACGCTATAACGCCTCCAATCCAGGGCAGGTCGTTACGGATGAAAACGAATATTTTTGCATGTCGAACACAATAATCAAGCATGGTGATCTGGACAGTTTCAAGAAATTCATAACATACAAATCTTTCTGTGATGAAGATCCGCATGACCCGCACTAACAGTTATGGCTCTCAAAGTATTTATACGCTGAGAACTAGAAGAAAAGAAAAGGAGAATCCAAGCCAATTTAGCTAAAAAAGATTGTAAATACAAAATAGCTCTAGAAATTCACTGTAACCTCTGCAAACTAGTGAATTTCTTCTCTTTTCTCCTCGTAGTTTTTTCCAATTTAATTTTCACGTAAAATCTCTTGTCTTTTCTTGTTTTCTATGCTGAAATCTTAATTATCGTCATATAAGCGAGAACAACCCTAACTCTCCATGATGTCAAATAAACCGTTCAATTAATCGTATCAGAAAATCTCCACCACACCCTCAAACCAGCATAATGTTTTTATGTTTAATTCATAGTATACTCGAACAAATCTATGGTAGATGCATTGTTTAAAATTATTATCCAGAGGAAAAAGAGTTCCATTAGAAGTTACAAGTAAAACAATACTTTTCTATGGCAAGATGATCATTCTTAGGCTTAGTTTATTTGTTCTACAAAGAACATGAATTATTATAACTAAATTAAAAATAAAAATAAAAATTGTTCTCAACTCCCGCTATAAGTTTGGAGTCTGGAGCAGTGATAGGGTCTTCTTCAATATAGTAACAAAGCAACTCATATTTAATTCTCATTCGGCATATATTTAAAAAAAAATTTAAGAAAAATATCTTTGAGAAAAAGCTTGGATTATGGCTTATTAAAAAACATCACATTAGCAAGAACATATTAGAATATTAAAATATTACACTAGTTTAATGTTTTGATATAATGACAGAAACTTTAGCATTTTCACTAGTAGAATGCTTGTCAATTTGCGTCGAATTTGATCATTTTGCGTCAAAAATTTTGCATTTGTGTCGAATATTTGCATCGAAAATTGTCGACACAAAAACCCTCGACGCAATATTTGCGTCGAATATTTGATGCAATATGTAAATATTGCGTCAAAAAATTCAATGCAAATTATATTTCCCAAAATTATGTAATTTCTGTGAAATATAAATATTAAGTTGAATTTTTGACGCAATATTTACAATTGTGTCCAATATTCGACTCAAATGAACCAATATAATAAATTTTCAATTTGTGGCAAAAATTCGACGCAAAATATATAATTATGATTTATTTAATTGTCCAATAATTGCGTCGCATAACTAAACTCGACGCAATTTGTCTGCTTCTAGAATTAAGCGAATTTTGAAAATTTTTGGTTTAAAAATACACTAAATATCCTATAATTACATCGAAAATTTATTTTCGACTCAATTTGTGGTCAGCTTCTAGAATTATACAGAGTTTCAAATTTTTTTGCTCTAAAAATACAATTAACATCCTATATTTGCGTCAAAAATAGTATTTTCAATGCAATTATAAGACATAATTGCGTTGAAAAGTGGATTCGACGTAATTTAAGGACATTTTTTTAAATAGCAGCACACTGACATGCATACATACAGACATTTATATTCTTAATCCAACATAAAAACATCAATCATACAATTATGTATAAGAACATCAATCGACCCAAAAATACACTTAAACCCAAAATTGAATAAAATTCTATAACCAGATATTGAACTGAAAAAAAAGTTCTCCAACTAACAGTGCCATTTCCTAGCTTAAACAATACATCAATTCACTTTATGGAGAAGGAAAAAAACAAATAGAATCAGCAGCAAATCTTCAAGTGCCTACCTGGTCTCATCTAAGTTTCCTCGACGCCCCCGCTAGCGTTTTCGTCACCCCCGCTGCTAGGTTACTCGGCGCTTTATTGACTCGTCATAAACTGGGCCATGAACTACTGCATCTCTCTCTGAGCAGCCTCCAAACCGGCGATCCTCTGACGGTTGGCTTCCAATTGTTGCCTTATAGCATCCGACTCCTGCCTCATGGTCGGAACTTGCTACTCAAGCTGAGCGGTATAATCGTCCCTCCTAACGGGCCTGGTGCCTCTGGGAACATTCACGTGCAACCTGAGTCTCGTCACACGTCTGAACGTCTCGAGAGTCGCTCATGAGCTGGAAGTGCTCTTATCGTTGATATCTGCTATCGTCGCATCATAATGCCTCTTGAGTTGAAACTGAAAATTAACAAAGTCATTAAAAATATAATTAGATTTCTATCATTTTCATAAAATGTAAGGATATATAACAAACTTTTAATACTTACACCAATAGATAAGGCTTCGTCGGTAACTGGCTTATCCCAAGTGCGAGGCATGGGAAGCTCGCCCTTAGATGCATTGAGCGCATCCATCTTTAGGAATTCCTTGTTGTAGATCTCATTAGCATTCAGGTCTCTACCGCTGGCCTCTTTCTATTAAAAATGTAAGAAACTCAAAAACTTAAATCAATTTTAAAAGCAAATATGTAATAAAATCAAATGAATATTTATACTTACAAATTTGTCCTTCCACACAGAAAGAGCGTCTCTACCCATCCTATGCAGCAAGTCATTTTCAGCTCGAGAGGCTTTATATTTTTCGCTTTTCGACTAAAAATTTAAAAATAAACAAGTCAGTAAATTTGCCGTGTATAATAATATATAAACAATTCATAACTTTTTTTTTACCAAGCACTCCTGTTTTCCTGGCTGTTATTTTCATATGTTGATAAGAGATTCATCCAACCGTTCTCGGAATGTGTACTTAGATACGTATTCAAATTTTTTGATCATATTTTTTAATTTACTTTCCGTATTTGATTTTATTTTGTGATTATTTATGTGATTTTTTTCATTGGATCTGGATTCATGGACTCGGAGTTAGCCCTAATCTGATTCGGGGCCCCGATCTCAATGTATTACTCGATTTGATCTTTACGGTAATCAGATTTAACTGATTTCAGTTTGTAACATTGTTTTCTAATATTTTAGGTTTTTCATAATTTTCTGAAATTTTTTTGAATTATTCTGCAAAATCTTCAAAATCGGTATCGACCAGTGCCGCCCCATAGATTCCCAGATTTTTTAATTTACGAATGGAGTTGAATTTTTAGAAACTTCTTTCACATTATTCTTTAGGATCGCATTTTCTATTTTAACACATTTTTGGGGATTTTTTAATTTATCAAAACTTGATCAGATTTGATATCAACCGGTGTCGTCGGTAGATTTCAGAATTTTTATTTTTAAAAAAGAGATTGAATTTCTGAAATCTGATTTATCATATATTTTAAAATAATATTTGCTATTTTTGATAATATTTGGAGACCTTTCTGAGTCCTTCTATATTTTCGACATTTTGGTGTTTCGGTATTTTCACTGGAGTTTTACCTGGATATTTTCTTTTTCTTTCTTTTATTACAACAACAACAACTAAGCCATTTGTCCCAAGTATTTGGGGTAGGCTACATGAACTAAAAGAGAATTACGCCAGATCGGGCACATGGATCAGCTTTCTTCACTCATTCCTATCGAGCAATATGCCTTCACTAAGACCTTTAGTCTCTATATCTTGTCGTGCTACCTCCATCTATATTTTCTTCGGTCTCCCTGCGCTCTTTTAACTTGCTCTAAATTGATACGCTCTACTCGTCGAACTAGTGCATTTATAAGTCTACGTCACATATGACCAAACCATCAATGGCAGTTTTCTCTCATCTTCTCTTCTATAGAGGCTACACCTATCTTAGTACGAATATTCTCATTTCTCACCTTATCTCTTCGCGTGTTACCACACATCCAACGAAGCATGCGCATCTCTACTACACTCATTTTCTGGGCATGATGTCTCTTTATAGCCCAACATTCTGTGTCATATAATAAAGCTGGCCTAATAGCAGTCCAATAAAACTTTCCCTTCAGTCATAACGAAATGTTACGATCACATAAAACTCCTGTTGTCCTTGTCCATTTCAACCAACCGGCTTGAATCATATGGTTGACATCACTATCGATCTCTCCATCCTTTTGGATAATAGAACTCAAGTACTTAAAATGATTGCTCATCGGTATTTCTTGTCCATCTAATCCCATAATACTATAATCTCGAATTTCCTGTTTACTGAATTTACACTCCATATACTCTGTTTTGGCCCTACTTAATCTAAAACCTCGAGATTCTAGAGTTTGCCTTCATAACTTCAATTTGGTATTTACCCCAGCTCTCGTCTCATCGACTAGGACAATATCATCAGCAAATAGCATACACCAGGGAATCTCATCCTGAATAGCTCTAGTAAGCTCATCCATCATTATGGTAAATAAGAATGAACTCAATGCAGATCCTTGATGCAATCTAATTGTGATAGAAAAATCACTTGTTATGCCTCCACGATTTTGACATTTGTCACTACTCCTTCGTACATATCCTTAATTATGTCAATATATTTTATGAGGACTCCCTTTTTCATCAATATCCACCATAATACCTCTCTTGACACCTTATCATAAGTTTTTTCTAAATCAATAAATATCATAAGTAAATTTCTATTCCTCTCTTGAAATCACTTTATAAGTTGACGAAGCAAATAAATAGCCTCTGTCGTCGATCGCCCCAGCATAAACCCAAACTAGTTCTCTGATCTTCCTTTTTTTCTTTTTTATTCCTTTCCTTTTTTTTCTCCTCCACGTATTTCTTTCTTCTTCTTTTTTCTTTTTTCTTTCCCCATTTTTCTCCACCACACAAAAAAACCCCAAAATATCTTCTCCTTCTTTCTTTTTTTTCCTTCTTTTTTTTCTTTTTTCTTTTCTTTCTCCCTTCCCCCGTTGCGACGCAAGGGGCCAGTAGCCCTCTTCTCCTCCTCCGTCTCTCCCTTAAAATACTCTCCCTCTCTCCCTCAATCTCACCTCCCTCTCTTTCCCTCTCTCCTATACTCACCAATTCTATACTCACCAATTCACTCTCTCCCTCTATCTTCTCCACCCAAGCAACCAGTGCTGGCGACCTCCTCCACGCTGGAGGCGACCCCACCAAGTTCTGGCCATATCTCCACCAACAACATCTTCCACCTCCTCCTCCTTCACTACCATCTCCTCCACCACGCCACCTCTTTCAAAATCACCACCACCAACCACCCAATCCACCACCATCCTCTCAATTTCCACCACCACCTACATCATCACCCTCTTCCCCATCATCATCTCCATCCTCATCACTAACTTCTTCCCCACAATCAACTCCTACCGCCATCAACATCATCTCTCCATCTCCAAAACTACCCACCACCTTCACCATCACCTCCTTTCCCTCCTCCTTGGGTGGCCAGGGAGCCACCCCCGGCCAGAGGCTGGCCGGCGCCACTTAGGCCCACGGGGAGCCATCGGTCCCCTTGTGCAGGGGCTGCATGAGCAGCAGCCTCTCCTCCTCTAAACCTTCTCTCTCTTGTCTCTCTCTTTCTCTCTCTTGATTCTCTCTCTCCTCTCTATTATTCTCTCTCTAAAAATATTAGTATATATATTTTAAAATACATTGGTGCACGTGCTCGAGTTTCTGGTATTCCGAATTTATGACGATTTTCTGAAGATTTTTAGGCAAGTGTTCTCGCGTCATTATTAGGTTTCCCCGCTTCGTCAGGTTGATATGTATTTTTGGGGAAATTATGTATTTATATTCCCCCATTGTATTTGTATTTTGTATTATGGTATTTGTATGTGACTAAGTGCCAAGGATTACATGTATTAGATCTGTGACGAATGCATGTATTAGTATAGTTTACTTCCTGTACATATATTGTGCATGTGTTGTATTTTATTTCTGCTTTAATACATGCGTGGCAGAACCTCCGGCTCTACACTCAGCCTCCGGGCTTCACACTCCATGGTAGCCTAGATATTATCACGTTTATATGTGTGCTCGTGTGGTACTAACATCTCGTGCAGGTACCCTTGTACAGCCTTGGGGTTTCTGTCCACTTTCAGGATGGCTACATATAGGTCATAGGCCTTGTACCCTTATAGGTTTCATGGTAACTACTGGGAGTGCGCTTAGATCCCAGGTTTACTCGAGCCTTCGGGCTTTCATTTAGCCCATTCTCGGGCTGGCTACCTAATAGGTTTTAGGCCTTGTACCCTTATGGGATTCATGGTAGCTATCGGAAATGTGCTTAAACCTTTTGGGTTTATCTTGCTCTGCCTGGTAGGCATGCTTGCGCTCAGTACTTTATCACTAGATTCTCCTAGGCAGAACTCTGCCGAATTTTAAACTCGCATTTTATGCTGAGTCATCCCAGTAGCTTCGTCAAGCGCTTTAGTGATTAAACACTGTTTGTTGTCTATGCCTCCAGCTTACTTAGCTCCGCTTAGATGTTCGCATACTTGTTAAATGCCTGCTTGACTGTAACACCCCGATCATTAAAATCCTAGTTTAATATCCTAATATTTGATTAACGTGATCAGACAGAATTATTAAGGATGATGATTGAACGTGTTTTATGTAAAATAGAATTTTTATTTATATATATATTTTTTTATTTATATTTATATTTTTTTATTTTTATTATGGGGGAAATTTGAAGTGAAATAAATATTTAATAATTTCAAATATAGGTGTATGAATATTTTGGCATGTATATATATGAATATGGAATATATGTGTGTGTATAAATATATACATTACATGAATGTGTTGGTATATTGTGTAAATACAAGATAATACAAGTAAATACCAAGAAAAATACTATAATAATACATTCCTAATAGTTAGTGGAAGAGAGTAGGTATGCATGAAGTGGGTAGATGGATGGTTAAAGTTTTACTTAGGAATGATGGTGACATGTGACATAAGTAGGGACATGTGGCTTCATGAGAGGAAGGGAGAGAAATTCATAGTGCAAATTTTATTTGGGAGGGGGTTATGTGTAAATGGGGATGAAAAATTTTCTCATCTCTCTCTTTCCTTTCTCAGGCTGAAAACTACGTTCCTTTCATCTCTCTCAAATTGGTGAATACTAGAGAAAAATTTCTCCCAAAACCCTCTCTCATTCTCATCCAAAAAATTTCAAAACCCTAAGAAATCATCTCCATTCTCACTCCCTCTCTCTCTCTCTCGCAGATCGGGGCGGCCCAAAGGGTCGGCCGGCCATGGGCGCAGCGGCCATGGGGGCGGCCGGCCGGCGGAGCAAGGTGAGGGAGTTCCAAAAGTTTTTTTCCCTTTATTTTCTTGCAAATTTTGATGGTATGTCCTTAGATCTCTCGGTATATTGATTGATCTCAAATGAAAATTTATAAATTTGTTGTGGTTATGATATTAGATTATGAGAAAGAGGATGGGAACCCCTTCGTCTATTTTGATATTTTTTTATATATTTCCTTGACAAAAATAAAATAACTTCGTGACCTAACTCATTTTATTCTGAATAGAGTAATCAAATAAAAGAATTATTAGTTGTGATTCAATTTGGTGAAGGGATTAAAGACATTTGAAAATAATCCAAAATTTGGGGACCTAGAAATGATGTGCAAATCTGTCCAGTTTTTATAATCTGTAAATTCAGAGATAATTCGCCTAGGTTTTATGAGTAATAGGTATCATATTATATGTCTTAGAAAGATAATCAAGTCAGCTTTCTAACGGTTCTTACCATATCCCTATTGAAGGTCTGTGTTGAAAGTTATTATCAAAATACGGCTAGTTGGTCAACACTACTGTGTTGCAGAATTTTTACCCGATTAAGGAGTTTCCGATTATTTAGAATATTTTTCTCAAATTAAACTTGTCATATAATATATCATTAGAAAGTTAATTAAGTCTAGTTTCTAACAAAATTTCTCATGTTTTATTTAAATATCTAAATAAAATTTATAATAAAAATATCAGTGATTGTTCGAAAGATAGATCAGTAGAAATATTGTTTTAAACAAGACGTTTCTATCTTCTTTTTAGCAAGTCCTCATAAAGAAACCTCTTAGTGACTTGTGATTATGTAGGGTTCAATGATGAATTTAAATTTCACATTTTATTCCTTTATTAAGAAATTAGAAGTATGTTCGAGAACATGTGTGCTTCTTTAAAAAATTTAAATGATTCTTTTTTTTGTGCTACTGTAATACCCCTCTCCCGGAATACGTACTTAGTTACGTATTCAGTCTTTCGATCGTATTTTCCGATTTACCATCCGTATTTGACCAATTTCAATTCCAAATATCATTTTCCAATATTTTAGATTTTATGTGATTTTCTGGAATTTTCTGGAATTAAAATGAATTTCTTCAAAACCGGTGTCGGCCAGTACCGCTGGCCGATTTCTGAATTTTTATCTTCCAAACTGTTAGGAATTTTTAGAAAGTCCTTTAGACTTTATTGCTTAGAATCATATTTCCTACTTATACTCTTTTTCTGAGAATTTTATAAATTTATGAAAATCCTTTCGGAGTCGGTAAATTACTGATTCCAAGATTTTTAACTAAAAATCTATACAGTATTTCTTCAAACGAATTTCACCATTGGTCTTCAAATATTATTCTTGATTTTTGGTAAATTTTCAGACCATTCCAAAATACTTGAATTTCGGGCATTTTTCCAAAATTTGCAAAATTCCTTTTCCACTTCATTTCCACCTCATTTCCCACTCACACACTTCACCTAACCCCACTAACTCTCTCTCCTTCTCATGGCCGGCCAAGTGGCAAGGGAGGGGACACCTCACCCCTTCTTTTTGCAAGAAAACCCTTCCCTTTCACTTTAATTCCTCTCCCTTTACAAAAATCACAAACCTATATATGCATTGTCATTTGCAAATTGCCCTTTTCTCATTTCTTCACCAAGAGAAGAAATCTTCTTCAAAATTCCCTTCTCCTTCCTCAACAAACCCTAGCTCCAAAATCACCCAAATTCCTTCACTTCCACCTCAAGATCTCAAGGGTTTTCATCTAGGGCTTCATCAAGGGAGCTCAATTTCAACCATCTCTTCCCAAGGCAACACCAAGGGGGAATTCTTCAACCTCAAGCTTCAACAACAAGTGTGGAGTGAAGCAATCATCTCCATCCTTGGATCAAGACTCTAATCCAACCTATCCTAGTGAGTATCTTACTCACCAAGACCTAGCTAATATTCCATAGGCTTAGGGTAGGGATCCTTGTACAATTATAACATAAAAATCCTATTTTTAGGACATTAACACCCAATTCCAACATACCCATGTGGACATATTAATCACCATGGCTATTCTCTGTTCTAGTGTACTTGTGATGATAGATCAGGTCCCCTAATAACATAAAAATCCTACCTTTAATCTGTTAGAATCAACCCACACGAATTCTGATTTTCTGCCTTAACAGCAGCTTATTCCAGAGGATCGGTCGACCGGCAGTCGACCGATCACTCTGCCGATGTGCACAGAGTGCACAGCTTTGAGCTGGCGGTCGACCGGCAGTCGACCGACCACTCGACCGGCTTAAGGAATTTGTTGTGGACCAGTCGACCGGCAGTCGACCGGCCAAACCTGGAGCTCACGCACCTTGTACGGTCGACCGGCAGTCGACCGGCACTCGACCGCCTTTGTAAATCCCAGTCGACCGGCAGTCGACCGGAGGTCGACCGCCAGGTCAAATCCTGGGACAGAATTCAGACTCCTTTCCTTTCTAATTTTTGATATTTCCCTGATATATGTATGCTGTTTTAGCCTTGTTTATGCTTCATACCTGTACTGCATGACTTGCTACCTGATGGATCTTGCTTTATTATGCTTCATGACTCATGTTACATATTGCTATTCCATATCATGTTAAATATGAAATATCACCTCCCCTTCATGCTATCACTCAAACACCAAGCATGATATACCCGACCTTTGTATAAAATATACCAACTTACATGGGGACAGGGGGAAATATGCGGAATATCGATATGTGTTCGTGTTTACAGTGGTATTAGGTTGTGCACTATATTTTCCGGTCTTACCTGCGGTACTCCAGGGGACCGAGGGGAGTGCTTCCTCCCTTTCCTGTTTACTGTCATGACAAGGGCATACATAAGACCCTCCTGTTAGCCTAGCGGCAGGTTCCGTCTTCAAGCAACGGAACAATACTGGGCCGTGGTCCCGGGCATGCACGGGACCCACTGTAAACATAGTTCGTCGATACAACCGCTGTTTCCAATAACAACCTTGTTTCACTAGGATATGGATCTATGTGCTCTGGGACGCTGGGTCACATAGCTAGATATCACAGTAAGACAAGTAATAATAATAAGACATTATTTGTAGATTTATTGCATATGACTTTATCTCTCTTAGTTTACATCTCTTGTCATACATTGTTACTTAGTACTATTTCATTATCTCTATTCATGATCCTTGCCACTTGGCTATCTTTTATTTGTTATATTATGTCTTGACCCTTTGGATTTGCATATTCAGATTCTGAGGCTTGGAGCGAAGTGGAGCCTTCCACAGAGGACTTGGCTTACCTAGGAGAGCAGGCTGACCAGCTCTAGATCTATCCTGCCCGACACTCCTTTTTGGTTCACGGATCTCCATCCTTGCGTGAGCACTTTTGTATTTTTGATTGTATATCGTTCTTTTTGGACTTGGGTTGTGATAAAGGACACTTGTAAAGTGATTTTGCTTATCATAACTTGTGTAACTTTGTATTTATATTTTGTAAGTTGGCATATGATTATACCACGCTGTGTGTGTTGTACTCTGATACTTGTTGTACTTATGCTTAGCGTATATACGTGGGGGCACCATCTGGCCTACGTATATGCGTTGCAGTGACGTCCCCGTATCTCTTGGGATCGGGCGTTACAGGTTGGTATCAGAGCCTAGGCTCTCAAACCTAAAAGTACAACCAAGTGGCAAATTCTAGTGATTTGCTAATGCCAACTACAATGTACAAAGTTATAAAGTCCTTCTTGATTCCTTCGTTGATCAATTCCTTCGTATCCTAAACTCCTTTCCCTTGTTTCCAATTCCAGATCTTATCCCTTTCGGTATGGAGAGACGTTCGGGTCGCAACAATGTCGGGCAAGTACCGAATGGACCCGTAGGAGGAGAGGGTGCTGATGTCCTGAGGATCATTCAGACTATGCTGGGAAACCAGCAACAGCAGATGGAGAATCAGCAGCAGCAGACTGAGCTCCTCAGGCAGGAGTTGGCAGCTCCGAAGGAGCAGAGGCCTGGGAACGTGTCAGACTTTCGGCGGCTGCAACCGGCCGTATTCACGGGAGTCGAGAGACCATTGGAGGCTGAACAGTGGTTGACAGACACCACCGATCTGCTGAACGCCGCCAGGGTGCCTAAGGAGAACCAAGTGGAGGTTGCAAAGATCCAGCTGAAGGACATAGCCAGGACTTGGTGGCTTGCAGAGGAGGCTCGCTTGAAGGAACCTATCTCTTGGGATACGTTCTCCAAGAGCTTTTATAGCAGGTTCTTTCCCGCCACTGCTCAGAAGGACATGGAGGAGCAGTTCATCAGGCTTCAACAGGGGGATAGATCCGTGGATGAGTATGCTGCAGAATTCCTCAGGCTGAGTCGCTTTGCCCCTTACATGGTGTCAGATGAAGAGAAGAGGGCAAGCAGGTTTCAGCAGGGTTTACAGATGGAGATCCAGATGTTTCTGATGCCCCAGCAGCTGAAGACCTATGCTGAGGTTCTCACCATCGCTCGAGAGGTGGAGCGTGGGTTTCAGAAGAAGCAAGAGAACCAGGCCATGAAGAGGCCGTTTGTGCCGGTGGGCAGAGGAGGACCATCCAGAGTAGCGAAGGTTCAGGCCAGGCAACCATTCAGAGCAGTTCCTTACCAGATGGCTCGACCAGGTCTTATCTGCAACTTTTGCCAGAAACCAGGACACTCTCAGCAGAATTGCCGGAGGGCAAATGGATGGTGTTTGGTGTGTGGAGCACGAGACCATGCCGTAGAGACCTGTCCTCACAGGAGAATGGGGTTTGCTAACCAAACCTTGCTGGCACCTCAGGGGCAGAATGGGCAGAGGGCACTACCAGGGCCAGTTGGGCAGAGGCACCAGGGACCAGTGATGAGGAGAGCTCTTCCCCTTCCTCCACCGCATGTTGCTCGCCCAGTGCAGAGAGGAGCCCGGACAGCAGCAGGGCGTGGCAGAGGTCAGGCCTACAACCTGACAGCAGAAGAGGCTGAGGCTTCAGAGGAGGTGATTACAGGTAACATCAGAATTCATTCCATACCTGTTCTCGCACTCTTCGATTCAGGTGCATCCCACTGTTATATCTCCGACCATTTTGTGGCTGTTCATTCCATACCTGTTAAGGCTTTAGACCACAAGTGGGAGATAAGTACCGGGAATGGGGTAGTTGTATCTTCTAGAGTTTGTGCTGACTGTCCAGTGGAACTTTGTGGGAAGATCTTGGCCATAGATATGCTCGTACTAGACACCAAAGGGTACGACGTAATCTTAGGCATGACTTGGCTCAGTCAGTACTATGCAGTGATTGACTGTAGAGGAAGGAAGATCAATTTCAGAATCCCGCGTCAGCCGGAGTTCCAGTTTAGCGGAGAAGTGAAGCCTGCTAAGAGGAAGATTCAGATGACCACTTCGGAGGTTCTGAAGGGAGTGCCAGTGTGGGATGAATTTCCAGAAGTCTTTGCTGAGATTTCAGGACTTCCACCGGAGAGGATAGTGGAGTTCTCCATTGATACAGTTCCAGGGACAGCTCCTATATCTAAGGCTCCGTACAGGATGGCACCGACGGAGTTGGAGATCTTGAAGAAGCAACTGCAGGAGTATTCGGACAAGGGATTGATTCGGCCAAGCACTTCACCATGGGGAGCTCCAGTGCTCTTGGCGAATAAGAAGGATGGTGGTAAGAGGCTTTGTGTTGATTATAGGGAGTTGAACAAGGTCACCATCAAGAACAAGTATCCCTTGCCCCAGATTGACGACTTGTTTGATCAGCTTCATGGAGCCCGTGTATTTTCTAAGTTAGATTTGCAGTCGGGTTACCATCAGCTGAGGGTGAAGAAGGAGGATGTTCCGAAGACTGCATTCAGGACCCGATATGGCCACTATGAATTTCTAGTTATGCCTTTCGGAGTCACCAATGCCCCTGCAGTCTTCATGGACTTGATGAACCGAGTGTTCTCCCCTTACCTGGATCAGTTTGTAGTTGTATTCATAGATGACATCCTGATCTATTCAAGGAATGAGAAGGAGCATGCAGAGCACTTGAGGATTGTGTTGCAGACCCTTCAGCAAGAGCAGCTTCATGCCAAGAGGAGCAAGTGTGAATTCTGGTTGGATAGCATAGCTTTCCTTGGACACATAGTTTCAGCAGAAGGAATTTCAGTTGATCCTAGTAAAGTCCAGGCAGTGCAGAATTGGCCAGTTCCGAAGACGGTGACCGAGATAAAGAGCTTTCTTGGACTAGCCGGATATTACAGGCGCTTTGTCCAGGATTTCTCTAGACTTGCAGCTCCGTTGACCAGACTCACCAGAAAAGGGGAGAGATTCATATGGACAGAAGATTGTGATGCAGCATTTGAGCAGTTGAAGCAGAGGCTTATCACAGCTCCAATCTTGAGGACTCCTTCAGGAAGAGGAAGGATGGTCATTTTCTGTGATGCATCAGGTAAAGGCCTGGGGTGTGTGCTTATGCAACATGATCATGTTATAGCATATGCATCTAGGCAGTTGAAGCCTCATGAGAGGAATTACCCAACTCATGACTTGGAGTTGGCAGCTGTGATATTTGCTTTGAAGATCTGGAGACACTACCTTCTGGGAGACAAGGTGTTGATATACACAGATCACAAGAGCCTCAAGTATATTTTCTCACAGAAGGAGTTGAATATGAGGCAGAGGAGGTGGTTGGAGCTTATGGCAGACTATGATATTGACTTGCAGTACCATCCAGGCAAAGTCAATACCGTACCGGATGCACTGAGCAGGATGCCAGAGAACAGAGTGCTAGTCCACCTCACGCAGCAGAGGGAGTTGATTCAGGAATTCATCAGATTGGATTTGATGTTAGTGCGAGGAGGTGATAAGGCCAGGCAGTTCATGGCTTTACAGATCCAGTCATCATTGATAGAGGAGATCAAGGGAGCTCAGAAGGAGGACCCCAGATTGCAGACATTCAGAGCTCAGGTGGAGGCTGGATTGAGGTCGGATATCTGCATTCACCCAGATGGTGCATTGTATTTTGGAGATAGACTTTGTGTTCCCCGAGGAGAAGTCAGACAGAAGATTTTGGAGGAAGCACACAGTTCAGCTTATTCTATACACCCTGGGGGAAACAAGATGTACCAGGACCTGAAGAAACACTTTTGGTGGAATGCTATGAAGAGGGAGATAGCCCAGTTTGTTGCCAAGTGCTTGGTTTGCCAGCAGATAAAGATCGAGCATCAGAGACCAGCTGGACTTCTTCAACCTTTGCCGATACCCGAATGGAAGTGGGAGCATATCACCATGGATTTTGTGACGGCGTTACCTCGGAGTCCCAGGGGTAATAATGCGGTGTGGGTGATAGTTGATCGCCTCACCAAGTCAACTCACTTCATACCATTCAGGGTAGGCCAGTCGACAGAAGTTCTGGCAGATAAGTATATGAAGGAGGTGGTTCGTCTGCATGGAGTTCCAGTTAGTATTGTGTCAGATAGAGACACCAGATTCAGATCTCATTTCTGGGAGAGTCTCCAAGAAAGTCTGGGAACTCGTCTGAAATTCAGTACTTCTTATCATCCTCAGACAGACGGACAATCTGAGAGGACTATCCAGATCCTCGAAGATATGTTGAGGGCTTGCATGATTGACTTTGGGGATCTTGGGAAGACCATCTTCACTTGGCTGAGTTTTCATATAACAACAGCTACCAGGCAAGTATTAAGATGGCACCCTTTGAGGCATTGTATGGTAGGAAGTGCCGATCACCGATTTGTTGGGATGAAGTCGGTGAGAGGAGTCTTTTGGGACCAGAGATTCTGATGCAGACTACAGAGAAAGTCAGGATTATCAGAAATCATCTCAGGGCTGCTCAGAGTAGGCAGAAGAGTTGGGCAGACACTCGGAGAAGGCCATTGGAGTTCCAGGTTGGAGATCATGTATTCTTGAGGATATCACCTACCAAGGGAGTGATCCGGTTCGGTGCTCGTGGGAAACTAAGTCCAAGGTATATTGGCCCATTCGAGATCCTGGATCGTGTGGGAGATGTGTCCTATAGATTGGCATTACCGCCATCTTTGGACGGGGTGCATAATGTCTTCCACGTGTCTCAGTTGAGGAAGTATGTCAGGGATGACAGCCATATTCTGGATCATTCCGAGCTGGAGTTACAACCGGATTTATCATACCAAGAGCAGCCGTTGGCCATTCTGGATAGAAGTGTCAAGACACTGAAGAATAGAGCTATTCCATTGGTATTGGTGTCATGGAACAGGCATGCGCCAGGAGAGGCCACTTGGGAGCGTGAGGACGTTATCCGGGAGCGTTATCCTCAACTTTTCACATCTTGATTGGGTAAGACTCTTTTCTTCTACTCTTCTTTACCGTTATCTTTCCTTGTATCCATATCTATCTGTTGCTTTTCCTGTTATCTTTCACCTTATGAAATTTCGAGGACGAAATTTTTGTAAGGTGGGTAGATTGTAATACCCCTCTCCCGGAATACGTACTTAGTTACGTATTCAGTCTTTCGATCGTATTTTCCGATTTACCATCCGTATTTGACCAATTTCAATTCCAAATATCATTTTCCAATATTTTAGATTTTATGTGATTTTCTGGAATTTTCTGGAATTAAAATGAATTTCTTCAAAACCGGTGTCGGCCAGTACCGCTGGCCGATTTCCGAATTTTTATCTTCCAAACTGTTAGGAATTTTTAGAAAGTCCTTTAGACTTTATTGCTTAGAATCATATTTCCTACTTATACTCTTTTTCTGAGAATTTTATAAATTTATGAAAATCCTTTCGGAGTCGGTAAATTACTGATTCCAAGATTTTTAACTAAAAATCTATACAGTATTTCTTCAAACGAATTTCACCATTGGTCTTCAAATATTATTCTTGATTTTTGGTAAAATTTTCAGACCATTCCAAAATACTTGAATTTCGGGCATTTTTCCAAAATTTGCAAAATTCCTTTTCCACTTCATTTCCACCTCATTTCCCACTCACACACTTCACCTAACCCCACTAACTCTCTCTCCTTCTCATGGCCGGCCAAGTGGCAAGGGAGGGGACACCTCACCCCTTCTTTTTGCAAGAAAACCCTTCCCTTTCACTTTAATTCCTCTCCCTTTACAAAAATCACAAACCTATATATGCATTGTCATTTGCAAATTGCCCTTTTCTCATTTCTTCACCAAGAGAAGAAATCTTCTTCAAAATTCCCTTCTCCTTCCTCAACAAACCCTAGCTCCAAAATCACCCAAATTCCTTCACTTCCACCTCAAGATCTCAAGGGTTTTCATCTAGGGCTTCATCAAGGGAGCTCAATTTCAACCATCTCTTCCAAGGCAACACCAAGGGGGAATTCTTCAACCTCAAGCTTCAACAACAAGTGTGGAGTGAAGCAATCATCTCCATCCTTGGATCAAGACTCTAATCCAACCTATCCTAGTGAGTATCTTACTCACCAAGACCTAGCTAATATTCCATAGGCTTAGGGTAGGGATCCTTGTACAATTATAACATAAAAATCCAATTTTTAGGACATTAACACCCAATTCCAACATACCCATGTGGACATATTAATCACCATGGCTATTCTCTGTTCTAGTGTACTTGTGATGATAGATCAGGTCCCCTAATAACATAAAAATCCTACCTTTAATCTGTTAGAATCAACCCACACGAATTCTGATTTTCTGCCTTAACAGCAGCTTATTCCAGAGGATCGGTCGACCGGCAGTCGACCGATCACTCTGCCGATGTGCACAGAGTGCACAGCTTTGAGCTGGCGGTCGACCGGCAGTCGACCGACCACTCGACCGGCTTAAGGAATTTGTTGTGGACCAGTCGACCGGCAGTCGACCGGCCAAACCTGGAGCTCACGCACCTTGTACGGTCGACCGGCAGTCGACCGGCACTCGACCGCCTTTGTAAATCCCAGTCGACCGGCAGTCGACCGGAGGTCGACCGCCAGGTCAAATCCTGGGACAGAATTCAGACTCCTTTCCTTTCTAATTTTTGATATTTCCCTGATATATGTATGCTGTTTTAGCCTTGTTTATGCTTCATACCTGTACTGCATGACTTGCTACCTGATGGATCTTGCTTTATTATGCTTCATGACTCATGTTACATATTGCTATTCCATATCATGTTAAATATGAAATATCACCTCCCCTTCATGCTATCACTCAAACACCAAGCATGATATACCCGACCTTTGTATAAAATATACCAACTTACATGGGGACAGGGGGAAATATGCGGAATATCGATATGTGTTCGTGTTTACAGTGGTATTAGGTTGTGCACTATATTTTCCGGTCTTACCTGCGGTACTCCAGGGGACCGAGGGGAGTGCTTCCTCCCTTTCCTGTTTACTGTCATGACAAGGGCATACATAAGACCCTCCTGTTAGCCTAGCGGCAGGTTCCGTCTTCAAGCAACGGAACAATACTGGGCCGTGGTCCCGGGCATGCACGGGACCCACTGTAAACATAGTTCGTCGATACAACCGCTGTTTCCAATAACAACCTTGTTTCACTAGGATATGGATCTATGTGCTCTGGGACGCTGGGTCACATAGCTAGATATCACAGTAAGACAAGTAATAATAATAAGACATTATTTGTAGATTTATTGCATATGACTTTATCTCTCTTAGTTTACATCTCTTGTCATACATTGTTACTTAGTACTATTTCATTATCTCTATTCATGATCCTTGCCACTTGGCTATCTTTTATTTGTTATATTATGTCTTGACCCTTTGGATTTGCATATTCAGATTCTGAGGCTTGGAGCGAAGTGGAGCCTTCCACAGAGGACTTGGCTTACCTAGGAGAGCAGGCTGACCAGCTCTAGATCTATCCTGCCCGACACTCCTTTTTGGTTCACGGATCTCCATCCTTGCGTGAGCACTTTTGTATTTTTGATTGTATATCGTTCTTTTTGGACTTGGGTTGTGATAAAGGACACTTGTAAAGTGATTTTGCTTATCATAACTTGTGTAACTTTGTATTTATATTTTGTAAGTTGGCATATGATTATACCACGCTGTGTGTGTTGTACTCTGATACTTGTTGTACTTATGCTTAGCGTATATACGTGGGGGCACCATCTGGCCTACGTATATGCGTTGCAGTGACGTCCCCGTATCTCTTGGGATCGGGGCGTTACAGCTACTAACTAAATCAATACTCTCTAGTTTAGTTCTCAATTGAGTTCATTGTTATTCTAAATTAGTCCCCACAAGTTATTGAAAGTGCTCCCCTCCCCTCATATCAGTGTTTGATTCTTCTCACTTAAAGTAGGCGTTTTTTCCCTCTCCATGTTGATTTCTTTCATTCAAGAAATATTATTGAAAATATAGAATCTTTTAATTTGTAGAAATTCTCTTGTTATAGTTACCTTCTAATTAAATTACATGATACCCAGATGACTAAGCACCTACTGATACTTAAAGGAAGGAAAATAGACAAAGCAAATAAGTTATACATGGCAGTAGACTTTCATTTATTTCGCCAATTGACAAATAAGAGTGCAAAAGTCTTCCTTACCTTGTTGATCCATAAATTAACCACATGGTTCCGTTGTGACCCACTAGTGATGTTCTTTATACTTAATTAGGATATATGATGTAGCAATAAAAAAACTCATTCCCTCTTTATAGAAATTAGGAAAAAACTTTGTAGCTTACTTAGCCTTGAAATCAATTTTCCCACATCACCATCATCAAAGATCATCTATTATCCTTTATCGTCTTGAAACTTCATGAGTCTTTCTATATAGTCTTGAGGTATATATATATATAAATCATGTGTGATAGTTGCACATGTTGCTCTTAATTGAAAGCAGTTTCTTACTCGAGTATCAGAATGCTTGAAAGGATCTAGGTATTGAAATAAAGATCAGTAGTAAATTAGAATTTAAATTGTAAAATTGGATATTCAAAATATGATCTATCCAAGTCGGATAGTTGAGATATATGATCTGGAGCACTCCTTCCGATCTTTTATTCTAAATCACCAGTTGCAGTAAAATAAAATTATGGCTGTATTGAAGTAAAATTAATATAACACTTCTCTTTAAGTCTTTGATCTTACTCATATTAAATTATAAGCAGTTTGGTACTCCCTACTTTGGGTTGTGATAATGGTCCGGTGTCTGGTTACATTTCAGGAATTAGTGCACGTATCCATCTACCAACATTTCTGGTATAATATATCATACTTATAAATAAAGATGACCCACTTTCTTTAGTATAGGATTCCTTATTTCAAACCTTATCACCTTTTCTCTTCTTGTGGGCTCCAATGTGATAAGGAGAAATTTGAAAAGTTTGCCTCTTGGTGGCATGAACTTAAATTGATTATATGTACATGTAACAAATCTATGATGGATGCTGTAAAGTGAGTCCTATGAACTATTCCTAACATGTCAAGTACCAAATCCTTGTATGACACTTGAATGATATATATATATATATATATATATATATATATATATATATATATATATATATATATATATATATATATATACTATGGTGAATTTAGATAGAACTAAACTTCAATTAGAGAAGACAGCTAATTGGTATAACAACTGTGTAATTAAATTAGTATTCCAAATATTGTGCCATTTTCATATAGCCATCACCTATTCACCCCCCTCTAGGTGATTTCACATATATGCTTGTGTGTTGTAGGCACTAACATTTCTCTAGGTACATACTTAGCCTCCGGGCTTAACCTCTCTGAAATATATTAAAGTCCTCTGGACTTTCTAACTATGCCTGAATAAGCAGCTCAGTGCTCATCATTTTATCACTAAACACTCCTAGATGAAACTTTGCCGGATTTTAGACTCGCATGTTAAGCCGAGTCGTTCCTGAGTTCAACCGGCCCTTTGATGATAAA
The DNA here is from genome assembly GCA_038442645.1 of Agave tequilana. Taxonomy (NCBI): domain Eukaryota; kingdom Viridiplantae; phylum Streptophyta; class Magnoliopsida; order Asparagales; family Asparagaceae; genus Agave; species Agave tequilana. The sequence goes on along the minus strand of JAVJIF010000358.1, from coordinate 7,258 downwards.
ACTTTGTTTACTGATCTTGTCCCCAGCACTGCTTTGCTTCGCTTGGATGTTTACTTGCTTGCTTGCGCCTTACCTGCTTGATAATTCAACTATTATTCTATATATTCTTTTTGCTAGTTGTGAAGAGTTTGAAATGTTTAATTATATATTTTCCAATATCTTGTTACCTGACCTGTTAAACACCCGACAACTGATATCTGACTCCTGACTTGTTACCGGTATCATATCTCATGTACCTGAATCCAGAGGGATGACGAGTGGAGCTAAGTGTCACACAGAGCAAAGTGTCACACTACACATGTGGTAGGGCCCACCTCTTGGTATACGTGGGGGCCAACCTCTAGGTATCTACATCTTCGTCCTCTTTACACCTGCTTCCCGGAATGCATATGGTATGGAGCTAAGTGCCACACGGAGTAACATGCCACACCACACGTGATGGGGGCCACCTCTTGGTATCCGTGAGGGCCACCTCTAGGAATCCACTATCGCATCTGTGGCTTTCCTGCCTTCCTGATTCAGCATCTGACACGTAACAATAATAATATTAAGAATGTGGGATATTTGGTCTCTCCTTCGTTCGGATACTAGTACCCACATATCATATCTAAATGAGTTCTACTGGAGTACACATCCTAGTATGGACTATTAGTGGTGTGAAACACTGGTAGGGAGATGATTAAAATATCAGACAGTAATGATGTTTATTATTAGATTTCCTGACCTTTTATATATTGATTGTATTGTCATGCTTATGATTCAACAAATGACCCTGCATCAGATATAACTTAATTAGCAAATAATAATAAAGTCAGGAGTGGGTATTATTAAATCACTTTCTCATCCGAATAATGGTGTCCGTATATCAGAGTTCGGATTGGGTTCTATCGGAATGCGGACCCGGTGAGAATTGCTAGTGGTATGGGATACTGAAAGAAAATGATTAAAATAACAGGCGACACTGATTGTCATTATTTTACTATTAATTTATCCTACTCATTACCTGTATATGATCTCTGTGACAAAATAATCACTCTTGACATTCCTGTTCCATTACGCTGAGGGCAACTCAGTTTGTATGAACTTAGATGATGGTGACATGGGGTATATGGTATATATAGAGGGTTTTCTTATTTGGATTATCCTCTCGACGTATCAATCTCATGAATCCAAAGTCTACGCCTATACAACTGGTTTTGCCCAATCTTGTATTTAACATATTACTTGATGTCATATCCCATGCTTTTGTGTACCTATGCTCACAACTAAATTTCGATGCATGTTTCTTTACTCGATTTTGAAAAACACCTAGAGGGGGGATGAATAGGTGTTAATGCTAATCTAAAGATCTTTTTAAACAAGTATGAATATATGATGCAACGATCGCCCAAAAACAAGATTAGAAGCCGAATACCCGGTGAAGCGCTCTGAACTCCTTCCTCGTGATTCCTCTAGATAAGAGTTTGAGGTGCGTATTGCAATCTTGTTATCTGAGTATTGCTCGACAACTAGTAAGAAATGAAATGGATGCAATAATGAAGTGCAATCAAGATCTATCACAAGTTAGAAATTAAGAGCAATATCACAAGCTAGAAATGAAGAGCAATAAAGAGTGTTGACACTTAAAAAAGATAAGATTCTTACTGGTCCGAACAATGTCTAAACTTATTGACATTTACAAAAGACAAGTGACAGACAAGCTGACGACCAGTTTTCACCCATCTCCGAGGGACAAGGAAGCAACTTGGACTCCACTAATCCAGCAAACAGACAGTGAGCCCGGATTGTCTCTAAACAGACCTCAGCAGGTCTAAGATGCTAGCACTTAGCATCACATGAACCCAAAGGGATAGCCTCGCCTGAGAGGCTAAGATCATCCAACTTCGCCTTGAAGCCATTCAAAGCTCTGCCAGGAAGCTAACTCATAGCTTCGCCTGAACTGCTGAAGCATAAGCTCCGCCTGAAGCCACACGCAACTGCGCAGAAATAGTATATGGTAGCTTCGCCACAGACGACATCTAGCTTCGCTGAAGAGCCTTCTTCTGACTTCGCCAGATACTGCATCCAGCTCCGCTGTGAGTTCAAAACGGGCAGCGCCGCTGCGGGTCTGCTATGGTCAACCTTTGACCAATCAAATCTCCAGATGAGATCAAATCTAATCGGGATCAAGATCAAATCCAATCAAGATCAAATCTGAGATCAAATTGGCAGTTGATTGCCACAATCTCTTGACTCTCCTAAAACGAGTAAGAGGATCAGGAGAGATCTTTCAACTATATGGAAAGAATCAAAACATATCAAGAGGATCAACCGACCTGCCATTTCTAGCTTCGCAGAAGCTAATCCTAGCCTCGCAGCAAGGCTACTTTTCAGATTCAAACAGATTTGATTCAATCTGTTTCCATATTTTAAGGGACGATTATACCTTACTCTCCTTATAAATAGCCCGTCAGAGGAACAACCAGGAAAAGAAGGAGAGAAAAGACAACTTCTGAAAGAGAGAGAGGACTCCACAAGCAGAGACTTCTTCACACAACGCAGTGCGCACAAAAATTCAAAGACTTTTAGAGAATCACTTCTCTAATCAGGGTGCTGATACCCTAATACCTTCTCTCAAGGAATCTCCGAAATCAGGCGAGAAGGAATTCCTAATTGAAGGCGGTTTTGAGAAGTAGCAAGAGTGTTCTACCAACCTTCTATTCTCTTATTCTCCGAACTAGGCGAGAAGGGAATCTCATTGCTCGCATCGTCAAAGGGACAAAGTGGTCACGCGCTGACCAGACTCCTATCGGCACACTTCTCCAGAATCTCTGAGGAGATCTACTTGTAATCTTTTTAAGAATACTTGTAATTTAGCTCCTCAACCCTTTTTATTGTAAGTTTCCCCTTTTACAAATCAATGAAAACAAAGAGCAATAAGGAAAACAATTGCAAACACAAAGGATTGTTTCGAGGTTCGAGCCACCGCTCTACTCCCCGCCTTCACCGTCGTGAAGGGTTTCCACTATATCCACCGAGGAATTACAAAGGTCTACTGAAGATCGGAGTACCGAACTCCACCAATTACAATCCTCTACCGAAGAGGGATCCCACAAGAAGGAACAAGTAGCCAAGTGATCACCAAGGGATCACAAACTTCTCTTTTACAACTTCCTTATAGAATGAGGAGGATTTTTGCTCAAGAAGTGTAGTGAGAAAACAAATTCAGTTATGAGGGTAAATTGCTTGAAAAACAACTGAAAACCAATAGCCAAGAATGCACTAGAGAAATGAAAGCCTTTGAAAACTTTTTTTTTCTTTTTGGAAACTTGAAAACTAGGTTTTTCTTATATTTTGCAAGTGACCAATCCCCTCTATTTATAGGGATTGGAAGAGATCTAACATGATTAAAACTAGGTTATTAGGTCAGAAAATAGCTGCCAAAATTTCAGAACTAGCTGCCACACGAATCCCAACCAAATCCAAGAGAGAAATCTCTGAAAACTAGCCGTTATGGCTGCTGGCGGCTGTCAATCGACCGGCAGTCCAATTGGCCAACTAGCCGTTGGACACGGTCGATCGGTCGATCGATCGACGGCCAAAGAAAAAATTCACTTTGCTCTGTCGGTCGACCGACCAAAAACAGAGAGCAAGCTGCTTCCAGTCGGTCGGACCGGTCGGTCGACCGACAGACGTGCACAAAACGTGCATGCCCTGGACACTAGGCTCGGTCAACCGGCCGGTCGACCGGCCAGGACTAGAATAGATCAAGTCGACCGGCCCGGTCGACCGACAGGCCTGAAACAGAATTTTTTATAGGAAATTTTCTAAACTTTGGAAATTTTTCAAAATAATTTTGTAGGGATATATGACTAAGTATCATGCAAAAAAGGTAGGTATACATGATATAAACAAGATATAAAATTTATAAAAATTTTGAGTTATGTATAGTTATCAAGGCATGAACTTAAATCAAATACCAAAAATAAAAACCGTATTTTGAAAAGTGTGTGTGTGTTCTTGAGCCAACTTAACACAACCTCATTCTTTAATAAACTAACTCTTACATAGGTTCTAGGTGAGTACAAAGTCTTCAAGTGGGCTTCTCCATATGATCTTGAATAGCTTGATATTTTTAACCCGAAATGAACCGACTTGAGTCAAAACAACCTTCCTTTAGGGAAGAGCACTTCATGAATCCTTAGAACCCTGAAACTTTAGACATTAAAAATGATTTGTACAAATAACTATATATGCTTTGTAATCATCAAAACTCAATAAATCGGGTGATTGTAACCTTGGGCCAACAGATTTATCTTTATGCATGTGCTAGTTTGATTCCTAGTTTTTCACTGATTTTCTGATTTCCTTTCATGTTTCTAGTCAACGTGTATACTTGCTTGCCTAAATCACATCACTTGATCTTGTACGCATGTGCCTGACTATGCACGCCCGCTGGGCATTTACCTCGCCACTCGTTGGGGAGTTCTGACTTCCCTAGATCTGCATGTCCAGATCATGGAGCTTGGAGCGTGTGGATTCTCCCGGTTGCTGATCAGAGTAGCGCAGTAGAAGCGAGGACCCCAGCAGACCGTCCAGAGTCTTTTTTCTTCTAGGCCCCTTGCTCGCCTCTCGAGTTTTCTTTTTGTCACTCGAGAGCACCTTTGTACTATTCATATGTATATATCTCTTATTATTCTCGCATTTGCGCCTATCATTTATGAAATATTTTGTAATATTATTTCACATCCTGTGATAACTTTGTAATTATATTCATATATTGAAATGTATAAAGCACCATGTACTTTCGTACTCTGATTCTTTCCTATACTGATGCTTAGCGTATATATGTGAGGGTATTTCTGATCTACGTTTATATGTCACAGTAACGTCTCTGTACCAACGGGGTCGAGGCATTACAATTGTAATTTATGAAATTAAGGATTCTAATTCGGATTGAATTAGGTTTCTAATTTCATTAAATCTGATCCTTATTTGATTCCTATTGGTCCCTATCATAACATATATAAAGATTCTTATAACTCTTGGCCAGTATGCATCATATAGAAGAAACAAAAGGAGAAAACCCTAGTTTCTAAAAGGCGGTAGAAAAGAGCTGAAGGAGATATTGGAAGTTCAGAGCCCACCCTCTATCTGGTCTAGCGTGTTGGGAATACTATAGAACATTGTGAGGTGTTCGAGACGGTTTCCCAATTCGCAGAAGAAGATTGTTAACGAGATTTATCCAGTGAGATCTCGAAGATATGATCTCAGTCTTTGTTAAAATTATAAGATCAAATGTGTATAAGTTTTGTTGTTCAACCTGTATCCACTTAAAGCGATATTAGAAATTTTTCGCACTTTCAGAACTGTTTGTGAGCAACTTATTATTTGACAATATTTAAAATTGAGTCTTAGAAATAGATACTAATTTTTTTAAGGAAATGATAGATACAGATATTGGTAACAGGAATTTCTAATTGACACTTTGAAGGCTAAGCAGAAGTAGTTATAATTAAACGATCAAAGTCCCCTTTACTATTCCTTTTCTGTAAAAAAAACACAAATAGACAAAAAATTGTAACAAATATTGAATTTATCCTTCATTATTTTCTTTAATGAAATAAAGTAAACACGTGTGCGCGTGAGGTCGATATATATATATATATATATATATATATATATATATATATATATATATAGAGAGAGAGAGAGAGAGAGAGAGAGAGAGAGAGAGGTGACTTCAGACTATTAATATAACCATGATGAAGCTTAATTTGACAGGAAAGAAAATCCTTTAATATATTCATGCGTCTACAATTTCAAAAGATGCTACATTGTAGTGCAAACATTATTGTTTACGATCTTCATTGTAAAAAAAAAAGGGAAAAGCAAGAGAAAAGTATTCTTGTGATGATGCTATATGTAATTTGATAAGGTAAGCAAGTCAAGAAGGGTTTTTGGACTAGCCAATTTGGACCCAAAGTGGCTCCAAACTGAATCCAATTCAAAGTTTGGGTCTGATCCACAAATCTTTTGAGACTCTCATTTTTTAAAAAGAGCTTTTCTAGTCCGAATGTAGAGGGCAAAGCTTAGGATTGTCCCAAAAGTGCAAATAGACCCCCATATGATGAATGTTGTCCTGTAACAGTGCATTCCGACGCACAACCCTCGGCCGCCGCCGCCGCCTTCTCGGTCGTATAGGATGGCCGCGATGTAGCCGAAGACGAAGGATCCAATGGGGATGTTAGCGACGACAATGTTGTGGTTAACACCGAAGTTCTTGGGGCCGAAGAGGTCGGCGGTCATTGAGATGGCAATGGACGTTATGGCGCCGGAGCAGACACCGATGATGGCCGTGCTGATGAAGAGGCAGACCTTTGTGGGGATGAGGATAAGGAAGAAGGAGCCCGCCATTGGGACCATTAGTATTGCCACGGACGCTGGCCTTGACACCATGTATTTGCTCCTATAAGGACAAAATTATCGATGTAAGTTTACATGCCTTTCTAAAAAAAATATAAAAAAATAAAAAATTGTAAAATTACTTTGCCAGGATATTATCAGATATTTAATTACTTAATCATTATGATTATTGATAAATTAGTTAATTAAGTACCACTCAATATTGAAAAAGTGCATTGCCTGAGACGTAGCCCACTCTTACTGCTTGCTGCTTCTACCACGATATTAGTCAGCACTACAGCTTCATTTTTCTAAGTTAGGAATATTTCCAACTTAAAGAATTAATAATGCTACCGTAACACTAATACCTAATAGTATCTCGTCCAGTCAAGCTTAAGATAAATCAGAAAGTGTAGAAAATTATCAAAGAAGCCATGAACTATGCTCGCACTTTGGTTTGAGCACATGTACTTAATTTTTCTTTTTCTTTTTTAATATCTCTAAAATAAATTTGTCTCAATCAAATTATAATCTGTTGCGTATGAAACAAAATATTTTCTTGTCTCGCTCTGCTCGCTTTATCTATTAAAGAGACAAGCAAGATGCTCTCCCGGTTTGCCACGTATACAGAAAGTATTATTCTTATGAGATCGTGACGTGTGGGTGAGATCTTAGAGTCGTCACTATTTTTCTCATATTATGTTCATGTTTGTAAGTGATTTACTAGACCTCTATAGAGTATAATAAACCACGTATACAAACAGTAAGTGCAGTTGCATACCTTGAAAACAGTGACAACGGAGCAGCCGACAGCTTCCCGAAGAAGCCAAAAGTCGAGGAGATCGACAACAGAATTGCCTCCTGAACTCCCCTG